>OY856411.1:1128160510-1128700510 GCA_963693085.1 Alisma plantago-aquatica | reverse complement strand
TCTGGATGACTCATGTGCTTCTAATGTGGGTGGAGGTGAGATAAGCTTTGTTGCAACCTACCATGAGAGGGTTACTAGCGGAGTGGGGGAGTTTGTTTTAAGAGTGTTAGAGGGAAAGACAGTGAGGGGGTATACTTCCTTGATGTATGGGGATCGATTCAGAGGCATCTCTTCATAGATTTTGAGATTAGAAGGACATGGGTCTTGTGCGGAGATTGAAATAGGGAGGGTCAATGCAACCCTGAGAGTCTAAGGGATTTTGGGCATGATAGTCCCACAAATTCAGGATGGGTGAGTTCAGAAGAGCGAGATGAATCTATTGGAGGATTTTATTCTAACAGAGACTTTTTAGAGAGAGAGATAGAGGACAACAAGGATGATGGTTGTGGTCATTGTTCTGCACCCCGATGTCCTACTCATCTTACGATGGGTGGAAGAGGTGGCCCTATTGCCATCAGTTGGATCCACAAAGTGTGAGCTGAACCTGTGAACGTCTGTTCTGATCTGAGGAAAAGGAAGGGGAAAAAGGTGTGTGTGACACTTATAAACATTGTGTAACAATAGAATAAAATGCATAACCTTAGTAAATGGTGATGCGTAAATCACATTATGCATCAATTAGGGTTTCAATTATATAGAAACTTTCTGGATACATTAGATGGGTCAAACTATGTCCTATTAACTTCAAATTTGAAGAATAGATTAAAATAGGAGTCTAGAATCTTTTTTTTTTGGTGAACCCAGCGTGAGGAGTCTAGAATCTTATTATCTAATTACATTTAGATTTTGAATATCTTTTGTCCACTAATTTCACATATGTAATTATCTTATGTATATGCTATTGAATATAAATTAGGGTGAATCATCCTTTCTTTTAGCGATCAAGTTGAATTTAAGTTCGAGGTTGGTAGTGTCCAACTAAACAAGGACCTCATATTATATTTTATGTGTAAATTAAAGGGATCATCTTAAGAGACAGAAAATACAAGGGTTATTATCTCATATCTTTCATATTAAGATAAAGGTGAGTTGTTCAATACATAAATGAACAAAGTATATTATTTATTATCAAAAAATGAAAATCTTATAATTTGGGACTATTCCATTAACTCCATTGTTTAACTTTCATCATAAAATCCCATTAAGAACATGATATTGTATAATTGAAACTTGGGGATGTTACAATTCTAACCACGTTAAATATATTGTATCCTCAAAATTTCCATGTGATACCCATCTGGGGGTTTAACATATTCTCTAATGATCTAAAATTTTCTTAATGTATTATTAGCTACTTAAGGTATGACCTACTCATGGATAACATAATTACATGACAACTTGATTAACTTGACATAATTTTCACAGTACATTGGATTTTTTTTAAAATTGATATAGTCACTCTTTTGAATGTACTCACAATTCTCATAAGGATAGTTATGGAATACATAACATGATTGAGAGGACTATCTCAACATAACATGATTTCTTAATCTTAAGCATGAATTTTATAAATTCTGTAATACATTAACATGACAATGATACATGATAAACACATAATTTAAACATCATTTGTTAGTATGTGCATGATCTTCTCACTTATCTATGTCAAATTATATACCCTTGGTATGCATGATTATTTTACTATCTATCTAATTAAGTTTATGTGACTATATGTCTCAAAATTTTAATGTTGACACTTGTTTTCTTTGTCACCTTTGGATACATGCTGGTTGGTCATATATTCAAAGAAGACATGTCTTATCACTTATCCTAACACCTTCCTCATGAGTACATGTCACTTGAAAGGACAAGACAAGCATGACTATGCATATAACATTCTCTCTACAAAACCCCATGAGTATTGGTCACGTACTACAATCACGTGGAAAAATGAGAGAGCATGCTATATACAATTCTAGAGTTAACATAAAATTCCAAAACATCTAGGAACATAACCCTAGTCCATATCTAAACTTATGTCTCTAAGAAAACCTCTACTTTCATTTCTAATATCTTTCACTTGCTTCTTCTATACCTAGGGCTAGAACATATGAATTAGATATTTGCTTGTTGTCCATTTACTAATTTGCCATGATACCACTTTGTAACGCCCCTCCAAGCACACACACACAACACACACACACACACACACACACACACACACACACATATATATATATATATATATATATATATATATATATATATATATATATATATCAGTAGAAGAAAACCCTATGTTGTCCATAGCACGGGTCACTTGCCTTGGAGGAACATAAAAAACATGATAACCATAACAAAAAGATAAATGAAACACCTTGCATTAATCGGAAATATAGATCCATACATTATTCTTTAAAAGAGAAAACTTATAATGTAAACTATCTCATCTTTGAACTAGAATCTAGTACATGAAAGGTATAAGGAATCTAAGACATAAATATTCTCTAGTGACTTGATATTGTGTCATTTAAAGTGTAGATGGCACCCTACTAGCTAAGCCTTGGGAACATGATTAGAGCATTGAACTTGAAATTGAAAGCATAATTCCTAAACCATTCATAGCATACAATTCAACCATTGTACACATGTATAGTGGCATGACCCTCTTACATGGAGCAAAGTAGACCCTAACTTAGTCTCTGATCTTGAGTGAATCTTAAGTCCTTAAATTAACATGATTTATAATAATTATTACTTTAATTAACACCCTAAACCCTAATTTGGGTCTCTTAACAAAACATGGATAGAGATGATGAAATTTGGTTTTCAAAACATTAGAATTATGTTCTACTCAAAAAATCCTTTCTAGGAACTATTTATTCATATTTCTATGATGAGTGATTAATTTACTATGAATATTTGAAAAACCATCCAATCGGAATTTGAAGAAAAACCATGTGTGTATTATCATCTAGATCCTAGGAGCAAAGACTAGCTAGTCCAATCACATGCAATCAAGATGGCCAGGGACCAAAGACTAGATCACATGTGATGATCAACCCTTCATAAATCAAAAATATGATTTTGCCCATGAGGCAGCGTGACAACTGAATACTGATGCAGGGGAAAAATAGTAATGCGAACATAGCTAATCATCTTCTTAATATATGAAGAACTTTGCGGCTCCAGTATAGAAAGCTCAATCCTATGTTTGATCCCAATATACAAAACCAAAATTGAGGGAAAACCTTAGATTTTCAACTATTGAACTAGCTTCTCAAGATCAACATGGTCTCAAAGACCCCTGACCCTGGTTCCATTGCTGCAAGATATGATCTAGATTACTTCTTGCCATGGAAACCAATACTGTCAAGAAGGGGAAACATGAAAAGACTGAATCACGAGAAGGCTAGCACTATAATTGATTCAGAACATCTTGGCAAAGCCAACAATGATGAAATTAAAAGAAAAGACCGTCTACTACTCAAAAATTGGTGAGAGGAACTCAGAATAGGAAAAAGAGGGGAAATAGGGTTACCTAGAATTTTGGTAAAACTCAGGTATGTAAAGCTTTTGTGTGGTTTGGATGACTCATCTATGCTTCTACTATGGGTGAAGGAGGTAGGAGAAGCTTTTCCATAGTTGACCATGGGTGGGGTTACCAAAGGAGTAGAGGGGTTTGATTCGAGAGTTCTAGAGGGCAAGACAATGAGGGTGGTTTGCTTCCTTGATGTTTGGGGATCAGTCTATAGGTATCTCTTTTTAGAGTTTGGGGTTAGAGGGACATGGGCCTTACACAGAGGTTGAAATAAGGGAGGGTTGATGTAGCCAGAGAGTCTAAGCCCCTATTTGGTTTGAGATTAAGATTATGAAATTCAGACTGAGTTAGTCGATAGATCTAGATTATTTTATCGGGATTCAATCCTATTTTTGGTTGGCAACCCAATCTCATTGCAAACACTCATTAAATTGGACTGGACTCATAACTTGTTTTTTTAGTCCGTATATAAAACAAAATGACACAAAATACAGAGTCAAATCTGGAATGGGATCCCAAAATCCTACAAGCACTCATTAAATCATACTGTCCATTGTAACTTTATTTCAGTCTAGCATATAAAACAAAATAACACCAAAGACAGAGTCAAATTCGGACTGGGATCCCAAAATCCTATTGATAGCATGACTGACTTGGTCTGGATTACAGGATTATGGAATCCAAAATGGACCCCCTCAGTCCAATTTTTGCAAAACAAAACAAGACTGGATCCTGACTGGGTTAGTCAGGATTAGCACCTACGTGGCAAAAAAAGACAGCCCGAAATCCTGATCATGTCCTGAACCAAATAGGGGCTGGGATTTTGGGCACGAGAGTCCCACAAATATGGGATGGGGTATTTCAAAAGAGTGATATGAATCTATTGAAGGTTTTGTTATGGAGGAGACTTTGTAGAGAGAGAGAGAGATGACATTGAGGATTATGATCACATTCACCGCTCTGCAACCCGGTTCCCTACTCATCTTAGGACGGGTGTAAGAGGCGACCATTGTCGTCAGATGGATCTGCATAGTGTAAGTTCAACCTGTGGCTGTCTGATCCGATCTGAGGAATGGAGTGGTGAAAAAGGTGTGTGTGACACTTATACACATTGTGTGATAGCGAAATAAAATGTAGAGCCTTAGTAAATGGTGATGCCTAAATCACAGTATGCATCAATTAGGGTTTCAACTATATAGAAACTTTCTAGATACATGGGTTCAAACGATGTCATAATTACTTCAAATTTGAAGCATAGGTTAAACTAGGAGTCTAGAATCTTATTATCTAATTAAATTTAGGTTTTAAAAATCATTTTCGACTAATTTCACATATGTAATTATCTTACGTATATGAATTTGAATTTGAATTAGGGTGAGTCATCCTTTCTTTTAGCAAACAAGTTGAATTAAGTTTGAGGTTGGTAGTGTCCAACTAAACAAGGACCTCATATTATCTTTTATGCATAAAATAAAGGGATCATATTAAGAGAGAAAAATAAAGGAGTTATTTCTCATATCTTTTCATATTAAGATAGAGGTGAGTTGTGTAATGCATAAATGAACAAAGTATATTAATTATCCTTAATCAAATGAAAATTTATAAATTGGGACTATTCCATTAACTCTATTGTTTAACTTTCATCATAAAAACCCATTAAGAACACTAAATCATATAATTGAAATTATGGGATGCTGCAAGGACAATGTTGTCTGTAAATTTCATACTCGAGACAAAACTACTTTGTTCTTGCGAGATCCAAGCTAGCACGTAACTTTTCAATGTATATATCACGAATTTGCATGCCATGTTTAGCATCATATTATTCAAAGAGATCGACCTCAACTGCTCACATTTTTTTCGTTGAGGAACTTGAAGAATTAATACTATGGTTGCATTGCAGAGCTCCATAGGTAAATGGTTACCAAATAAAGATTTACTCACTATACGACAAACTGAATCAGTTATAGAAGACCACTCCTTTTGAATAAAAGAAGTACTTACCCCATCTGGATCTGCTTCCTTGTGTAGTTTCAAGTTTTGTAGGGTCTAAAAAGATTTCCTCCTTCAGTGGTTTGGTAGCAATAATGTTAAGCTTGTCAGGACTAAGACTATGGAAATGTCCAAGTATCATAGAACATGCATTTGTCCTAAGCACTCCCAGATCTAATAGAACATTGTGAAAATGTTAAACCACCATGTTCATTAAATCTTGATTGTTAGTCACTCAAACTCCCTCATTATTGTTAGGCATAGAAATCTGATTTCCTCTGTGTCATTGATTGACCCAAGTATTATAATATCTAGAGTTGTTATCACCATTTAGGAACCAAATCATATGGGTTTTATACTTCTAGTAATCCTCCTTTTTTTCAATATGATGTCTAATTTAGCTTGCATTTTAGTACACCATCAATCACTTATAAGTAAGATTCCTCTATAGTTGGGTAATATTGTGGATTAAGTGGTCCTTATCATATCTTCTCTATTGTAGAGTTTTTCAATCCCGTTCAACAATGTGGCTTCTGGATTTAAGCAAGGCATCATAAAATGGATTGTTGTTATTCCATGCTCCTTTAAGAACTTCCTCAAAGTCTGGACCATAGGTTCATGAAGCTCTAATAACCTTTCAGATAACATCTTATTCTTAAACTTCAGCAAAATCAAACAATGACCAGAATGTATACATAGGAGGTGTTCTAGTATCATCTCTAGATACTACTGAACAAATTTCTCATTAGCTATAGTTCCATAAATCCTCTCTTGATGCATCCCATGCTTATATGTATATCTCTTCCTAGAGAAACTAAATTCAGACAAATCAACATCCAACAAGGTGTCACTAAATAGTTTAGCTACATTTGCATAAAATGTATCACACCCAAACTGCTCATTAGGTTCTCGTCAGATTTTGAAGTAAACCACAATGATCCACTGTAGGGAAATATGGCAACGGAGATGGAAACAGAAATAAAAAAAATTCTTAGCCATATTTACCATACCGAGCGAATCATCTCAACAACTATGAAACATGAAGGAAGGTGCAAGGCATGTACATGGTCTTGGAGCAAGTCCAATGTAAATCCTTGCAGAGTTGTACTTCTTTATCAAACATCACTCGGACAATAGTCAGTGGCGGCCTCTTGGTGTAGCACCATGAACGATGATTGATGACATCCTTATAGCGTAGTGGAAACAACCTCCACACCTCTATGTAGACCACACGAGCCACTAAGATCTTCTTGTCACACTTCTAGAGTTAGCGGAAAGGATTTGTCCCTTGGTGTTATTAACATTCTAGCATCGACTATTGTCCCTATGGATATCTCTCTCTTTTACAGGTAAGATGCCTCTGGATCTCATGTTATCACAACTGTGAGATGAGAAGTCTTGTCATACAAGAATGTTGGGAGCCTTCGATACCACCCTTTATATAGGAGTGGATGGGCTAGGGTTTCCACAAACCCTGGTGATACAAAAGGTCATATGTCATGGTTTGATGGATATTATGAATCACCAGTCAGTTGACTGGATTTCCTGTCAATCGAATTGCATGTCAGTCAGTTTGTTGGAACATCCAATCGATTAATTAGCTTGTTTTCCTATTCACAAACATACTAGTTTTAATGTGATGATTAATGCATGTCATTACATCATCAACAATTGCTTGACCCAATACTACTAGTCGTCCAGTTGTTAACTCCCAGTCGACCGATGGGACACTCCAGTCAGCCAACTAACAACCAATGTTGTTTCAATTGATTATAAACACTTTTAGTAATAAGGTTAAACCTTGTCCATTAATAAACTCCTATTCCAAGTACATCATATGTATCTGACACTACATGTCCCAAATTATGCTGGCTGTGAATCTTCATAACTAGATTGTGACATCACAAGGAATGAGTGCTATCTAGGAACTCTTCATTGCTACCCAAATAATTGGAAATTTAGAGAAAAACTTCAACCTGCATCCATGATCAATGTTACTATGATCCTATAGTTCTTTTGTCTTTGATATCTAGACTAAACATGAGGCATGGAATCATCATCATGGTTACATTCCATCCATGTTCCTTGAACTAGAGCAGACTGTATGAGATGCATGTGAGCTCACATATCACATATTAACTCACATGATTATGGCCATATGTTTCTAGTCTCGCTTATCAAGTGGCCAGGGTATCAACTCATATAGGAGAGACAAATCCCATCTACATCGCTCACAATCAATCCCCATTTGTCACAACATTCTGAAGCACCATCTTTATGGCAACCCTGATTCAAGGCCATGTTGTATGGTGCAAAATATCATCGAATGACGTGTGATGAATGTACTATCTTCATGTCTAAGAACCACTATCACTTTGATATTTGATTTGAATACCATTCCATAGTTTCCATATTTCACTCTCAAGGTGGTTATGTCTGGTAATTTGTTCCCTAATAGGTACTTATATGTTTGACTTGATATCCATATCATGACTAATGAAACTCTATCATCAGTCAACACACATTATAGTATTGAGTATTATTTTCATCTATTTAGCTTCCAAAATAATATCTGACTAGGTACATAACAAGAATGTATGCACTCTTATTATACATATGATCTCATAGTTCAGATCCTCAACCTGAAGACATATGTCATAGAGTAACATCATTCTTTAGACATCTACCATGTTTGTGTCATCATCTCATGACTAAGACAAACATAATAGATGGAATTAACTTTATTATTAATAAATCAAGTACATTATGCCCTAATATAATTATCATATGATGACTCTCCAAGATTATATACCATCATCCATGACTCCTAAATATTATTTCCCATGTCAATGATATGGAGCCGCATTAATATGTAGACAGAAGGCATTGGGCTCACATATACTAACATTCCAACCCATGAGTTGTTGATTCTTCATGTAATTAACTATCTATGACTACTTAGGATATAGATCTTCTAGAGTGATGAATCCCATCCAATCCAAATACTGCCTACAAACCTCTTGTCTCTACTCTATGAGAAAACTTAAACCTTATCTTCCTGATTGAGGCCATAGCATGGTCTCCGCCGATGCGTGGTTCTAGAATAAAATTATTGTTGGTTTTCTCATAAGCATAAACTCTTTCAAAGTGTTATGGGTGTCATCACTTAGGATACCCACCCCCACATTCCAACAAGTTAATTAACCATATATGACATGAATAATTGCTAACAAGAGTTAACCTATTGATTTGGTACCACTTGGACATCGATTTCTTCAGCAGTCACCTCAGTTTCCCCCTTCTAGTTCAACTTGTTTTCTAAATCTTCTTTGGATCCTACTATATCCGCAACTTCATCTTCAATGGACTTTCTCCTCGGGATCCACCTACATGTGTTCCTTATAAGTTCTAGAGGTTCTTCAAGTGATGAATTGGAAACATGCTAGAAGTTGAGGGTGAAGTCATCAAGTGTACTTTTTCTGTAGGTAAAAGGATATGTATGCTCTTCCATTGTCCAAAACCAAAAGTAGACATGTGATATCTTCTCCCATGATCAAGCACAAAAGAAGAAATGGTTTAAACTTTATGATTTTTTGAATGTTTTTACATACCCGTGTTTTATTTTCAAATGTAATATAACACACGTAAATGTAGAATAAAACATTTTGTTAAAGTTACTTGACTATCTTTCATACTCAAGAGTTTTTTAATAGGAGAACACAATTTGTCATAGGAAGAAAAGGAGAGCACACAAATATTTCTTGCTATAATTTTTGAAACTATTCCCTTGACATACTTATAGATAGTGAGAAATAGGGGGAGATCTTCAATAAAATAAGGGCATTTGAAATAATTTTTGCCGGATGGTATCTTGTTATATGGGCATCCTCTTTTCAGTGAGATATTTGTCTCATGATAAACTTATACATACAATTCACTATATCTATAGTGAAGTTTTGTATGTGAAAATTTCCATAACTCGTCTCTTACTCTATAATGTTATGCTTGCTCTTGATTACCCCATCCAATGTCATCTAGAATCCTTACATATTTGGTACCAAGTTATAATTATATCAAAATCTAGTTTTATAAACGAATTGCTCTTATAAATTATGATTAACTATCATTTACTAGATATATTCTTTTAACATTTCTAAATATGTTGATTTTTTAGCAATTAGCTTGTAAAAACAATACCATGCGAACCCTGCATATTATTATCTTGATGGTTTTTATTAAGGTCAGTGGATCAAAGGTTGGGAAGCAAAACACACATTAATTGAAGTGGAGATTGTTGAGCTCATGATGATTATCTTGGGCTTGGAACTTTGTTGGAGAGCTCAACTAAACATTTCAAAGTATTTGATTCCTTCTTGTTGGTGACTTTAAACACATACCTTGTTTTGAAGTAATTAAAAACTTTTTGGCCTCCTTTTCACTAATTTTCATTGTTGAAACAATTTATTTTTATACCAAGATGAGTATTTAAAGCCTCAACTGAATGATGTTTATGTTTAGTATCTCATAATAAAACTCTTCATAGTTAGTATCCAATAGTCATCATATTATTTTGATATCTTAGGTATCCTTAGTTAGGATAACTACAAAATGTCATTGGAACAATTTTTACATAAGAATGTTACTATTATACTATATATGCTTTAAAATTGGCTATCATTTTGGCTGAAGATTTGCAACAATACTTCTGCATCAAATCTATGAACCTTAATTATGAACATATTATTTGGCACACCTTGAAATTCCTAATTTCTATCTATCTTTAAGAATATTTGTATGTTTTTGGAATCATTTCGTTTCTTTTTATCAACACCACATATTCTTATGTGAACACTATCATTAGTTTAAGTTAAATTATGGTTTCAATTTGATGAAAAGTTTTTTTGCAATTATAGGTCCATGATTCTAAACTTGGTTATCAATTTGACTATATATTCGTTATTCCTTCTAAACATATTTTTATAACCTAACCATTAAGATTCAATTATTATTAATAAATTTTATTGCTCATGCTGGTATTTTGCTATCTAGTTTGCAGTACGTTTAGAATGTAAATTGACCAAAATTACATATCTTGGAAATTTACAATCTTAGTAAAAATATGTGTCTATTACATATCCTTTGTGGATAAGTACATTGTAAAACCATGATTTATAGTTTACATATTTCTTTCGGTACCAACTCTTTATCCATGAAATTGTGTTTCATGATATTAGTATCTTCTTATACAGTAGTTAGAGATTGTACATGTGCTAATGACTTTTTGGTTTCTGTGTTAGCTGAAAGGTTTCATATCAACATTCCATTGGGGATATTAGTCAATATTCTTAGTATCATTTATTTAACTATCATATATTTCTTAAGTGTTTTTCTATTTTACAAGTGTTATCAAAAGAATATCTTTTTGTATCATGATTTGTCTTAACCAATGAATTGATCTTCAGATTTCACATTATATCAATATTCTTGATCACTTAATATTAGTTCTTAATCCACCTATTTTTCTTCATGAATTCATTTATTTATCAGTGGGGAAATAAGCTTGAGTTTCTTTACTCCCAAACCGTACTTTTTTTACTAAGAAGAGAAAGAAGAAAACAATAAAAATAAATTTAATTTTGTGCAATACTACAATCATGATTTTCCACCGTATTTTGCATTCTCCATACATGAAATACATGGTATAATCTCAAAACTCAAATACATTTTTTTATCATAATTTCTTTTATTTAGGAAGCATTTGTTAACATATGAAATGGGAAGATTGTAGGCCCAAAGGAATCCTTAACACCATATTTTATGAGTAACATAATTCCTCATATGTATTTCTATAACTACCTAATTGAGTATTATAGGAATGCTAATCAACATGTACATGGAAAGTGCATTATAAGGATTGCAAAATTACTTATATCATTTTTAAAAATGTAACACATTGTTGTTAATCCATTTTTTTATATCAATAAGGAAAAACATTAATAAGGTTTTAAGCCGCTACTATTCTTAGTTAGAACCCTAGTGAGCCACTGTAAATTATAACTTCATCAACAAAATGTTTTGATACAATTTTATTTAATGAGTTACAAGAATGGATATTTATTTTTCAATCTCTCTATTTGACCAAGACAAAATTAATTCAGAATTGTATGTTCTTTAACAGACGATCAAATAATCGTTAAGTTTAAAACAAAACTCACTACTCAAAATCATAGTTTGATCAAGCAACAACTTGATTGAATTCCTTGTTAAACTAAAGGAAAGTCAAATTGATCATTCAATTAATTTGTATCCATTGTAGAAATGCTTCAAAACTTCTTGGTCCTTTTCTTAAATTCATAGTTTGATTTAAGAGAATCTTGATTGAAGTATCAATTCAACTAAGACATCCTATTCAATGCAAAAAGTTCTTCCATTCTTTTAGTAACCTAACAAACCTATTGATGCTAGACCTCCAAGACACCCCCGTATTAATAGAGGCATACCCATGTTCCTATATATAGGTCCATATATATGCATTCTAAACACAAATCTCAATAGAATCCTTAGAAAAAGGTTTGAATTACTTTTAAGCCTTAGAATTGATATAAATCTCAACACTTAGATTTCCCCAAACATGATATTTATTATCAAATAGAAAATGAGTACACGAACATCCTCGTGCTTAAAAATTGTGTTCCTACTTCCCATGTTCATTGATTCATCTATTACATATGTTCTGAGGTGCTTCAGGTGAGGAAGCGACCACTTCATAGAAGTTAAGAAAGACATCATCAAGTGTTGGTGATCTTATGTGGTCAAGTAATGAGGACTGGTGGTGATGTGTCGTTGACCACAACCAAAAGGATATTGGTGTTTTCTCATACTCAAGTTAATATATTATTTTTTTTCGATGGCCTAAAAAAAGGAGAAAGTGTTTTGAACTTTGATTATTTGGTCAAACACAAAATAAGAAAATCGTTTGATATTTTTTTTTGAGTTTTTATAATTCCTATTTATTACATTCTACATAGAATAATTATTTTCACTAAATTCTAGTTGTTAAAAAGCACCCAGGTGCATGCATATATTTCCTTTGTGAGCGTCAAACTGTGTAAAATTGTGTGTTCTTTGTTCATTGATATCCTTATTACTTCCCTTTCTTGTAATAGTTATACAAGTTACATTTAATGTCTAATTTGTTTCAAGTTTTATAAAGTGTATAAGGGAGTCTGTCCCCCCCTTTAGACTTGACTTTTAAGAAGACAAACTTTATACCTCTATCAAACAACATGTTAGACCTTTTGATAATATTCACCATTGATAGTTTTCATCTTTTTCTTCATTCTGACCATCTTCTATAGACCTTAATTATTTGAATATCTAGATTTGAGACAGTTATAATATATATAACTTATCCATACTATTGACATCTGAAGTAAGATCAATAAAGCATCTTAGGCATGTTAGACATGTCAATGTTGAAAGAGATTAAACAACCATACATGTTAACATATGGAAAATATATCTTATCTAAGACTATAGAAAATGTCAAACATAAAATGTAACCTATTGAAATCTACGATGACTCTTGAAACATTAATTCTATGAATTATAGGGTAGAATGCTTAGTTCTTTAGAAATCACTAAACATGGTTTAAGATGTATAATAATAAACTCCTTAATCCCTTGAACCTATAATACACATATAAATACAAACCATAACTCTCTTTGCATGTGACCCTAAATATGATTTCCATCAACAAACCATGAAGTGATGATAAGTTTGTGTCACTATAGCTTAACAATAGATTTTGAAGATGTTGATGATGTATGTAAAATGAATAGTAATGATTATGACCTAAACCCTAAGTTATATTTGGCTAACCTTAACACGTACATACTTGGTATTATATATGATCAGTAGTGACCTTTGATTGTTAGAATTATGTAAAATGGCTAAATTCACTCAAAATGGACCTAATAACCTAATGCAAACTAATATGCAAGATGACTTTATAGAATATATGTAATATTTTCCAACTATTTATTAATATTCACATAGCAATTTAAATGGGTTAATAAGTCCTCAATGCAAAAAACCATGCATATGTACTTATTACGGGTAAAATATGCTTAAACATATAAAAGAGCAACAATTGGATGTTTAATATATCTTGTGAAATAATGTTACATCACTAAGTTAATATTATAATTAGTGGACTTAACAACACAACCAAATAAAATATTAATTTTAAGAAAATATAAGCTAACAGAGTTAAAGATATGATTACTTCAAATCCTAAATATTGAGAACAATAGTGATATACAATACTAGATATTAAGTTATTAAGGTTAAATTACAGGTTCTTAAAACTCTAGAAGGTAATCTTACAATATAAATTTAAATAGTCTATATGATTTCTTCATAGTTGAATAATGTTGTAAGTCAATTTTTGTCCTCATTGGACAATGATAACTAATCTAATTCAACTAGAATAGATAGTATTTGAGTGCATGATCCTAATTTCAATAAGTACAAGATTTTGTGTTTTAATCAATGTGTTATTCCTAATGTATGAGGTCACACGTTACCTAGAACCATCTCTTATATGAACTCCCTTAGTGTCCATAAGAATAATATCCATGAGATAGAAACTCATATTATACCTCAAGTCTAAGATCTTGAGGACTCTGACAACCTTATTCCTTGTTTCTCTCCTTCTCTCAGTTTCAACCTTTGTTTATTCTCAAATGTTTGGGACAGAAAACTAAGTCTTTCATCTCTTAGTTGGTTCCTCAAAACACACAAAAAGAAAAACCCCAAGCCACCATTTACTTGCCTCCCCATGGAAAATTTCAACTTATATAGATCTATGGGTTCCTAAGGTATATAATCCTAACCTTTGTGATAACTATGTAAGAACCCCTAAGATCTTTCCAATCTGGTAATTAGAGGTAAAGCTTCATGGAAACCCTCCTTAGAGGTTGTCTTCAACCTTGATATGTGGCTTTTAGGATTTCCATACTAAGGTTCCTATAGCTAGTTCATTGTAACCTTCCTCTCTATTTACTTTTTATCTTCTAATGTTTAGTTTTCCCTATGAATATTTCTACTTGGACCCACAATCCAACTTATAGTAGGAATACAAAGCTAATTTCTTGTTGGACCTTTTTCCTTGTAAAAGCACAAAAATTGCATGGAAAAAACACATATCTAAAGCTTGTGCATCTCTTTGCCCCCCCCCCCAGTGCACACATTTCTACCTTTTTTAGTTGGTAGAGTTGATCTATAGTGTTTTTGTTTATGTCAAAAACTTATCATGCCCTTTTGGTTTTCTTTACTAGTTTTCCTCAAGTGAACTTTGTGAGGTGGAATTGAAGCTAGTGGGGCATGTTTTGATGCTTCTAGATTGGTATGATGAATTGATTCCATGTTTGTTTGTGACACGATAGAACCTTTGATTTCTCATTTTCCTTTGTGTTGGCATTATTTTTCCTTACTACTTGTTGTTAGGTCCATTGTAAGTACCAAAGGATGGATTTTCACCTCCATATGTGAGGGCAATGTGGGTAGTTGTTTCTCCTATCTCGTGGAAGTAGCATTGCTTCGAACCGCTCCTTCTTCCATGGTTTATTGTAGGTTCACATATGATTAGAGGATGATTTTCATGTTTTCCCTTACACTGATTTATATTGTCACATGGTCTAGGGGTGTCATCATCTTTCAATCCACAATTTTCTTTTGATTTTGCATGGTTTGAATCATATGGATTTACATGTTTACCATATCACACATGAAGATATTGGTGTGTGATATGAGGGCATATTGGTCTTTCTCCTCTATTAGTTAGTAATAAATTAGTAACAACATTTTCTTGTAAACTTTCTATTAGTTAGTATACAAGTCATAAAATAAGTTAAATATGTTTTAGAATAATTTTTTTAACTTATCATTTGGTATAGGTTATTGAGTCTGAATGGATTGGATATGAAACACAAAATTTTAATGTTTTATGTACTATTTATAAATTAACCCTAAGTTATCTAAAATTTATAATAGATGAAGTAAATTATGAATTGGTAGGCTCACCAAATCATGTACATTTCATCTCTTTCAAATCATATTGATCTCTCTCTCTTATTTCTTAATACGACTCATTCATTCCCTTGCAGTCTCTTTCAATATATTATTGAGTTGCGCGGGAGAGAGAATGAAGGAAATGAAACAGTGCTCGCGAGGGTTTAGAGAGTTCGAGAATCGAAAGAAAGAAAAAAGGGAGGGGGAGGGGTTATATTTATAGGATTTGGGGGTGACGATACAAAATCCCCAGGGCAAACGGTTTCGAGACCGTTTGGGCTTCAAATGGTTTCAGGACCATTAGGCTCCAAACGGTTTCTGGATCGTTTGGCCCCAAACAGTTTCTGGATCGTTTGACCCCAAATGGTTTCTGGACCGTTTGGTTCCAAACGGTTTCAAAACCGTTTAGGATGGTTTAGGTTTTTTATTTTTCAGTTTTTATGTTTGTTTTGGTTGTTTATGTGATTTTTTATATTTTTAGATTAAAGGTGATAAATCTAAATCAAATGATGAAAAATAAAAATGGTGATACTCAAATCTTGGGTTGCCTCCCAAGTAGCGCCTGGGTTTTACGTCGCTGGCTCGACGAAGTTTTGATTTTGTTATGGTGATGTTGTGAGGTCTCGAATCTCAATAGTTTGTCTCGGAGTTTTTTCCGCTGGAGTATAATATTTCTTCACTCTATGGCCATTGACGGTCCTCTCTCCTCCATTGTCGTCAATAATTGTGATGGCTCCAATCGAATATATGTGCTTGATGGTAAAAGGCTCGGACCACTTTGTATGAAGTTTCCTGGGGAACATTTTGAGTCTGGAGTTGAAAAGAAGGACTTTGTCTCCGATAGCGATGTCTTTTCTTTTGAGGTGGCCATCGTGCCACATCTTAGTTTGTTCTTTGTAGATCCTGGCACTTTGGTATGCAGTCATTCTGAGCTCCTCTAGTTCTTGCAGTTGGAGTTGTCTATTTTCTCCAGTGCTTTTAAAATCAAAATTTAGTTTTTTAATGGCCCACCAAGCCTTATGTTCCAATTCAACTGGAAGATGACATGATTTCCCATATACTAGACGAAATAGGGTTGTTCCAATCGGTGTTTTATAAGCTGTAGGGTAGGCCCAAAGGGCATCAGGCAGCTTGATGGACCAGTCGGTATGATGTCTATTAACAATTTTCTCTAAGATTGCCTTCAGTTGTCTATTCGAAACTTTGACCTGACCACTAGTTTGTGGATGGTAAGGTGTGGCAACTTTATGATTGACTCCATATTTCTTTAGGAGGGCTTCGAAGCTTCGTTCGAAAAAATGGGTTCCTTCGTCAGATATGACAGTTCGGGGGACTCCAAATCTTGGAAAAATGATATCTTTAAACATCTTAATGACTGGTTTGGAATCACTGGAAACTATGGGTATAGCTTCTACCCATTTTGAGACATAATCTACAACTACCAGTATGTAATAAAATCCATAAGAAGAGGGGAAGGGACCCTTGTAGTCTATCCCCCAAACATCGAAAAGTTTGATCTCTTGCCACATAGTGAGAGGCATTTCATTCCTTTTAGTTATATTGTCAGAAAGTTGACATTTATTGCATGATTTTACAAAATCATGGGAATTGCTTGCTATTGTTGGCCAAAAGAAACCCGATTGTAGAGCTTTCATAGTGGTCGTTTTTGAACTCATGTGTCCCCCAGTGGGGCCGGAATGACAATGTTCTAAGACAGGAATAATCTCTTCTTTAGGTAGCCAGCGATGGAAAATTCTATCTGCGCATAGACGAAAGAGATAAGGTTCGTCCCAGTAGTATTTCTTGACATCGTGGAGGAATTTCTTTTTGTCGTGGTGAGGGGCGGAAGGGTGGATGATTCCTATAGCCAGATAGTTCACTATGTCGGCATACCAGGGGAATTTGGTGGTAATTTTCATTAGTTGGTCGTCAGGGAGAGAGTTTCAGATAGGTACTTTGTCATCATCCTTGACTTCAATGTGGCTGAGATGATCAGCAATGATGTTTTCCACTCTGCTTTTATCTTTGATTTCCAAATCAAATTCCAGAAGCATCAACACCCAGCGGATAAGTCTGGGTTTTGCGTCTTGCTTCTGAATTAGATATCGTATGGCAGAGTGGTCAGTGTAGACTATGACCTTTGATCCGATTAGGTAGGAGCATAATTTCTTGAATGCATAGATGACAGCTAAGAACTCATTTTCCATAGTGGTGTAGTTCTTTTGTGCTTCATCAAGTGTCTTGGACACATAGTATATTACATAAGGCTTTTTGTCAATTCTCTGCCCTAACACCGCTCCTATAGCATAGTCTCTAGCATCACACATTATTTCGAATGGTTGTGACCAATCAGGTGCTCTCAGAATAGACGCAGAGACTAGAGCATTCTTTAAAGTTGTGAATCTTTGTAGACATTCTTGGTCAAAATTGAACTCGGTGTCCTTGGTCAGTAATTGGGTCATGGGTTTTGCTACTTTTGAGAAATCTTTAATGAATCTTCGATAAAACCCGGCATGACCCAAGAATGCTTGTACTCCTTTTACGTCTTTTGGTGGCGACAATTTTGAGATGACATCAATTTTTGCCTTGTCTACCTCAATCCCTCTTTCACCCACTCTATGTCCGAGGATGACACCTTCTGTTACCATAAAATGGCATTTTTCCCAATTTAAGATAAGGTTCGTTTCCTCACATCTTTGTAAGACTTGTCCAAGGTTTAATAGACAATTGTCAAAGGAATCTTCGTAAACTGAAAAGTCATCCATGAATACTTCCATTATGGACTTGGTTAACCCTACAAAAATAGCAGACATGCACCTTTGAAAGGTAGTAGGTGCTTTGCACAGCCTGAATGGCATTATTCTGATAGTGTAGGTCCCAAAGGGACAAGTAAAAGTTGTTTTTTCTTAGTCTTCTGGGTGTATAGGGATTTGATAGAACCCAGAATAACCATCGAGATAACAGAAGAACTTTTGATGGGCTAGGCGTTCGAGGACTTCATCAAGAAAAGGTAGAGGGTAGTGATCTTTTCGTGTTTCTTTGTTTAGTTTCCTATAGTCGATACACATTCTCCACCTCGTGACAGTCCTCATGGGCACTAGCTCATTTTTATCATTTAGCACGACAATGGTTCCTCCCTTTTTGGGGACCACTTGGACAGGGCTGACCCATTGGGAGTCTGAAATTGGGTAGATAATACCGGCCTTCAGTAGTTTGAGGACCTCAAGGCGAACCACCTCTTTAAGATTGGGGTTCATCTTTCTCTGGTGTTCTCTTGAAGTCTTTAATTCTTCCACCATGGGCGGTCTATGCATGCATAGGGCTGGGTTTATACATGGCAGGTCAGTTATTTTGTACCCAATGGCTTTCTTATGTTTCTTTAACTCAACGAGAAGCTTTTCTTCCTGGTTTTTCATTAGAGTGGAACTGATGATTACTGGACAGTTTTTCTTCATCCAGGAAGACATGCTTAAGTCATGTTGGTAGGGTTTTCATCTCGGGAGCCTTGGGTGCTTCTGTTGTTTCTAAAATACTGACAAATTTGAGCTCCTCAAAAGTGGTTGTTGGTGCTTCTTCGACTTTCTCTAAGTGTTGCATGCATTGTTGACCTAATTTGTTGGCTGAGAATTCAACTTCTGGATTTATTAAGGCATTTTCTAAATCATCAGATGGTTCATATATTTCCAATTGGGACATTTGATGTATCACATCTAAGAGAAAAACTTCCTCTTGAATGTTGGGGCCTTTCATGCTATTGAGAACCCGGAACTAAATTGCTTCTTTTCCCAATCTCAGAATGATCGTGCCAGCTTCAACATCATTGAGTACCCTGGCTGTGGCAAGGAAGAGTTTGCCGAATATTATTGGGTATCTTAGATCCTCCTTGATATCCATAATGATGAAATCACATGGGACATAAGCATCCTTGCCTATGCTGACTGGAATGTCTTCAATATTCCTAAAGGTGCAGTGATAGTGGAATCAGCTAACTAGATTGTCATCGTTGTGGGTAGCAAGTCAGTAAAACCCAATCTTTTACACATGGAGTAGGGCATAATAGCTATGCTAGCCCCTAAGTCAGCTAATCCCTTTTTGCTTGAAGCGTTTCCAATACAAAACTGAATACCGAAAGAACCAAGGTCCTTCTTTTTCTTTGGCATCTTATTAAGAATGATATCGGAGGTGGTCTGAGCTAGTTTTACCGTCTCTTTCTCTTCAGTAATATATTTCCTTGATAGCAAGGTTTTTAGATACTTAGCCCAAGCTGGTTCTTCAGAGAGGGCATCGAGGAGCGGGATGTCGATATAAAGTTTCTTCATTGCCTCCTTGAATTTTTGGAATCTATTGTCCATTTTAGTCTCTCTCAATCTTCCTAGATATCGTATCCTAGGTTTATATTGTGGAACTTTTGGTTCATTGGGAGCTTGTTCCTTTTCATTTCCTTTTGCAGTCTCCGCAGAGTTCTCAGTTCCTAGATTCGGGCTTGCTTTTGGAGTAAAGATAGGTGTATCATCATCATAATGAGTGATCCTCGTAGCTTCATGAAAGACATGACCAGATCTTATAGTGACGACATTCAATTGCTCTGGTCTATTTTGATCATGTCTTGGGTTTGACTCTGGTTGACAAGCAAAAGTACCTGCTGGTGGTTTTAATTGGTCATCAATTTGTGCTAATTGAGCTTCCACAACCTTATGTTGAGCTTGATGATTGGCAAGCATAGTTTGTTGCGACTGTAACATCTGCTTAATCATAGTCATCTCGTATGTTGGCTGGGAAGGAGCATTTTTCTGTTGAAATTGAGTGAGTTGTTGTTGTCCTTGATGTGGTTGTTGTGGAGGTGGTGTTAACTGAGGTTGTTGTGATTGCTACAGCTGAGGAGGTAATTGTGGGTGCAGAGGAGGATGGGTATATTGATAGTAGGCAGAGGGATTTCTTGGGTAGTTTGATCTTAGTAAATTATTCCTAAGATTCCCTTGATTTTTGTTATAGTTACTTTAAAATCCAGGTGGCAATCTATTGGAAGATCCGCCTTGCGTTTGATGTTGCGGGTTAGCAGTCCCCACATGATTCCCATATTGAAACCTAGGGTGGTTTCTTGGTTGATTTGGATATAGTAAGCTTGCCCTGGTATGGAATGAATGGAATTAACTTGTTCGGGCATCTGATCTTCAGGGTGTTCGATGATTGGTTTGTACTATTGTTGTGGTGGTTGCATATCCATCATCACATTATAAAGTAAGCCACATGACAGTGTAGGATGATCAGATGCATGACATGCTTCACAAGTCCCTGTGGCAGCTTTAACTTGTTGGAATTGAGGGTTTTTCTTCTTATCGTATTCTCCAAAAGAAGTTTCAAGCACCTATTGTTTGTGAGCTATAGTCTTTAAAGCTTCAACAATAGCTTTCATTTCCATTGATTCCTCAGCCTTATAAACTTTGAGGACTCCCTTAGTGGATGATCGTCCCCAATTGGATTGGTTCTCAGCTCCAAGTGTAACGTTTTTCCAAGAATCCTCGTAGTTCTTCCTCATAAAATTTCCTCCAGATTACTTAATATCATCACTCACCCCCTATAGAATGTTTCTATTAATTGATTTTGGGAGATACCTTGTTGATGGCACTTTCTTAGAAGCTCCTTAAATTTTTCCCAAGCTTCTGCGAGTGTTTCCCCAGGAAGTTGGGCAAAGTGGTTGATCTGCCCCCTAATTTCGTAGGTTAATGAGGTAGGAAAAAACTTTTCCAAGAATTTTTCTTCCAAGGGAGCCCAGGTGGTGATGATTGGTTCCCTATCAAGTGAGTTATACCAACTCAAAGCCCTTCTGAATAGAGTGAAATGAAAAAGATGTAGCATTATTGTGTCAAAGGCAGCTCCGGCTTATGGGACAAGTTGGCAAAGTGCCTTGAATCTCTTCAAGTGATCCATGCAGTCATCTCCAGAACTACCAGAGAATGAGATACCCTGCATGATTTGAATCCATTGTGTCTGGATTTCAAAATGGGGTATATTGATTATTGGTGGCCGGACTGGATGATGGTCTTCATAGTTCTTAGGGACGACATAGTCCCGCAATTGCTTATTTCTTAGCTCTAATTGGGCAACTTCATTTTCATCTCGGATACGGGCCTGTTCTTGAGCTTGGATTTCTGCTTGGACCAGAGAACGAGTGTCAGCAATGAGTTGTGCTCTCTGAGCGGCTATGGTGGCGTTAACCCTATCCATTACTAGCGCAGGTTGTCGTTGATCTTCAACCATTTGTCTGGCTATTTGGCGGTTAAGTCTGATGCGGCGGTGGAAGCTTCTCTCTACCTCAGAGTCGTACTCTGGATCAGGGTTAGAATTCAAGATTATGCTATGGTTTCATACACGTCTTCTACCTGAGTAGAGGAAGAAACACACTTTTTAGATGATGCAGGAGATATGATGAATTCAAGAAGATATGGAGTAATGTTTACAAAAAAAGGTGCTAAACCCTAACCAATTAGTAAGATGATAAATGAAATTAAAACATTATATTGTCCCCGGCAACGGCGCCAAGTTTTTATGGAGCTTCCACTCGCGTGGAATTGCGTGCACCAACTAAAAATCCTAAAGATAGTAAGTCTTTAGGTTTAGCCTTGCTTATACTAGGTTAAAACTCCACCCACGTATGCTAAGATACGTGGAAGTCTTATCGTAGTATAGTTAAGGGTCGAATCCACAGGACAATGGTCTTGTTGATAGCAACAAGATGGAAAATGTTAGACTCTCATTTAACTCCTTAATAGTTGGTATTTAGATAAAGGATTTGATTTGGTTGTTTTAAACTAAGTGCAAGTAAAGTAAAAGCAAGAAAGTAAACGTAAGGTTGTTAAAAATGATAAGAAACCACTAGGGTGTGATTGGTTTTCACCACCACTACGCATGGATCAAAACATGCAACATAAAAACATAACTACAATGAGAGTCTAAACAGTTAGTATCTTTGTAGATTTAGTTTCCTTTCCAAGGACTAACTACGAGAATGTTGCAACGCCAGCCATTCCCAAATGAATGGTCACGTACTTTACATCATTCCCTTCGCAAAGTGTGTTCCTCGAATCATCAAGGTTGTACTTTCATACGTCAACTGATTCCATTTCATAGTATGAAAGTACAACAATGGAAGTGAGTTTACTCCACTTCTTGAAAAAGCACTCCTAGATATCAAAACAGATGCATGGTGGATACATGCATCAAGAACCAACATTCAATCGAGATTCAAATATAATAGTACAAACATAGTCAATTCATACTAAAAGATAAAAGGTAACACAAGTTGGTGATCAAGCAACAAGCATTCATTAAACGATTGATGTTGAATTGAAAAGAAAGCATATCTCTATTTCAAACTATGGATTACATTGCATGAAATGAAAACATGGGTAGCGGGGCTACTCCCCGCACCCTAGTGTATAAGACTACTCACTCATGGCAAGGACAAAGAAGGAGGCAAGAAGAGAGAGAGAGAACATCATCTCCACAAAGGAGGGAGGAAGGTCGACCCCTTGGAGAGAGAGAGAATGACGATCTTCACACTTCATAGATTGCTCGATGATGAATCCTCCTCTTCCCACCTTCTTTGATGATGAGAGAGAAAGCAACTTCTAGATGTAGTGTGGATCTCAGACCGGTAGCCTTGGGATGGAGGATGGAATAGCTCTGGAGTAGCAGAGGCAGCCTTTGGACGTCTGAGACTTGATATCTTGTGAGGACCTGATAACACCCAAATTAGCGCATATTTTCTATGCATTTTATCTATAGTTTTGTGCCACTTTAGTCTTAATATGCACTCTTTTGTTCATGTTTTATGTTTTCTATCTCTCCATTAGATAATGTAGTGAAAATAGCCAATAATGTAGCTAATTAGCCTGTTTTAGATTTGTAGGCACCGAAACTAGCCAATTTTGGGACTTTCAAGTACCAGACCAGGAAAAGACAAGAATCGCAACAGCTGGCCGATATAGCTGCCTGATATGGTCTGGATGAGATGGCCGCCCGACAAAGACGCCCGATATGACTGCCCGATATGGCCTGGCCGATACGGCCGCCGACCGATACGGTTGCGCCGACCGATACGGGCGCCGACCGATACGCCCGCCGACCGATACGGGCGCCGACCGATACGGGCGCCGACCGATACGGCCGCCGACCGATACGGGTGCGCCGACCGATACGGCCGCCGACCGATACGGCTGCCCGATACGGTTGCCCGATACGGTTGCCGAGTGACAGTCATATTGTCCGACCTGGTTCCTCAAGATTGAAGACACAGATGAAGGACACGTGGACCAATAAAAGCTACAACTTACATCAACTCGCTGCCTATAAATAACAGCTGCCAGCCTACAAGAATGCCCCTTCGGGGCAGGAGAGAGCCGAGGGCTGGAGGAAGGACCCTGCAAGAGCTAGTTCCTCGACCAAGGAGCTAGTGTGTCGGGTTCACCAAAAGTCTACTTCCCGATACGGCTGTTGCCCGATACGGCCGCGCCGACCGATACGGCCGCTGCCCGATACGGCTGTTGCCCGATACGGCCGCGCCGACCGATACGCCCGCCGACTGATACGACCGCTGCCTGATACGGTCTAGAGAGAGAGAGAGAACCGAGGAGTCCAGAGGGACAAAGAGAAGACCCCAGGGGCGAGATCCGGCCTACACAGAGGCCAAGGAGCGAGAGACACCTCTCCTCTACGGGCTATATCTCTTCCCTCTTCTCTTTCATCTACTGCATTCCTTTGTTTCTTGTACAAACGATGTTTATCCATCTTTGTTCGGTGCCATCTATGCTTGTCTATGGCTAGTTAGCTCCTTCTTGGCTATGCAGCCCGATCTGGGCATGTTTATATACTTTTTCCTTAAGCAAGTAGATTCATATCAGATCTAGTATGTTGCATGTTCTATTTTCTCTTTCCAAGTTATGATTGCTAGTTTGGTTGATCTCTCACTCGCTTGAACTGCTATTTCTGCCTGTATTGAGAGATCCATTGTAGAAATAGCTAAGATATGATAGTTTGGATCTGAACCTGAGAGGAGGACGATCCAAGGTATTTTGTTCCTAACACCCCATAATATCCTAAGACCCGAGAGGGAACTTAGCATATACTAAGGTGTTGATATGTCATCCCTTGAGAGAGGGTTAATGACATATCGTTGATGGTTTTAGTCACACATCGGGAGAGCGAGTGGGATGACCCCACAGGACAGATGTTGTTGTGCGTGCTAGATGCTTGCTTGGGTGTTCGAGGGTTGTCTACGCCCGAGAACGAGTGCATAGACTGCCCCTTTTGTGGTTACATAGCCAAGAACTCTCTTTCTCTAGTTAGTAGAACCTCGTGCTCTATCTTGTTTTGCTTTTGTTTTCTTTTCTTTTCCTTATTTTAATCGTGACAACCTGCTAGACTAGTTCTAGCAATTTTCTCTTATCGACTATCGTTTTGGCTTATCTGACTCAAGAACAGAAATTTGTGGCGTCCGAAACGTCACCATGTCCCTGTGTTCGACCCCGTATATCTACTTCGACCCCGTAATTAAGTTGCGGGGGCCTAGAAGGTTTCGGGTTATAAATTTAAAGCTTGATTCCTTCCTTTATCCCGTGTTCCTTTTCGGGCGCGTGAAAAAGGCTGGTCAACTTTTTAACGCCGTTGCCGGGGACGTGGGTTTTCCACGTTTACACGCCTAGTAGATTTCTGTTCTGTCACTATAAGCCTGTATATATATGCATAAATTTTCATTTATTTTAAACATATCTGTTCATATATACTGAATAGCTTTTCTTTTTCTTATACCTTCTACAGCCATGGACCTCGCTTCGGCAAGACAAGTCATCTTGTCCACCTGTCCTCCCGAGTTTTTCCACAGTTCCGACTGCTGGCAAATAATTGAAGGTCGTGCTCTACAGCTAGTCGAGTTATACTCACCTCCACCGTCGTCATATGTTGAAATTACAACAAAGAAGACTGCCAGTCAACCATCGACTCTCGTGTTAGCATGGGATCAAGAACTGATTAAGGCAGTGGAGTTAGCTGGAGAGAGTGGCAAGGCGCTCACCTCCCTAGCCCCTCATCTCCAAGAAGATGTCGATCCCAAGCAACAACTGCTAGAAGAGCAGGATCGTCTTCTCAAAGTAGGCACCGAGGCTGCAGACTGCAGTAGAAGTCTAGTTCAAACTGTTGAGCGAGAATTCATTCCAGCGCATCAGTTTGGTACAGCAGGTCAGCAACCGATGTGCATGGCAGAATCAACGGGTCTCGAAAGCATTGCTGCTCAAGTACAACAACTTCATGATAAAGATGTTGAACAAAGCAGGAGGCTCCAAGGGCTCATTGATTTGGTTACAATCCAATTACAAATGCCATCACAAGATAATGAAGACGTTAGTCATCAAGGCCATTCCATTGGATCTGAATCGGAGTATATCTCACCATCCTATTCAGACCATCAACTGGATTCACCAGGATTTTTCTGTGAAGACCAACCCACTTGGGGAAGCCCTTCATTCTATCCATATGACCCAGCTGATGAACCAATGGACGATATGAGTCATAGTTATGAATGGGTCTATGATGAAGATGATGAAGACTCAAAAAGCCAAGTTTCCTCACAACCAGAAGGTTGGTTTGAGGAACCAGAGTCAGATATTGAATCAGACCAGAGTGACATTTCTCATATTGAGACTTGTCATTTTGCTTTGAGCAGTACGTCAACTATGGTTTGGAACAATTTGTTCGATGACGATGATGAAGACGACGACGACGACAGCTGCTCGACATGGAGTAGTGAGTATAATGCCGATGATGAGTTAGAGCAGTACGAGCCGCCATTTACACCCATACCTTTACAAGGTAGGGTGGACGCCAAGGGGGCAGGATGGACAGTGCACTACAACATGGCTGCTGAGCATGAAGACACCCCTGACTCCATGCCAAGTGATAAGCTTGGGGTGGTAGAACAACAAATAGATTCTTCAGGGGGTACTTCTTGTTTAGAAGATGATTGGATGTCTCAGACTGTACATGACGATTTATCTGAGCATCCAACCTCAAGTTCAGAGATGAAGGGAGGAGAAATGGATCCCACTCAAGTCATTCAACCTATACCCTCCATCTCATCCTGTGTCGACATCCTAGGACCTTCATATTCAGATTCATATAATAAAAGGTACCCTGAGGATGATTTGCCAAAGAAGTCACCCCAGTGCAGTATATGTCACTTCCAGCACAAAGATGACTTCACCGAGTCGCCAGATTTTACTTTTCTTCTTCACACTCGGCAGGGCCAACACATCCGCCTATTCTACTCATATTATGTGGCGGAACCCGTTGGGAAGACACAGGTGACACTGGTCCCAAAGCTGAGAATTTGGGATCCCAGTGTCGGTATCGTGGGGCAACCACCCCCCTTTTCTCTTACCTACCCTCCCGCCCTTTTATTACAATAAATTCTTCTTTCCATGTTCTTGTTGGTTAATTTCTTTCCTCTAACTGTTTTGATATCCTTACACCCATGCATCATCTTTAGAAATTTAATAAATGTCGTTAAACTCATGCATTCCTGCCTCACTATTTCAAGTTTGACACTTGCTCGAGGACGAGCAAAATTTTAAGCTTGGGGTAGTAGGCTTCGCCCTTCTTTTCTCTTCACCCTTCTTGCATGCATGCCTATTTCCTGCATTTAGTCATAAATTTTCAAAATTTTCAGCTTTTTAGCTTTGCAATTATGGCTATATGGTGCGAATCTAATAGATAATTGCTTGATTGTATGCCTAGATGCACAATTTTTATCTTAAAAATTGCTTGACCTCTTACTTGACTTGCTCTTTGACTCTTTCCTTGAGTTTGGTAATAAAGCTAAGGTTATGTCCCTTTTTCGTAGCTTAAAGCTAAATTCCCTTGATCTGTGTCGTGAATGGCAAATCCACGGTAAAGGACCGTTGGAATGAGCTAAAACATGATCAAAGAACCTAGCTGTGGATTCACAAGTTTTCCTCTATTCTAAGGATTCTTGAATCATAATCGCTATCTTTTCACACAGGTATCAAGCGGGCCATGATGAGTTTTGAGCCATGATCAAGGTGAAGTGCTTTTCCTTGATGGAATACATGCCTTCTCACATTAGATTGAGTCAAAAAGATGAAAAATATAAAAATGTGCAAAAGAGGCTTGGCCGCCCACAAAACCCCAAAATATCTATATAGTTCTCACCCAGTTCCACAAAAATAGAATGCAGATGATAAAATCCTGAGTGTGAACAATAAATGAGCGCTTGTTTTCTCTTTTAGGAGAGTTGAGGATGGTGCCCAGCCGGTGTATGACTGCTCTCATGAACGCGGATATGTCGTGCCTGGTAGTACCACTCTAAAAGCTCATTAGAGAGTCACTGGGAACCCCCTAGGTGACCTATGAGATCATCTCAGTAGCAGGGTTGGTTCGGGCACAGTACGAGGAGTTCATCTCACTGCTTTGGACCAACTGGTTCGGACTGCAGGGACTGTTGCTCGCTACACGGACCAACCTAACGCAGATCGGGATCCTCAGAAGTCATTAGAGTCTTTTTGCTTTATTTCTTAGGACATGAATAAGTGTGAGGCATGATATTCCTGATTGGTATGCATGGATTAATGGTGATGTCTCATTACTCATCACCCGCATTATCACCTAAGTGACAACTCTTTCATGATCAAATTATTATGATTCAAACCCTCATGAGTATTGGCAGGCTATAGTGAATTCGCTTAATCTTGCCTGGAAATTCTTTGATCTTACTTTGGCAGGATTGTGCTTGTTTGGTGGGGGTTTGTTCTGAAATGACATGGATCAAGAGTATTGATGCTTTAAACTATTTTTCTTAACCTTAGCATTTATTGCCAAGCTTAATTTGGATGTTATCTTTTTGTTCTTTGAGCACAGTTTTGCTTGAGGACAAGCAAGTTTTAAGCTTGGGGTAGTTGATAACACCCAAATTAGCGCATATTTTCTATGCATTTTATCTATAGTTTTGTGCCACTTTAGTCTTAATATGCACTCTTTTGTTCATGTTTTATGTTTTCTATCTCTCCATTAGATAATGTAGTGAAAATAGCCAATAATGTAGCTAATAAGCCTGTTTTAGATTTGTAGGCACCGAAACTAGCCAATTTTGGGACTTTCAAGTACCAGACCAGGAAAAGACAAGAATCGCAACAGCTGGCCGATATAGCTGCCTGATATGGTCTGGATGAGATGGCCGCCCGACAAAGACGCCCGATATGACTGCCCGATATGGCCTGGCCGATACGGCCGCCGACCGATACGGTTGTGCCGACCGATACGGTTGCGCCGACCGATACGGGCGCCGACCGATACGCCCGCCGACCGATACGGCCGCCGACCGATACGGCCGCCGACCGATACGGGTGCGCCGACCGATACGGCTGCCCGATACGGTTGCCCGATACGGTTGCCGAGTGACAGTCATATTGGCCGACCTGGTTCCTCAAGATTGAAGCCACGGATGAAGGACACATGGACCAATAAAAGCTACAACTTACATCAACTCGCTGCCTATAAATAGCAGCTGCCAGCCTACAAGAATGCCCCTTCGGGGCAGGAGAGAGCCGAGGGCTGAAGGAAGGACCCTGCAAGAGCTAGTTCCTAGACCAGGGAGCTAGTGTGTCGGGTTCCCCAAAAGTCTACTGCCCGATACGGCTGTTGCCCGATACGGCCGCGCCGACCGATACGGCCGCGCCGACCGATACGGCCGCCGACCGATACGGCCGCTGCCCGATACGGCTGTTGCCCGATACGGCCGCGCCGACCGATACGCCCGCCGACCGATACGGCCGCTGCCTGATACGGTCTAGAGAGAGAGAGAACCGAGGAGTCCAGAGGGACAAAGAGAAGACCCCAGGGGCGAGATCCGGCCTACACAGAGGCCAAGGAGCGAGAGCCACCTCTCCTCTATGGGCTATATCTCTTCCCTCTTCTCTTTCATTCTACTGCATTCCTTTGTTTCTTGTACAAACGATGTTTATCCATCTTTGTTCGGTGCCATCTATGCTTGTCTATGGCTAGTTAGCTCCTTCTTGGCTATGCAGCCCGATCTGGGCATGTTTATATACTTTTTCCTTAAGCAAGTAGATTCATATCAGATCTAGTATGTTGCATGTTCTATTTTCTCTTTCCAAGTTATGATTGCTAGTTTGGTTGATCTCTCACTCGCTTGAACTGCTATTTCTGCCTGTATTGAGAGATCCATTGTAGAAATAGCTAAGAGATGATAGTTTGGATCTGAACCTGAGAGGAGGATGATCCAAGGTATTCTGTTCCTAACACCCCATAATATCCTAAGACCCGAGAGGGAACTTAGCATATACTGAGGTGTTGATATGTCATCCCTTGAGAGAGGGTTAATGACATATCGTTGATGGTTTTAGTCACACATCGCGAGAGCGAGTGGGATGACCCCACAGGACAGATGTTGCTGTGCGTGCTAGATGCTTGCTTTGGTGTTCGAGGGTTGTCTATGCCCGAGAACAAGTGCATAGACTGCCCCTTTTGTGGTTACATAGCCAAGAACTCTCTTTCTCTAGTTAGTAGAACCTCGTGCTCTGTCTTGTTTTGCTTTTGTTTTCTTTTCTTTTCCTTATTTTAATCGTGACAACCTGCTAGACTAGTTCTAGCAATTTTCTCTTATCGACTATCGTTTTGGCTTATCTGACTCAAGCACAGAAATCTGTGGCGTCCTAAACGTCACCACGTCCCTGTGTTCGACCCCGTATATCTACTTCGACCCCGTAATTAAGTTGCGGGGGCCTAGAAGGTTTCGGGTTATAAATTTAAAGCTTGATTCCTTCCTTTATCCCGCGTTCCTTTTCGGACGCGTGAAAAAGGCCGGTCAGGACCGTTTGGGTCTTATTTATAGGCTTTGAGTGAATTCCAAATGGTTTGGGCAGTTATGGGCCCAAGACCGTTTGGGTTCTGAGACCATTTGGACTCTCTCGATTTGGAAACCCTTTGAGTCCTTGCGGTCTTGAAACCGTTTGCCTTTATGTGGTCTTGGGACCGTGTAACTCCATGCGGTCTCGGGACCGGTTGTCTTTATGCGGTCTCAGGACAATGTAACTCCATGTGGTCTCGGGACTGGTTGGCTTTATGCAGTCTCAGGACCGTGTAACTCCATGCGGTCTCAGGACCGATTGACTTTATGCGGTCTCGGGACCGTGTAACTCCATGTGGTCTCAGGACCGTGTGATTTCATGCGGTCTTGGGATCATGTGATTTCATGCGGTCTTGGGACCGTACAATTCCATGCGGTCTTGGGACCGTGTAATTCCATGTGGTCTTGGGACCGTGTGGCTTTACACGATCTCTGAGATCATTTGGTTCCCAAATGATCTTGGGACCGTTTGGGACTTTTGTGATTGTTTTTGTGTTTTTCTGTAAGAATAAAAAGGAGAAAAGTCAGTCTAATGGTATATCTGCAATAAAGGAAGAAAGCTAAGGATTCTATCTAATTTATCTGAGAATGAGTATGGAAAACTAAGGAAAACTATTAAGATAACATCATAAAATGGGAGGTTATCAGTGACCTAAGACTTTAGACAAAAACATCAACTAAAACACAATCTTATACTGACTAAAATAAGGATTATGCACTTAACTATTATCTATTCTTGTAGAACTAGATTATTTAGCATTGTTCAATGAAATTGAAACATGACAAACATAATTCGTATATGAAGAAAAAAAAAGTACCATTATATTAATATGTTGAAGCTGTCTCCCAATGATGGGTAAAACAAATGTGTATCAAATTAATCACCTTGAAGGTCTATCTAGATACCTGTCACAAATAAACTCATATCTCACACTTGCACATGTTTTTGAAATGGAAGCATCAATAGGATCAATGCACTTTGTTGGTAATCACATGTGATTGAAAATAGTCATTGAATGCTTGTATACAAGATAAATCCAATTAGATATACACACACCTACGCATGAGGTTTATCTGATCATGCATTTGACCGAACACCACACATGTGTGGCTATATGAATTTAAATATATTAGGAAATAAGATTCACACTCTCTCAAATACAAGTTAGATCTTTCCAGATGCAAAATGCATTTGGTCAAATACATCTCTAGATGAAAAAAAAATAGTTATTTTATAGTATGAAATGCAAAAAGAAATCAAAGGTAATCTCGAGGCTTGAGGCCCAAGATAAAACCTAACACGGTCCAATGTGTATATGTGTATGCATGTGTAGTCTCTATACTATCCTCTAAGCCTTAGTGAAAACAAGTCTACTGACCTCCCACATACATAAGAGTTGGCCCTAACTCAATGACAAACGATGCAGAACTAATCCCTATAGATAACACACACCACCTCACTAAAAATAAATCTAAAAGTAGACTTAGTATGTGGTCCTAAATCTAGCATAGTTATAAAGTGAATAATTGCATCAGTTTGGTTGGTTAAGAAGTTCGAGGCAGTTGAAGAAGTATGACTAGAAAGGCATATGTGAAGAATCACTTTAAGGCCCTCTTCTTTCTATTTAGCACAATGTTTCATGAATAAAGAAAACCTAAGGTAACTATAAGAATGTACCTGAGTACTACTTTTATAAAAACCATTATTCAAGGTCACGTTGGATGGTGTCAAAATACGTCGAATGACATGTGATGAATATAGTGACTTTAGGTCTAAGAACCACAATCACCACTACAACTATGAGATTTGTTTCTAGATACCAATCAATGGTCTCCATGTATCAATCTCAAGGTGGGTCTATCTGATACATTTTTCTCTAACAAGTACCTATGTGTTTGACTTGATATCCCATGTCATGACCAATGAGACCCTGTCATCAGTCAACACACACTCTAGTCTTATGTATTATTGTTGTCTATTTTGCTTCTACAATAATATCCTACTAGGGACATAACGAGAATGCATGTACTATTATCATACATATGATCTCATTATTTAGGTCCACAACCCAAAAACATATGTCATCGAGTTTCATCATTCTTTAGACAACTACCATGTATGTGTCATGATGTCATGATTGAGACAAACATAATAGCCAGAATTACCTTCATCACTATCAAATTAGGTATCTAATGCCCCATTACAATCATCATATGATTGGATCTAGGAGCATACATACCAACACTAATTAAGGAAGTCTCTAATAATTAGAGAAACCCCCCATAGGAGAACCACATGACTGAGTGGATCAACCTTAAAACCTAGACTTGGGATACATATCAACCCTTATTACTTGGCATAGGATGTTAATTAAGGGAAACTGAAGAATAATTGAGATAAGTTGACATAACCTTACAAATCATTACATTGTTAGTTGAGCTTATAATGGGTGGAGGGTGGTACATGTGAGACAATTTATATGAAAATTTTGAGGAAAAAATACTCTTTAGGGGTGGAGTCATGAAGCATGCTAAAATTTACTATCATAACTCCAAAACCTAAATTATATGGGTTATATGCTAGTACAATTATCTCTTTAGAAACCACCGAAAGGATTAAGCTATATCCTAATCCACTCCTTTTACCTTAGTGAAGCCTTAATACACATATAACGATTAAACTCAAGTACAAACCCTACCTCTAGTTACAAATTACCATAAACATAATTTGGACCAATAAACCATGAAGTTATGATGAGTTTGAATCAATAAAACCTAAACCAATATTTTAAAGGTGTTTATGATGTATATCTGACTAATAATAATCTTTCACACCTAAACCCTAAGTTACAATCGCATAAACCTATGGCAGCCTGCCACTTGTATAGAAACAACACATAACGTCACTTTTCATGGCGTCGGTTACCCATAAAACACCGAGCCAAAGAACAATGACGTCGTTTAACTAAACCAACCGTCACCATATGTGAATTCCTACTAATTTAGAAAATACATGGGTACCTCTTTTACTTTAATGTCAGTTTTTTTCATAGAAACTGACATCTACAATTACCCACAAAATACAATTTTTCAGGGAAAAAATTTCCTCCAAAATTTTCAGTCTGGCATCAATTTTTGTAATAACCGACGATACAAGTTTTGTGCTAAGTCCCAACAAAAAAATGTATCCCCTCATTAGTCGTCGACTCTAACAAATAACCAATGACTAATCCACTTTGGAGAGACAATTTTTTTTAGGGAATGGGTCTATAACGTCAGTTTTGCAAAAGAAACCGACAACTAAGTGTTTACACGCCTTGTCCTCGTGAAAATATTTCACCCCCAATTTTATCCGTTGTTGTCATTTTATTGGATAATCGATGACTGTGGTCCTAACACCAGATGGATTTTTTTGTTTGGATATGTATATATATGTCAGTTTTTCCAATGGTAACCAACAACTATCTCACAACTGTATCATTGGTGTCATCTTTAAACCAATGATTATGGCCCTAATCCGGGGTCTAGTTTTTCTTTGGTTTAGGAATTAGTCGTCAGTTCCCCCAAATAACTGACGACCAAAACCCTAATCCTAGAGAAAAAAATTTTTTGGTTTTTGTAGTAGTAATTGACGACTATTTTGCTTTTCTAGTGTCTATTTTTTATTTAGGATTTAGTGATTAGTTTTGTCTCTAGCATCTAACGACTAAATCCTTAACTCAAGAACAAATTTGTTTGTTTAAATTTGTACCTAGTCGTCAGTTTTAGTAGAAGTAACCGATGACTATTTCTCTTCATCGGTGTTTTTTTTGTTTAGGTGTTAGTCGTCAATTTTGTCTGTAGCAACCAATGTCTAAATCCTTAGTTGTCATTTTTTTTATAACCAAAAACTATGTCCCACTTAAGACCTACAAAATTTCTTCCCCTTCCTGCATTCTTTATTTCCTTCTTCACCCAACCTTTCTCTCTGGCGATTCCAGTTCTACCGCTATTCGCCACCACTAGAGCTTGCCACGCCACCACCGCCACTTTTAGAGCCGTCGCTACACCGCCGCTCTTACTAGATCTTGCCACCAGCACCGCTACTGGATCTGCCACTACTGGAGTCACCACAGTTACTTTTGGAGCTCACTGTTGTTGTCGCCTAAGGAGTTGTTGTGCTCATTGCCATTGTCGCTACTGTTGTTGTTGCTCACCATCACTGGAGGCGCCACCATCATTGGAGCTAGTCACCGCCGCCGGATCTTGGGACGCCGTTGGAGCTTCTCTGCCTCTACTTCCCCTACTGCTAGGTAAGAGAGATGATTAGGAGTTAATTGTTTGATTTCATTGTACCCAACTAATGACTATTGTACCCTATTAATGACTATCCTATATGAAAAATGACTGAAAAATGACTTAATATGACAATGATGATGCCTAAGTCATTAATATTACTCAAATCTTATGATATCTCCTTTATATCACAGTTGAAAATCCCTGATCTTGAGAGAATGTTTCACCCTCAGTCATGAATAATTTATGTGTAATGATTATCTTGATGATGAACATGCATGCACATTGGAGATGTTGAAATCAATGTTATAGACTATAGTACCTAGACTAGGGTATGATTACAATTACAAGATATTGCTATTGTAAATCAACTCATACATTGTTTGTAATCTTAGGACCTCTTTGAGGGACACTTTTCAAAGATCTAGTCTAGAATCTCAAATCATGGTGCCTAATCTAGTTCTTTTAATTGATATTAGTGTTTGATTTCTCTCTTGATTAACTAATCCAAATGGAATAATGAATGGAATTAAATGATGTTCCATAAAACCTAGGATATGAATGGTGAAACTATGATCATAATAGGAATTACAACATATATACATTTCTGACATTGGCCTAGAAACCCGTTTGAGATTTACTCATTAGGGGTAAATCTTGGATAATCCCAGTTTGGGATTGTTATTAAACAAATATCACTTAGGATCTAAGTGTATAATGTATATTTGGTTTTCAAGATGTTTCATCAGCACTTTCCGGCTTGCTCTCTAAGTACATATGTTTGTACTTGAAGAACTGTAGGGGAAATGATGTTGAAATTTTCTTGAAATCCAAATGCATACATTATATACTTACTACTGAGATCAGGTGTTCAAGAATGGGATAGATGGTGCACACATTCATTATTCAACCCTAAACCCTAATCTTTTAATCTGAAATTGTAATATTTTAATCTAAACCCTAATCTTCAAACCCTTATCCCAAAATCTAAATCAATAAACCCTAATATATCTATAAATCCATAACTAAATCTGTAAACCCTAAACACTAGTACTTGTTTTCTGTTTGATCATAGAATGGATTGATCATGGATATCCATTCCAAATTTCTGCACCCTAGAGTTTATTGTTGGTCTTGATCAGTTTATTAGATTTGTGAAGGAACATAGGAAACAACCTGGAGATAGGTTCTATTGTCCATGTAGGCATTGCAGTAACAATTTGAAAGTCAACACTGGTGACGGAATCAAAAGTCATGTCATGTGCAACGGGATCGTACAAGGCTATACAGAATGGTACTAGCATGGAATGGTTTCAAACCTGAGATCAGTAGATGTTGATACTAGTGCTTTTGTTGAAGAAGAAATTGATGTTGATGATGTAGATGTGAACGAACCGATTCTGATAGACATCGTTGATGTGATGTTGGATAGTTGTAGGGTAGAGCACACTAATCCACCTTCCTTGTTTAGGAACATTGTGCATGATGCTGAGAGACCATTATACACATGTTGTACTAAGTTTACGAAGTTGAGCATTGTGTTGAGATTGTATAATCTGAAGGCTAACAATATATGAAGCGACAAAAGCTTGACGTCATTGTTTTCTTTGCTGAAAGAAATTCTTCTTGGAGGAAATGAGCTTCTAATCTCAACATACGAGTTGAAGAAAATATTATACCCAATGGGAATGAAGTCTAAGAAGATACATGCATACCCGAATGATTGTGTATTATTTTGAAAGGACTATGTCAATTTGAAAGATTGTCCAAAATGTGGGGTGTAAAGGTATAAAATGACGACTTTGGGGAAGTCCAAAATTGGTTCTCTTGCCAAGGTGATGTGGTATCTACCTATAATACCATAGTTTTAATGCTTGTTTGCCAATCTTGTTGGGTTTTAGAGGAGGCAGAGAAGCAGCGGAATCAAAATTTTCTCCCCAAAACCGTGAACAAAAGGAATCGTGTCAATGTCTATACAATAGGAAAGATGGTTTGCGATGCATACCTTATCCCGAGGCTTGCTCTGAGACAGTACCTCGCGCCTTGCACGGTCTTCACCTCCAGTCTTGGACGGTGTCTGTGCAGCTCCTGGTCGCACTGGGACTGAAGAATCCTGGTCTCACCGAGACTGTCGGGATTGACAGTTGTCCTCCGAGCAACAGAGGTCTCCCGCCTCTGCAGTCATCCACACGGGACTTCCTGAAACTCCGATCTCCTTGTCCCACAAGAAATCGGAAGGAATCGCACCTTCCTATCGGCGTACTAGTCACCAACACACTCTCCTACCACCAGTTGCTTCCTGCAGTTGTCTTTCACTTGTTGTGCCTCCCTTATCGGGTAGCACTTTCTAGGGCTCTCTCGGTTACCAAAACCAGAGAGAATGACAACTTTGCAGAGCAACTGATTTGCACTGAGTTGTACTTTTGAGAAGCCCCCAATACCCCTATATATATAGGAGGGTCATGGGACAAGGTTCTCTATCCCAGGCAATGCGGGACTAAAGTAGAAGTAGAAGGGTTCGAGATTTTCCACAAAAACAACCAACTCGCAACCTGAACTGATCGTTTCACAACTGAAATGGTCGGTTGGGGATCTGAGCCAGTCGGTTGACACCTCAACCGATCGGTTGGGATCCATGAACCGGTCGGTTCATATCTGAACCGGTCGGTTCGTGGTCCTGATTAGTTCCCGATCAACTTTCCTTCTTTTGTTTCTAATTGGTATCAAATACCAATCCTTGTTCCAATCAAATTGGGCAAGTGAAACGAAAGGAAATTTCTCACCAATCCTACTTTCCCAACTTGCTCGGTTGCAGCAGTTGAACCGATCGTTTCAACACTTGAAGCAATCGTTCACCCTGTCCATGAGCCGATCGACTCATCAGTTGAGCCGATCGGTTCACCAAGCTCAGCCGATCGGTTCATCACATGAGTCGATTGGTTGAGAGTACAGATTGTGCAGAATCAGTCAATTGCGGTTTCAATCAATCTGATACTCTAATCAATCAGTCCAACACCTTGAACACTATGATATTGAGCTATCAATTAATTGAGTGTTTAATTGAACACTAAATTCCTTTAGTAATAAATCTAAACATGTTTGTGGACAAACTCCTATTCCAGGTTAAATCCTATGTGTGTGACCCTACAGGTCCATTTCATGTTGGCAGTGAAAGTCCATAACATTTATGACTTCACAAGCAAAGAGCGGTGCCTAGTCACACATCAGTGCTACCCAAGTGAAATAGAAAGTTGGAGAACAACTTTCAATCCTACAATCCGTGAATGGTGTTACAGTGAATGTATAATTCCTTTGTCACTGATATCTTAAATGAACTCGAGGCATGGAACATTCATCCTATCAACATTCATTCATTTCCTTGATCTCAGAGCAGACTGGGTGAGATGTGTGTGACATCAATATCACATATTGATTCACACGTGCATGTGCATGCCTTTCTCAATCCTACTCATCAAGTGGCCAAGGACATCAAACTCCCTCAGGAGGGACAAATCCCATATATATCACTCACCCCTAAAAATCCCCATGTGTCAAACCACCCAATCACAACCTTTATAAAAACCCATGTTTCAGGACTGCGTTTGATGATGTCAAAGTGTACCCAACGACATGTGTTGAGTGTAGTGATTTCAGGTCTAAGAATCACACTCACCACCATCATTGTGAGAGCTGACTGTGACTACCAAGTCATGGTTCCATGTGTCACTCTCACGGTGGGTCTGTCTGGTACCTTGTTCTCTAACAAGTACCTATGTGCTTGGTTTGATATCACTATATCATGACTAATGAGATTCTGTCATCAACCAACACACAAGCTAGTCTTCAGTGTTATTGATGTCTATGGTTATTTCCACAATAATAACTGACTAGGGACTAAACAAGAATGAATACTCTTAACATCCATATGATCTCATCATTCATGTCCTCAACCCAAAAGCATACGTCATTCAGTAAAACAATTCTTTAGACATCTATCATGTTACACCATCATCTCAAAAACAGTTTAAACATATAGATCAGAAATTGCCTTTATTATTATTCAAATCATTTACAAAGTATCCCATTACAATCATCATATGACTTGCTCTATGGGCATACATACCTACAAATCTGATATATGTGGAGAATTTAAGGTGGCATGCAAAGGTTAAGAAAAATAATGATGGGATCCTAATCCATGTGTCTGATTCCCCATAGTGGAAGAAGATTGATTTATTGTACCCTAAATTTGGTGAAGAAGTCAGGAATCTAAGACCTGGGCTTTGTACCAGGAGGATGAATCCATATGGCACGTTGAGAAACCAACATTGCACTTGGGCTTTTATGCTTGTTATATACAATCTTAGTCCTTGGTAGTGTATGAAGAATAAGTACATTATGATGTCGTTGTTGATATCGGGCCCTAAACAACCTGGAAATGATATTGACGTTTATCTTAAACCTCTGATTGATGACTTAAAGGAACTCTGGGGTGAAGGTGTGATGACCTATGATGCTTCGTAGAGAGACATTTCATTTACATGCTATGTCATTTTGCACTATTAATGACTTCCCAACATATGGGTATTTGTCTGGATATAGTGTAAAAGGATGCAAAACATGCCCTATACGTGAAGAGAACAATGATTCAATATGAATAAAACATGGTGGCAAGACTGTATATCTTCGTCAAAGGTTTCTTCCAAAATTCCATTTGTATCAAAGGTTGCACAAAGCATTCAATGGATCGAATGAGGAACAGAGTGCCCCTAAACCTATACCAGGGGAGGTTGCTTATGAAAGACAAAAAATATTTTGTCAATGAATTTGGTAAGAGATCACAATGTACCATTCCCACACAAAGTCAGAAATCTTTATTCAAGAAGAAGTCAATATTTTGGGATCTTCCTTGTTGGAGTTCTTTGGTTGTTAGGCATGTATCGATGTCATGCATGTTGAGAGAAATGTTTATGATAGCATCATTGGTTCTCTATTGAATATACCAAGCAAGATTAAAGATGGAATCACATCCAGAATGGACCTACGTGAATTGGGAATAAGGAAAGAATTAACAAAAGTAGTTAATAGTGATTGGAGAACATATTTACCTCGTGCTTGTTACACATTGTATAGAAAGGAGAAGAAAGCTTTTTGCGAGTGCTTGGTTAATGTTAAGGTACCACAGGGTTACTCTTCCAACATCCATAGATTGGTATCAATGAAAGATCTAAAGATGATAGGTCTTAAATGTCATGATTGTCACACTCTAATGCAACAAATATTGCATGTTGAAATTTTATCTATACTATTGAAGCAGGTACGATTTGCAATCACCAGACTTTATTTCTTCTTCAACAGATTATGTAGGAAAGTTATTGATCCTGAGAATCTCGATAAGTTGCAAAGATAAGTGGTTGTTACCCTATGTCAGCTTGAGATGTATTTTACTCCTTCATTCTTTGATATCATGGTACATCTTGTTGTCCATTTGACTACGGAAGTGAAAATGTTGGGACTAGTTTTCTTGATTGGATGTATCCTTTTGAACGATACATGAGTGTTTTTAAAGGTGTTGTTCAAAACCATTATCGGTATGAAGGGAGTATTATTGAGGGTTATGTGGCGAGGGAGGTTATGGATTTTTGCAATGACTTTCTGAGTGGTAATGAAGTACCTATAAATGACAAGAATATTGAGGACTATTTTGATAAAGGGACTTTAGGTGCATGAATGAAAGTAATCAGTCATGAGCTATGGGAACAAGCTCACTTGTATATTTTACACAACATCGATGAAGTAAGTGTTTATATCATGGAACATACCAATTTTATCAAGAAACAATATCCTCGAGCCAATTCAATGTGGCTTTCTAGAGATCATAACAAGACATTTATTAAATGGTTTGAAGATAAAGTCTTACATCAACTATCTCAAACACCAAATAATATAGCTACAAATATCAAATGCCTCACCTTTAAACCAAAAATGAATGTTATGTCTTATGAAGGGTTTGACATAAATGGGTTCTCATATTACACAAAGCGTCAAGATGATAAGAGCGTCGTCCAAAATAGTGGGTTCACCCTTCAAGCGTCTTGATTGTTTTTTTTAGTGTGAAGGATAAAAGTCCACGTGAAGCTAAAATGTCATATTACAGTTTCATTGAAGACATATGGGAGTTTGACTATGAAGATTTTAGAACTCTGCTCCTTTAATGTAATCGGGTTGATAACACCAAAGGAGTTATAGTGGATGAATTGAGTTTCACATAGTGAATTTTGAAAAGATTGGAGAGAGGGGTGAACCATTCATATTGGCATCACAGGCAAAACAAGTATTTTATATCGATGGTCCTACAAATGAAAAATAGTCGGTTGTTCTTCATGGTAAATGACAGTTCATTGAAGATTCTATATATGAAGAAGAGTACTATGATAAGTATGATGACTCCAGTTCATTCTCAGTTGGCTTGCCAACACCAAATATTGAAGCTAACGATGACTTATATATGCATGGAGATTACATTGAGGAAATGTTAATTGATAAAAGATCTCAATATTAGAGGCTTTTTTTTACTTTTTAAAATGTTTTATTTTTTGAATGTTAGATCTATGTGAACTTTACAATGTAATATTAATTACATTAAATCCTAAATGTTAAATGTTTGATTTTTTTTATAGGACAATTTTTTAGATGGCTGACAATGAGTATGATGATCGTGATGATGATCACGATGAGGGTGGGGCGCTGTGTCACAGTGTAAATTTTACAATATATCTAGATATATGTCCATTTATAAGTTATATCCTATATGTGTTTTTTTTTTCAATTTTTAGGTTGAGGATGTACCCCCTGAAAACCTTGTGCCAGTTGATGAGTAGCATAAAAACACTGAAAAAATTAGGGGCTTCACTATGATGAAAGTTACTACAACAAAGGGGAAATGGACCAAAATTGGTTGTGGATTTTGATCATGTAGGAAATCAAGTTGGAAAGAATTGTATCTCATTTTTTTCATATCTTGGGGTTCTTACTCGTGGCCATATTAGTGTAAATGTAGAATCTTGGCATACAGTTCCTAAAAGCAAGAAAGACTTCATATGAAAAGAATTGTGTTAGATATTATCATTTGGAATTAAATTTTTGAAGTTATTTATAATTCTATATTTTATAATACTCTATTAAATATATGAAATTTTACAGAGTATACTTGAACAGGATGAAATCTTATATCGTGAAAAGGTGATACAATGATGTGGAAGGGTCCTAAGGAACTGCATGAAAACTCTCAACTGACAATACATATGAGAGGTCTATAAGATGAAGAAGTCATCCCTTGAGCAATCGAACTAAAAGGACCCGACTAAGTGGGAGGTGTTTATTGCCAAGAGAAATACTAATGAAATCAAGGTATTAAGCATCACTCCCATTTTTATTAGTATAAATTCTTATGAATTCATTGTTTTATGGTTGACTTTGATTGTTATTAACCAATTGAATGTGCTTACCAACAAGGCTATTAGTGATGCTCAAAGAGCAAGGCGTGCACTGAATGTGCATGACCACACTATGGTGCAAGTGGATATGCAACCCTTCATCAAAAACTACATGCGTCTTCCATTCAGAAGCCTACTGCTCCTACTGTTGATACTGTTGAGTCCTCTACTACTCCCACACCTATGTATCGCTGTGATGTGTGGATATATGGGAGGCAAAACAAAAAGGAGATATAGCCAACGCTGCAACTGATGAGGTGACAAGAAAATGATAAAATTCAACTCTCAAAGCAATTAGTATTGATGGTTGTTATGCTTACATATAAATTTCTATTTATGATGATTGGCAGGAGCTTCACGAGTATAGTAAGCAAGGCTCGTTCATCACTCAGGGCATAAGGGATGAATTGACTGTTGTTCTCAGTAACCTAGAGCATCCTAGATGTGTTAGGGATGCAGGCACTGGTGTGGGCCTAAGAGCATTCTTTGGGTCATCACAACACAAACATGTCCAAAAAGAGGGATTTTCAAAAGTTGAGGTAACCTATTCTTTTTTAGAATGTTATTGCAAAGGGAATTAAGGAATCGAAAAGCATTTCTTTTGTCCATGTATAAGTAGATGAGTAAATTGATAAGAGAGTCCATGAAACAATGAGCAAGTGGCAGGCGTCTTAGGCTACCACTCAGACAGTACCTATGTCGTGCCATTCTTCCCCTACGATAGAGGTGGTTGGGAGTAATACTATAGACCCACCACCTAGCACGTCCACTGTAAGTATTTTATGACATAGTAGCTAATATTTTTAAGATGATATGTTTAGGCATATATATAACATACTCTATGTAAATTTGTAGGGATTGAGACCATGCCTTCTAAAATTGAAAGAATACATAATTGCAGAGGGTGAGGCTTACCCACGCCTTCCAGGACACACGATTCATGGTACTCTAGTACTCGATGGTGTCGTTCATGATCCTGAGGCTTGTCTTCCCCCCTTGGAGGTAGCATCTATTGCCATATGCCCACAAAGATGCTGAATCACTTGGTGAAGCAGAAGGCAGAGTGGACTTGTGGCCCAAAGTGGGAGTCGTCTATAGACCATGTATGGTAAATTTACATTACATTAATTTGTATATGCATATACATGAAAATTGATATGAAATTATATATGCAGGACAAAGGGAAGAAATCCACTACTGATCATCATCCTCCACCTCCACCTCTTCCTCAAGTACCTAGTTGGCTTAAAAAGGACCTATGTGGCTCGATAGGTCCTTAATACAGGGGTATGGCAATATGGATAGGTGAACATTCTGAAGCTTCACCTATTATAATTTATATGGTGGAGAATGTTATAGGCCAATCATATGATAATAATATATTTTTACAAGATATTTTGGAGTTGTTTCATTATGCTTGGTTGAATTCATCTATGATAGAACTATGTATATGGTGAGATCTTATTTATATATCTATATACCTCATTTTGTATATGGTGATCTATTTTCTTATATATTAATTTATACATAATATATGTTTTGTAGCCACTTACATAGGGTCTGTAAATATTTTTAATGACCCATGTGGAATTTATAGTTCTATCATTGATCAGTCTTAAAAATGAAGACCCCACACAAGTTACCTTATATTGATCTATCACTTTTAAATATTTTGGTGAAGTGAAAAAGAGCATAATAATAGCTCCATATAATGTTGGGTAAGTTTACTTTGCTTTGAGTTATATATTTTTTACTTTCTTATCACTAGAGGTAAGAATTGGGAGTTACTGGTTGTTGTCCCTGAGAAGTTGACTGCTTATTATCTAGATCCTATGGGGAACAAATTAGATAGTTTGGGATACAATTTCAAAAGGCCATTATACATGGGAGAAATTTTTTATATTTCATCCCGTTAACATCTGTTATTTCATGACTATTTACTAATGCAATTCAATGTGTTACATTAACATATATTTCAAAAATGCTTGAGGAAACATAGATGAGAAAAAGAAAGTGATAGTTTGGAAGAATGTGGATGTAGTTACCTGACTCCAATGCATATTTTATTTATGTGAACTATTCTTAGTTTTAGTTGTTAATATTTTGTATGTTGAAATTTATAGAGTGTTGTAAAAAATAGTGAGTGGGCATGTGGATACTACGTGATGTGGTATATGGATATAATTGTTAGATATGCTACACATGACATCAAAAACATACAATAGGTAATATATATTCTTGATCATCATAAGTATAGTCTCATTTGTAATGTGTAAATATCAAACTCATTAATTATATATACTTCATTCTCTTTGCATGTGTTTAAAACTAGTGACTTCAATACTGGGGAAAAGCTATTAGATGTACACATACCCTATATGATAGAACAATTAGATGACATAAGAGAACAATGGGCAAACGCCTTCGAAAGAGAGGCACTTTTTTTATTATGATTGGGGTACTGATGATAAAGAATGACATTTCTAAACTTTGATGTCATTATTTATGTATATATGTGGTGCTTATACATACATGTGTGAATGACTTTTTTTGAATTGTCTTATTGAAATTTTATCTATATACATGTGTGTGAATGTGAAGATGAATGAATGAATTGTGCTTCTACATGTGTGTGAATGTGAAAATAGATAAATGAATAGAACTGTAGGTTTCTACTTGTGTGTGAATGTGAAAATGGATGAATGAATGGAATTGCAAGTTTCTACATGTGAATGAATTAATTGTGTTTCTACATGTGTGTGAATCATAGGATGTATATATACTATTGATATATAGATAGTCTTGATCATATTGTTATTACAGGTTTGTGGCCTATTTTTAGGCTAAAATCTTAGGATGTTGTAAACCTGCAATTCACAACTAAACTACATGTTCTGTAACTTGCTGACCAGCCGGACAGTAGGCCTACAAGATAATATTTAGAAAAATGATACTTAGTCATCAGTTATGTAAAAGAATCGTCAATGCAGGTCTACATCATCAGTTATTTATAGCAAAGCGACAACTATGTCCTAACCCATGCCAAATTTTTTTGTTCGGATATGGAAATAGGAGTCAATTTTTTAAATCATAGCTGATGACAATTTATAGTTGTATTATCAGTTTTACTTTGAACCAATGACTATGAACCAAACATGAGATCACTTTTTGTTTGGAAAGGGAGTTAGTCGTCAATTTTTACTGAAATAACGGACGACTACAGCCATAACCCGGGCTAATTTTTTGTCCGATTATGAATATGTCATCAATTTTTTGTAGATAACTCACGAGTATGGCTCCTATTGGTGTCAGTTCTTTTTGGGTTGCAATCGGGGCCAACTCTGTGTCATTGGTTTTGGAACCAACATTGTAGGCTTCTACCTTTAGTGTTGCCCACTTGGGTGTCACTTGGAAACTGACGTAAAAAGTTCACTTTAACCGACCTTAAAGGTAGTATTTGTACTAGTGTGCCACGCTAAATGAGATTACTCAAAACCAAAATATGATTAATCACTAACTAATCACATCACTAAAAAGGGGCATAATTAAAACCAGGTTAAACCTCTTCAACATGTTCAAGAACATTTACATAAAGGCCCAACATATTTCATAAATTAACATACTACAACAAGTATCTTTTACAATTTCTCTATGGCCTCAACCACGACATATATATATACAAAAGATGTTATACACATATACAACATGTACAAGCATCAGAATGCTATCAAAAAACTCAAGTTGGTGAAACACCATATACAAAATTTTCCCACCCAGACCTGAGTGTATGTGGGCTGAAAGATCTAGAGGGGGGTGGGGTGAATAGAGATTTTTAAAAATTAAAACACTCAACAAAAGAAGGAGGAGTAAACAAGGAAGAAACTTTTGTTTAGAGTGGTTCCAACCTTTGAATTCAAAGGTTGTCAATCCACTACCCAATTGTCTCCAATTGGGATTTTGAAAGTGATTAATTTTATTACCTTGCAAGGATGTTACATAAAATACAATTACCTTCCTTGAAGTAGCCTTCACCTAGAAGTAGCCTCAATGTAAAGAGGCGAGATCACATCCTTACTAAAATTTAAAGGAAGTACAAAACATCCATATTTTTAGAAAGACAAAAGATATTGAGGGATGCATGTATAATATTCCAAGTAAATAAGCATGCACCAGATACATTATAAAATGTCAATAGCAGCAAAAATAAAAGTACTAAGCCTATTACACGGCTTTCATTGTTCATTATGTGATTGTTCCCAAAAGAAAAAGATAAGAGAAAAGGATCTAGATATAGCAACCTAGACATCCTTTTAGATAGCTTGAGATCTACTCCTGAGATGACTTCCTTCAAACTTGTCCTTCTCCTTGCTCAGCACCAGCACTTGGGTGGTTGGGAAAGTAACCAGCAAAAGGGGAAAGAAAACAAGGTATGTGTCACAAAAAAATATAGGATAAAAAGATAAGTAAAGCAAATAAGAACAGGCTAGGGTTCATCATAAGATGAAGATAACAAGAGTATGAGGCTATATTCAAAAGAAACTTGACATTAACAGTTATATTAAAAAGGATTTGCATGTAAGATAATTATGTCTACCTAACTAAGTAGGATTGAGGAACCTACCAGACCTCTAACCTATAGGTGAGGGGAGAACAAGACATTCCCAGTCATCTACACAATTATATAGGGGAGAATAAAAACATTCCCTAGGGCGATTAAATGCATGCCCTCTGTGGGTGGTTGTACATAAGTACTACTACTTTAAATTAAATAGAACATAAATCTACATGCTAGAAAAGTAATCATGGCAAGAATAGTCATGATATTCAATAAGCATGGCAGTGGGGTATAAGACCCAAATAAAAAGAAATTATAATCTGATTTGAGGCATAAACAACATTAGGATTCAAGAATAGAAGATTTAGGGTTCATTTAAGCCTCGTTTAGGAAATATATGATTTGGCTACAATTATCCAAAGATAGGGTGCAACGAATGCACATACCTCTCTTACTGATATCAATTACTAACTTTCACCACTTTAATTGAGTCCAAGTTCCACTTTGCCTATTTTTAGTGTATTAACATGTATTAGAGTACATAGTGCACATTAATGTATAGAAACCCTAATTTCAGAATTTTTTTAGAAAAACTCGGATTTAGCTTTTGAAAATATCACCAATGAACTTATTAGGTTCTCCTGATGAAGAAAACATATTTTTATGTTAATTTTGGAGTTATGATGATTAAGATGTAATTTTCATGGATTTTATGCATTTAATTCATTTTACAAAAATCACCCTTCGTCAAACTATAAAATAAGACCTTGAAATATTTTTATTAGATAAAGATTAATTTTCCAATTCCAAAACATATTTATTTGTCAAATTTGGATAAGGGGATTAGAAGATATGAATTTTTCAATACTGACCAATAGGAAATTGCCACATCATCAAATCGATCGAGATAATTGAAGAGAGAGGGAGAAGGTGAAAACACTATTTGACCCAATATTAGGTTTGAACTTGCATAGGTAACCAAAATAGAGCTTCTAGAGAAGGTAAAATAGCAAGAAACCAAAACCCTAGAAGAACATGGTAAAAAGAGATGGAAATCATCAATTTTAAACATAGAAGCATGAGTTTTAAGCATGTAGCAAGCAATATATGAGAAGGGGGTTAACAAAACTTTCCTCTAGGAAGGTACGAAGGTCCAAACAGCAAGGATCCTAATATTAGAAGGTCTGGTTGCTCCAACCCAAGCTCCTTTCTTGAGCAAAGGTCACCTTCTCCACTTTAGAGGTGCAAACCCGAGCAAAAGAGAATGGAGATGAGATGTTTTAGGGTTCTAGGTGTAGTTTTACCATGGAAGGTCATAGTTATGACCTAGAATAAGGTGGGAGGAATACTAACAACATGAAAATAGGGAAGGAAAGGAGGATACTTACTATTTTTGGTTAAAATCACCATGGAGGAGCTTAAGCAATCCTAAATAGAGAAATTTGGAACCCTAGGAGCCTTCTTCACCAAGGTAGGCACCCTCTTTTACCTTGGGACAGCAACTTAGTGGCCAAAAATAGAAGGGACGATGCTCTAAGTTGGGGGAAATAGAAGGAGAGGATTGCTTCTTGGATTGGGAGGTGGGAAGGGGTAGGCTTGGCTTTATAAAGAAGGGGGCAAGCATGCAGTGTCTATGGGACTTTTCATGTGTCCTTAGGCTAAGGATTCATGGACATGCAAGAGGACAACTCATAGAGACTTCTTGTATATCCAAGGTCGTTCCTAAAATCCCATGGAGGCTTCTAGGCCATCCCCACCGTCCTCCAATTAAAGAAATAACCCCATTGGTTGATGACTTTTAAAGATAAGCTCATTTATAAAGAGGGCAATCCCTATAATGCCCTTGGAGAGAAACACCTTCAAACCAAGGTGCAACCAGGTACCCCATGGTTCAAAATCTTGAGAATGGTAAGGAAATATCTAAGGATTAAAATTCAGGTGATAGTTTGCAAATAAAACCTCCCAATTGAGTAAATTGCATAAAAGTCGAGAATGTACCTAAAATTGCATAACTTGCACAAACAACATCCAATTCGAACTAAAATTGATGCTTAGGCTCATTTTATGTTTTTAAATCACATAAAAAACTTATATTAAGGTTTAGATCACTTAATTATGGTAATTAAGCTATCATTGAGGTATTTGTGCATAAACCCTTATATTGGTACAATTAGTGAATAAATGTTCACTAAACCACTATACCACTAATTAAACATGAATGACATAAAGGACAGAAATGAAAGGGAAACTTGGGAAAAAGGTTTACATGGAGATTACATCTAAGATTCATTATGTTACACTCAACCTCCTTGAAGCAGCCTTCTTTGAAGAAACTCCAAGCCCTTGGAGTAGCCTTCTCCTCCTAGATGTAGCTCCACCACCTTGAGATAGCCTTCCTTTAGAAGTAGCCTCAATCACCATTGAAGCAGCCTTCCTTGAAGTAATCTCAAGCACCTATTGAAGTAGCTTTCCTTGAATTAATCTCAAGAACCTCTTGAAGCAGCCTTCTCCACCAAGAAGTAGCTTCAACCAAGCTCCCTCAAGAAGCCTCCACAATCTAGGAGTAGCCAAGGAGCACAACAAACTTTAACATGTGAAAGGGGATTGGAAGAAGGGAGTACAATAATTGAGTATTGCACTTTGATCCTATATTAAGCATTTAGATCTCCTATCCACTTAAGATGGACGTGTCTTTATGTGGTGGCTAGGAGATTGTAGCTATAGGACAACTCTAGAGAACAAGGAAAATGATAGAAAATGAATCTTAACTTTGTTGCTCTCAATAGTGAATTTTCAAGTGTAGCTTGTGTGTTTTAGGTGTCCTAAGGACTCTCCAATTTATAGGAATGGTTTTCAAGTGTCTAGGGACGTTCTAGGGAGTGTCTAGAATGTTCTTAGTGCTTAACTAGTTGTTAGGTGTACATTAGTTTGCTAGAAATTGCTTATTTGTTTGTGCTTGAAAAGAACAATCTAGAACCCTGCTCGGTCAACAAGTTTGTCCACCAAACTATGTCTCAGTCGAGAATTTCTTCGATCGAGCCTGGGTTTAAGGCAAAGTGTTGCAATGTCTATTTCAAACTCCCAACTACCAACTACTTAGTTTAATGGCTGCAAGCTTTATACTGAGGCTTACTCGGTAGAGAATATTTTTGACCGAAGACTATTTTAGAGCACAATTGTGTAAGTTGTTGAACAGTGCTCACAATTGTGACCGAGGTGGTTCTCAGTCGACAAAAACTTCAAATGAGTGTGTCTCGGTCAACAAGTTTTTCAACCGAGAGTGTCCCTATTTCAGACTTGTGAATCACCTACTTAGTGTGTCTTTCAATAATGATGGTGACTCTAACTTTGAGGGAAACATTTCTAAGGGTTATAAGTGGGTAGGGAAGATCTAATGCTTGATTTACATGATTTCTAAGTACTTATACATTATATTTTTGTACAAGTGTTTACAATTGATTACAATCATGAATATTTATACAATTAAGCACATTTGATCTTCAATTTGCATTGGTCTTCATCTTTCCACTTGGTAGGATTTCCTTATTCCTTTGAACCCTGAAATACTCAAATAACATGTTAGATCCACAAATATGAAATGTTTGTCATCATCAAAACAAAGGGTATATTAATGTCCAATTCAACCAACAATCTCCCCCTTTTTGAAGATGACAAACCATTCTAAAATATAATAAAAATAATTTAAATGAGATGAGTTTCATACCTGAGATTTACCAGAGATGAGAATATCCCCTTGTTTTCATAAAGTATTTGCTAATTAATCCTAAAGAGATATGGAACATAGTATCCATATCTTATGGAATGTAGCATTCAATTAATGTTAAGTCAAGAGAACAAAAATTCATTTATTTTGTTTTATATTATTTCTCCTTCTTTGTCATTTCAAAATGATATCCATATAATCATTTTACTCCCCTTGAATGGGATACTCCCCCTTAATTGTTTACTTCAAAAAAAGTCAAATTTAACCACAATTCAAAAACTAAGATTAATTTATCAACTATTTGCAAGGGATGCTAAGCTCTGAAATGGTATGAGATTCCTTTAGGCTCATGGTGGGATCAATGAATGTATTTTTATATTAATTTCTCAATGATTTACAAGGGATGTTAAGCCCTAAAATGATATGAGATTTCTTTATGCTCATAGTGGAATCAATAAATGTATCTCTAACCAAATATAAGGGTTGTTAAGCCCAAATTGGTGTAGAGAATCCAATTAAGAGAAATATTAAATATATATACATTATATCCAAGAATTTTTGTGAGCTCCCCCTTAATTTCGTAACAAAAGTGAGCTTAAAAATACTATGGTATTTCAAATCATAACCAGCTTAAAAATCAATTGATTAAGTAAGACTATGAGTCAATTTTTATAATTAATCATGTTTTTTGCACTATCTTAAAAATTTCTCTTATTCTAAGTATTTAACATGATGAGAAAATTATAGATTTAATGTACCAATGTTGGGTGTAAGTGAATGATTTGATTTACAAATAAGCATGTTTGTCTAGCTTATTTTCAATCGAGCATGACTTCGATCGGGGTGCCCCTCAATCAAACTCCTTTTCGGCCGAGAGGCATTTCTAGAGATTTTCAATTAATGCAACTTTATATAAAATGAACCAAGATATAACATTTTAATGACATAAGTAACCAGTCAAATTCTTTTAGTATGCATATTCAGTCTTGTTTCAAGTCATGAGGTTAAGCAACATAGATTTCTTCTTTAATGATCCTTTTGTTTTTACGTCCATTTGAAGTGTTTGATGTCTTTATGACCTCAAGCCATATCCATTAATGCATAAGTCATATCAAAGTGTATCCTAGCTTTATTTATTTCGTCATGCCCATATAGTTCTGATTGAATGTTTGCTTTTAGGTGTAGGAGTTGAAACTTATGCATTATTTAAGCTCATATAGAAATTATCTAATAATCAACTCCTTTCAGGATATGATTGAGTCTTGTTGTGTATAATTATCATTTATTCTTAAATTCTTTGAAATGTAGACTTATAAATCCTGGATGTTTTGTTAGATGTTGAATAATCTAGGATAAAGCCTTTTTGTGACTTAAGATCAACTTCGTCTTCACAATCTTTTGATATAGAACTAAATTTATGTGAATGAGTTCTAGTGAGAAAAGTTTTAGTTTTGAAAAGAAATATTTCTTTTGCTTGCCAAGAATACACAAATTTCATATTTATCACACAAATTTAGGTAATGATTATAATCTAAGCATGTTTCTTGTATAAACAATCTTTTTATCCCATAAGCAATTCATTATTTTTCAAATAGTGTTTGTAGGGTTAAAAGGTTTATAATCATTTTTCCTTTTCATATTTTCTTAGGAATCATAACCAATGTCATGTTACTTATGATGTAGCTCTTTTATAAATAGAACAAAATTATACCAAAATTACCTATGCCAATATTTTTACGTTTGTAACTTTCTCTAAATGTGACCAATAATTTTAACTTTCCTCCAAGTGTATGAAAATCTTCTTGTTTCTAGTCGTATGCTTGTCAGAGAAATCCCTATATACCATACAGACCTACAAAGTATAAATTTTTTGGTCCCCATATAGTGGTCCTTTCGGTTAGGATTAATCAAATATTTAGACCAATATAATATGAGTAGTTCGTTACAGATTTGGGTCACCAAAATTTAATTGCAATTGAATAATTTTGTTTTCAATAAGCAGTTCTAACAGAACTATCCTCGGTCAAACATTTCTTCGATCGGAAGAATTCTCAGTCGAACTATTTGTCGACCAGGAAGATTTTCTAGTAGAATCAATGTTGACAGAACTACCTTCGGTCAAATGTTTCTTCAATCAAAAGAAATCTCAGTAGAGCAATTTGTCGATCGAGATGAAGTTCTATGCATTTTCAGTAAATTCAACATTTCTAATGTAAACATATCATCCCATTATTTTTCAATAACACAATTAAGTAATCAAAATATACAAAGATATGCAAGTTCAAATTAAGAAATCAAGCTTAATTTAGTTGAGATAAGACATAATAAATTTCAAAGTGAAGTTTAGGTCAAATCTCAACTATTATGTCTAATATTTTAAAGTTGGGATTTTGGAACCTAAACCAAGTCAACATCATTTTTCTTGTGTGGACAAGTAAATGAATAATGTCCATGATGTAACTAGTAATGATAGCAAATAGAATCAATTTCATTCCTCTTCTTTGCTAGATTGTTTTTAGGTACGTGCATGACCTTGGTTTTGGGTAATTATGTCTTTATAGCTCTAGTTTTTTGATAGGATTCATCTTTGGGTACATCACCTAGGCCTCTCCTTCCAATTTGACCAGAGCAGTCCTTTAGAATATTATCAAGAATTTCATTATTTTTCATGTTACTAGAATATTTTTGCAACTTAGAAATTTCATCCATTTTCCTTTTATGTCTAACTTTTCTTGATCTATATTAGATAACAAACTATCTCTTTCTTTGACAATAACATCATAATCTAAATGAGTACATAGAATAGGTTGAGTTTGAAGATCATTCATTTTAGCAAGCAATTCATCCTTTTCTTGGCAAAGAAAATTATTGTTGGTTTTTAGAGCAAGCAACTTAATATTGTAATCATTAATAGATAATTTCAAAGTAGCTTTTTCAAACATGAGGCTTCCTTTTTCAAAAGTAAGATCATTCAATTTAGCATACAAATATTCATTAGTTTTTGTAAGCCTTTTTAATTTCATTTTACAATCAACATATTTATCATGTAATTCGTTAATACTAATCAGTAACTTCTTTGGATACATCAAGAAGACTTACCTCATTTCTTCTTCACTTGTTGTTGCAATGAATCAACTTACCTTGTCTTCTTTAGCATTGAGACATTCTTCTTCCTCCTCACTTTTGCTATCATCTCTTGAGTCATCCCAAGCTACTTTGAAGGCTTTTTTTTTCTTCTTGAGAGAAGATTTATTTCCCTTCTTGACTTTGGGATACTCATTTTTTAAATGTCCCTTCTTACCACATTGAAAGCACCTAAGGGAAGAAGAGGAAGAAACAAAAAAAATGTTAGTTTTAAACCTTCTATATTTCTTACCATTTACAATGAGTGCCTCTTCTTCACTATATGCTTCACTTGTTTCATTACTTTCTTTAGTTGCTGCCCTAAAAGCAATGTACTTCCTTTTCTCCTTCTTGTGTTCAGCTTCCAATCTTTCTTCTTCTTCAATAGTGACCTCATAAGTCTCTAGATTGCTAATGAGATGCTCCATCCTCATTGTGGTGAGATCATTAGCTTCTTCAATGGCTGTCACGTTTGGCTTGTATCTAGGAGGCAAAGATCTAAGAATTTTGGGAACCTAATCTTCTTCACTTATATACTTCCCTAATGCACTCAAGTTGTTAACAATGGAAGAAAATCTTGCATATATTTCAGTAATAGATTCATTAGGTTGCATAAAAAAATTCTCAAACTTTTGTTTAAACATATTAATTTTGGTATTTTTAACTTGGGTAGTACCTTCATGTGTTATGGAGAGATTATACCATATATCATAAGCCATATCACATGAAGATATTCTATTGAACTCACTTATTGAAATTGAACAATATAGTATGCTTATCACCTTTGAATTTAATTGAACTTGTTTTATCGTGTTTGAATCCCATGTTACATATTCGGTTGTGGGAAGCATATAGGGAGTAGAAACCGTTCTCCATAACTCCAAGTTGATTCCTTGAAATTAGAATTGCATTCTTATTTTCCAGTATGTGTAGTTGCTTCCATCAAAAGGTGGTGGTCGTCTCACATAAGTTCCTTCAAGGTTGAGGTTGTGAAGTACATCGTCCCCCATTCTTCAAGACCTGTTTAGGCCTCCTTGAAGACCTGCTTTGATACTAATTGAAAGATCTAGAGGGGGGGTGAATAGAGATTTTTAAAAATTAAAACACTCAACCAAAGAAGGAGGAGGAAATAAGGAAGACACTTGTATTTGGAGTGATTCCAACCTTTGAATTCAAAGGTTTTCAGTCCACTACCCAATTGTCTCCAATTGAGATTTTGAAAGTGATTAATTTTATTACCTCGCAAGGATGTTACATAAAATACAATCACCTTCCTTGAAGAAGCCTTCACCTAGAAGTATCCTCAACCTCCTTGAATCAACCTTCTTTGAAGTAACTCCAAGCCCTTGGAGTAGCCTTCTCCTCCTAGAAGTAGCTCCACCACCTTGGGATAGCCTTCCTTTAGAAGTAGCCTCAACCACCCCTAAAGTAGCCTTCCTTGAAGTAATATCAAGCACCTCTTGAAGCAACCTTTTCCACCAAGAAGTATCTTTAACCAAGCTCCCTCAGGCACCATCCACAATCTAGGACTAGCCATGGAGCACAACCAACTTTAACCTATTAAAGGGGATTGGAAGAAGGAAGTACAACAATTGAGTATTGCACTTTGATCCTATATCAAGAGTTTGGATCTCCTATCCACTTAAGATGGACGTGGCTATATGTAGTGTCTAGGATATTGTAGCTATAGGAAAACTCTAGAGCACAAGGAAAAGGATAGCAAGTTAATCTTAGCTTTGCTCTCAGTAGTGAATGCTCAAGTGTAGCTTGTGTGTTTTAGGTGTCCTAAGGCCTCTCTTATTTATAGGAATTCTTTGCAAGTGTCTAGGGATGTCTAGGGAGAGTCTAGAGTGTTCTTAGTGTTAAACTAGTTGTTAGGTGTACATTAGTTGGCTAGCAATTCCTAATTTTGTTTGTGCTTGAAAAACACAATCCAGAACCCTGCTCGGTCGACAAGTTTGTCGACCGAACTGTGTATTGGTCGAGAATTTCTTCGACTGAGCCTAGGTTTAAGGCAAAATTGTTGCAACGTATATTTCCAACTCCCAACTACCAACCATCAGTCTAATGGTTACAAGCTTTAGACCAAGGCTTACTCGCTCGAGAATATTATTGATCAAAGACTATTTTAGAGCACAATTGTGTAAGTTGTTGAACAATACTCAAAATTTTGGCCAAGGTGGTTTTTAGTAGACAAAAACTTCGACCGAGTGTGTCTCGATCGACAAGTTTTTTAACCAAGGGTGTCCCTATTTCAAGAATTTTGAATCACCTACTAAGTGTGTGTTTCAATGAGTGATGGTGACTCTAACTTTACGGGAAACATATCTAAGGGTTATAAGTGGGTAGAAAGATCTAACACTTGATTTACATGATGTCTAAGTACTTGTACATTATATTTTTGTACAAGTGTTTTTATTTGATTACAATCATGAATATCTATACAATTAAGTGTATTTGATCTTCAATTTGCATTGATCTTCATATTTCCACTTGGTAGGATTTCCTTATTCCTTTGAACCCTGAAATACTCAAATAACATGTTAGATCCACAAATGTGAAATGTTTGTCATCATCAAAACAAAGGGTATATTACTGTGCAATTTATCCAGCATGGGTAACTTTAGGACACACTAGACTACTAAATAACCTTCTTCCATGGTTCTCCAAATCATCTCATCCTGACTGCCATTAGTCTTTTGGTATTATTGACGACCACCTAAAAAGATGTGGGGACCCATGAGGTGAAACTCGTGTCCAAGCGAGAGATATAACTCTCAACAACATTTATTGCTTACATCATATTATGGGATTAAACGAATATATCAATTAATATGGAAGGATTGCAATTATAAAAGCTTCATAAGAATAGTCATAAATAGAGTCTTAAATGCAGAATTGAGAGGTTAACATTATTCATAAAAGATCAGGTGTAACTAACATCATAACCATCGATAACATCATAAGAATGGCTAACATCATAAGCATGTCTGATTTCTTTTACCACATTATACATCATTTAGATATTGAAAGAAGTAAAGCAAGGGCAATCATCCAATGTGAATCACTAATAACTCTAACAACTATGCAACATGGCTGAATACATCTTTTATTAAGCCCTGGGGAGTTTGAGGCGTACCACTCAAACTTCCAAATGACCACTGTGAAGTCGCAATTAGCTCCACACAAGATCTAGGAGAGAAAGATTCCTAATATCTCTTCCCCTCAATCAGTACGAGTCTTCCATAGTGACATATCAGCCAAGATGAAATCAGCCTAGTCCTCCCTTGATAAACAATCCACAACACTAGAAATAATGGTATGAAACCCTATCATCCCAGGTACAACTGCGGCTTTCCTCAATCACATCACATATACACATTCATATTCATTTGAGATACAACCTCGACTGTTCTCCATAACCTTTGGATCATGATGACAAGGATATACACTCCCTACACCCACATATACTCAACAATATATGACTTTGAGTTTCCCTTCTAGAATACTCATTTCCCTGTCCAGCAAGTTTTGACACTAGAATAGTTCTATGGCACATGGCACTACCTGATTAGGGTTTCACTTGATTCGTTAAGCCAATTGGGTGAATTTAGGCGACTTCACAGTGGTCATTTGGAAGTTTGAGTGGTACGCCTCAAACTCCCCAGAGAATATTTGACCAGAGTAGTCCTTTAGAATGTATGAAATATATTCCTCATCTTTTATCAACCATGTTTCACATACAAACCCTAAGTTTTTTATACAAAAACATTGGCATATAACAACTCTAGAAGATATAAAATGTATGAAATATATTCCTCATCACAACATCATAGGGTACCAGTCCATTTCCAACCATGAAGAGACTTTGTTTCCATCAGGATTTAGAACATGCCTGAAAGCCATTTAGGTCAAAGAAAGATTGCTTCCTCAAGTGCATAATTATCATTACATACCTTGTAGAGGGTTCAACATATCACCAACACACTTATTACCTTCAGACCCAACATCGTGGTTCATCAACCATAGGAAAATAGTTATGACATTTCCAAGAGTAGCATAATAGAGTTACTTTTAGCAATATGAATTGTGTTTGTTCATCATTTCAACATTAGCGGAAGATAGAGGTATTAAACCATCATCACTCGACCATTAAAAGAATGATTTGACAATGTAGATTGTATTTTTATTTCAGATTAAATTCTATGAATTCCAATAAAACTAGGTAACCCTAATATCTTAATATCTATTATAGTAGATCACCATTTTTCTCATCATATGGGATTAGTAGGCATGTTATCTAAGTACATTATATTATATTATCTTTCACAAAATGTAACATTGTACTTGACTATCTCATTAATTTAATTCCACTAACTTACATTAATTATCCCAACCTACATAAACACCCAATCGGTATACTCCTTTATATGTTTTAAGGATAATTTAACCCATACTACTTATTATTGCATGTTTACTCACACCCAAGACTTTTTAACACATTTAAGTTGTTATCTATATATCGATGAATAATGTTACATGTATTACTTACATTTTGTGAACTTGACTTACATACTAATGTACATTAAATTATCCAGTCCATTTTAAGTGTATCAATCCATGTTGTGAAATTCTAACTGTCCAATGCTTTCATTAAACATATGAGGTATTAATCTTGTAGATCTTCGATTTAGTCGACTCTAACTTAGGGTTTAGGTGAGAACTATTACTATTAGTCAGAGATACCTCATAAACACTTCCAAAATATAGGGTTAGATTTTATTGATATAAAAATATCTGGAGACAAAATCCAAAGTAATTATCTGAAAATGTACTTTAATTTTTGGAATTTTAATTCAAAGGAAGGAACACATGGAGCTGAAATAACTCACTCAGAACACCTTTTAAAAGATTACGTGGTACGATGAGGTTGAGTAAACCCTTATGGAATAAATACTCAGATGCTTGTGAACCGTCAGGTATTGTCTTATTCAATGTTTGTTCAATTACTCTTTTACCCGCAAATGCAATATAGGCATTAGGTTCAGCAATAATGACATCCCCCAACATACCAAAACTGGCTGTAACCAAGAGGAATCCGCTCGAGGAGGGGTTTGCGTCTGATTAGCTAGTTGGTGAGGAAATGGCTTACCAAGGCGATGAGTAGTAGCTGGTTCGAGAGGATGATCAGCCACACTGGGACTGAGACACGGCCCAGACTCCTACGGGAGGCAGTAGTGGGGAATTTTCCGCAATGGGCGAAAGCCTGACGGAGCAATGTCGGGTGGAGGTAGAAGGCCCACGGGTCCCGAACTTCTTTTCTCAGAGAAGAAGCAATGACGGTATCTAAGGAATAAGCATCGGCTAACTCTGTTCATTCTGTACATGCCAGATCATGATTGCTATTACTCAAACAAGCATGAAACGTATGCTTGCATATTCGGCCATCGGTCAAATCAGATTTGTAATTGTTGGAATAATTGTTGGAGACTCAAATGATGGATATGCAAGCATGATAACTTATATGTTGTTCTATATCTCCATGAATCTAGGAACTTTTTCTTGCATTGTCTTATTCGGTCTACGTACCGGAACTGATAACATTTGAGATTATGCAGGATTATACACGAATTTGTTTTGATCCAATCCGTAGGAATCCCCCATTCTCCCCCTCGATCGAGATCCTAAGATTTTTTGACTTTTTTTTACAATTTACAATTTGCAAAACCTTATACTTCTTGAAAAGAAAAATAGAAAAGCAAGCCCAATCGTTAGAAAAACAAAAAAAAACTGTTACAAAAAGAAATAGGGTTGGAATCGACACATTGATTTTTTTTTTTTTGAAATTGTTTTGAGTCGTATGCATCCAAAGGTGCATGTACGGTTTCTAAGGGATAGAATTGTATCCTAATCAATAGACTTTATCGAGAAAGATTACTTTTCTGAGTACAAGAAGTTGATAGAGAGATCTCAAATCAACTTGTTGGTCTTATGCCTTGGATGATCCACATCTCTGGGTCAGGCACTGATGAACACATTGAACTATCCATGTGGCTGAGAGCCCTCACAGCCCAGGCACAATGACGCAATTATCAGGGGCACGCTCTACTGCTGAGTTAATAGCCCGTCGTGCGGGCCTCCCAGTGGGAGGCCCAAAATGCCAAAAGCAAGAGAAACCCCACCCCTCTCTTTCCTTTTTGCGCCCCCATGTCGCCACATGGGAGGGACATGGGGACTTAAAAAAGGGTATCCTATCAACTTGTTCAGACCTAGGACATAACTTCATGGTCCATTTTTTATGGTTTGGTCATTTGTAAGTAGAGGTAGGGTTTTACTTGAGTTTACTCATTATATGTGTATTAAATCTTCACAATGGTATACGGAGTGTATTAGGGTATAGCTTAAACATTTTGGTGATTTCTAAAGAGTTGATAATACTTGCATCTAATCCATACAATTAAATTTTTGGAGTTATGATAGAAAATTTTAGCATGCTTCATGACACCACCCCTGAAGAGGATTTTGTCCTCAAAATTTTCATATAAATAGTCTCACATGTACTATCCTCCAACCCTTATAAGCTCAACTAGAAATGTAAAGATTTGTAAGGTTAAGTCAACATTCTCTATCATTCTTTAATTTCCCTTATTGGCACCCTATGCCAAGTCTAAGTGATAAGGGTTGATATGTATCCCAAGTCTAGGGTTTAAAGGTTCATCTACCCAGTCATGTGGTTCTCCTCTAGGGGTTTGTATAATTATTAGAGACCTCCTTAATTACAACCTAGATCAATAAATCATTGATAAATTCTAGTAAACTCTTTTACGTATAATATATAGTGAAATATAATTTTTCTTCAATAAATCATGTGATATAAATCAAATATGAGCTTAAAATCAATGCAAGAACCAATTCACAGTGTATATAATACCAATATCTCCTAATTCCATAAGAATGGAACATGGTTCTCCAACTATATCAACATTTGTGACTTGATTCCTCATTGGAACCTCATCTGATTCTATTTCATCCATTCATCCTAACATGAAAAGATAGTGCACCCAAAATAAAGAATATCATCTAGAGAGTTTTTTCACAAGGTAAGGCTCTGATAAGGATCTTATGGAATATAAAATTGAAATAGTCAATTAATTGACTACCTTGGATTTGATGTCATACTTGTAAGGAATGAATCCTGAGAAGGGAGTCACTCATTGCTCAATCAAGTAAAGGAAAACCTCCCCAGTGCCAAAAATCAAAATAATTCACATAGGGATGAATACTCCAGATTATTCAATAAGTTTGATATAAAAACATCAAAGTGAGAATATATGCACTAAATTATAAGAACTAAGATAGGTTCTCACTCACAAGAGTGGACACATAAGGAAACTAATCAACTAGACTAGCAATGACTGAATTTAGAGGGTAACAAGTCCCTCTCAAATTTATCTCCAAGGTGAAACTAAACTTGTCAGGTTCTTGGTCTGGCCAACTACTCCAAGATTCTCTTCAAAGAAATGTGTCGCACAGAATTGTTGCAAAATAGAAAGTATAAACCAATGATGGTATGTGCATATAAATAGTTATTGAAAAATATTATGTATAAAGGACATCCTGAAAGAAATAAGGTTCCCAATCTAAGTGAGATAATGATAATATCCAAGTGGGTGTCATATAAATAATTGTCAATTAAGATGGTTCTTAGTATATACATCAACAAGGTCACAATGATAATTTCTTGTTTTAAATCACAATAGTGATAAATGAAATCAGTTTCATGTAGATTAAATAGTTTTACTAATAGGTTATATAATCCAAGGTCAGAACGCTACCAAATTTTCATCTTAGGAAGGAGGTGACAGCACCCCAATCCTCTGTATAAAGGTATATAATACAATTGATAGAACCTGGGGCTTAGTGAGACAACCATCCCCCATACATAGAGAGTTGTGTCTAGACTCTAACACCTAGAAAATACCACTACAGTTGGATAATACTAGTTAAGAAAATCCAACATGTATATAGTAGAGAGGACAAGATCAATTATATTTAAAATCAACACAAAGGGGTTAAATTAGGGTTCTATCATATAATGGAGCAAGATATGCCAATTAGGAAAATAGAGTGCAAACTGAAGTAAGATAACAAGGCAAATAAATTATGGTAGAAAATAAAAACCCAATAGATCATAGGTCAAATGAATGATACTCTCTCTGCCAACATCACTGATGCTTCCGTGTGTCTTCACGACCTTCACACCATCATTTTTGATGTCCGTTGCCTCGCCGTCATCATGATCACCTGCATAGCAAGGTAGACCTACGCCACCGCCATCGCTGACACCTCTGTCATCATGGCGCTCTCTGTTTATATCATCGTCGACACCTCCATCATCGCACTGCTCTCCATTTTTATCATCGTCGACGCCTACGTCATGGACGCGTACTCTTTTCTGACGACGCGCGCGCTGTCACCACCATCCGCTACGCCCCTGACGTTCCACCTTCCAAACGATCTTGAAACCATTTGGAGCCAAACGGTCTTGAAACCGTTTGGAGCCAAAAAATTGTTTGGAGCCAAATGGTCTTGAAACCATTTGGAGCCAAGTGGTCTTGAAACCATTTGGAGCCAAACGGTCTTGAAAACATTTGGAGCCAAACGATCTTGAAACTGTTTGGAGCCAAACTGTCCTAAAACCGTTTGGTCTTACAAACCACTTGGATTCTGGTAAAACATAATAACATTAACACTTACATAATGTAAACTTCTCTTTTAATAAACTTGATATATTTGCAAATCCAAACCATCCTAACACATGAGTTTTGGCAAAAAAATTCAGATATGGCCAGAACCTCCGACGCTCTGCACTTGACAATGGAACAACTGATGGAGGACTACGCCAGGCTCCAGAAGGTCGTAGATATCTATGAAAAGATTGGACAGATCCCACCGAAGGTCAACATGACAGCAGTCATGTGTGAAATTGATCGCATCAACAGATGTTTAGCTGAGGAGCCTGAAGAAGAAGTGGAAGAAATCTCTTCCAGTGATGAAGGCACCAAATACGAGCCAAACTCCGAGGACGAATCCCCAACTGAAAGTTCCAAGGGGAAACGAAAGGCCCAAGAAACTGTAAAAGAACAACCCAGAAAGAAATGGGCAAGGAAGAAGGTCCACCCCGCTACTTCTAGGGAACAAACCCTGGCTGGCTACATCCCGTCAACCGCCACCACCACCCCCACTACCATTCCCGCCACTACCATTACTCCTGTCTTCCCCGCCATCACCACTATAGCACCACCACCAGAAAACCTATTCATTCACACCCTCCCATCCATCGACAAAATACTGAAACCAACAACGTACGTTTGCTCAAGAATACTAAAAAAGATGGGGATATACGATAGAATTCTAACCTTACTCAATAACACAAATCTCTCAAGAATGTGTTTTGTTCCCAATATCTCTTACGTCGAGCCCACAACAGAATTCTTTACACATCTCATCAAAGAATCTGTGGACATTATGGATAGAGCAAGGGATGGAGGTGACCACAGGCTAGTCACCAATTTTTTTGGTAACAATGTTGTCATAACAAAAAATATATTGAATGAAATTTTCATAGACAACCCGAAGCAGCTAAAAAAAGCCAAATCTATTAGTACGGAGAGCTCCCAATTCAATAGACACAACTTCTGGAAATCCCTAATAGGGATCCCAACTTATGATGTGAAGACCTACAAGGCCTCCAATATTCATTCTAAGTTAGTGCGCACGCTTCACAAAATTCTCACCAGTGCGCTCTTCCCCAGAATAGAGGGCGGGAATGTTATCACCGCTGACCTTTTTCTTCTCTGGTCCGTTCTACATGGAATGTCAGTCAACATTGGATGGCACATGATACAAAAGTTTTCAACATACGCTATATGAAAAGAAATCTGTATGGGCGGACACATAACTTCCATTCTCAAATATCTCAAGATTGGCAGATTACTCCCTAGGTGCACGCAGATCAAGGGAGACATCCTTACCAACGAGCAAACTTTGAAGAACTCTTACATTATCAAAGAAAAGGATGTGAAACTACACTACATTTTCTGCCCTACAGTAAGATCCTCCAAAACTCTGCTACTGCTTCTGGAGCTTGTGGATTACGAAAAGGAAAAACTACTCTTTACTGATGAAGAGCTTACCAAAATCCTAGCTTCAGTCAACGTACAAGAGAAGAAGACTAAAGAGGGCCAGACAGAGCTTAGTATCACCGCCCCGACAGCTAGGATAACAAAAATACCAATAAAATGACCATCTAAGGCACGTTTACCTCCACAACAGCTGTCGGGGACGTCGATATCAAAGCTAAATCTTGAGACAGAACACCCTCATCCCGAGGACCATATCAATACCTCATCATTAGACTCGTTCATTATGAGCCTAACTGATGAACTCGCCACCACTACCACTCCTACCACACTACCATCTGCTGCTATCTCACCTTCTACCACCCTCCCACCTTTCTCCACAATAATCCCAACAACAATTCCTTTCCCCACATCCACACCTCCACCCACATCTTCCACCTCAATTTTTTTCTCTTCTAGAATCCCATTCTCCACTCCAACACCTGACTTCACCTCCTCCTCTCCCACCTCCACCCTTTTCCCCTCAACATTCTCCCTCCCACCATTCTCACCGCGAATGTCACCATTTTTCTCATCTTCCACCACCCCTACACCGCTGGTGACTCCATCTATAGTCACCACGCAGTTTGTGGGACCATCAATAGTGTCTCTTTCGCAAGGCACTACCACCCTTCCACCCCGACCCCAGCCACCCCACCCTCCCACACCTGGGGTCCCTTTTACAAACGTCGGTGAGGAATTCATACGTCAATTCGACGCTATCTGAAACCTTCTCATCGATCCCTCTAATATATTACAATCTATTTTTTCTTATTTGTAGGGTCTAACTACACATGTCTCCAAGATTGACAAGCAAAATCGTGCTATGTCGGGCATCCTCTCAAGCATCCACCAACAGCAACAAGAAACGGCCATGAAAGTCAAATGCATCGACGACTGCCTGTAACAACTGCCACAGTTGGTGCTTGAGATGAAGCACTAACAAGGTGATCTGGTCAAGCAAGTCGACAGGATTTCTGTGCAAAATCAACCATTGCCAGAAACTCTATGTGAGCTTAAGCAACAAGAAACTGCTTTAAGCACGTGCTTGGATGACATCAGCACCACCCTCACACAACTCAATAACCGCCAAGAGGAGTCATCCAACAATGAAATCATCCAATTACGAACTCAAGTGACGAACCACTCTGTATGACTCCTCTCTGCCAAGGTTCGTTATTCAGATCTCAAAGAAACCCATGATGCACTGCTTGAAACACACGAGCATGGGCAAGTGGCTTTCGACGAACTACAAGCACTCCACCGACAGTGCAAGAAGCCTCCACCAAAGAAGACAACAGATAAGGTGGCAAACGAAGAAGATGATGAAGAAGAAAATGAAGATGAGGATTCTGATTCCTCGGCTGACTCCAATAATAGCACCTCCTCAGACGATAAATCTGATGACCCAGACAATGCTGGGGAGGGCCACAGCCAAGGAGGTTCACCAAAGCAAAAGAAAGATCACCACGAAGGCGAAAAAGATCCCAAATCCCCTACTCACAATGACAACGTTAATATGTCATATGGGGATCAATTCCTTGACTATTCGACAATGGGATCTCTGAGGGAAACTTCCAAAGAAGCAGCTTTTACTGAGTTCCAACAATGTTTATTTGGAACCAGCACGAGTCAACCACATGCAAACCTTCCACAAAACTCTGCCCCGGAGAAATCTTCACCTATTCCCCCAGAACAAGAAGAATTAGAAAGAGTCAGTTTAGATACAGACGAAGATCTTGAATCTGCCTTTGGTTCAGATAAAGACGAAGATCTGCAGCACTACATAGATGATCTGAAGCAGACTTCTTCCCTCCCTCCACAAGAGCTTCCCCCACCGCCACCTCTACCTCTCAAGATGCACGATTTAGACATGGCGGCCATCTCTACCCTAGATGCTCAAGATATCTTCATTCTAAATACTATCGTAGATGATGCCAAAGAAGGGGGAGATGTTATCTACCATAATACAAAGACTCGGCGCAAGTTGACACGTGAAGATTTCCACACCATCCTTCGACCACAGTCACCGGTGAAAATGGCAATCTTCCGTGTCCTCCTTGCCAATTCTATCGAAATCTACAGAAGCTCTAAACAGCTACAACCAGTACTTAACGCTTCACCTACTCTGGCCATGAGTCTTTTATATAAAGACTTACAAAACAAATCTATTGTGCGGTTGTAGAGGGGGATCGCCAGAAAGGCATGCTATATTACCGTGCCCTTTCAAGTTTTTGGCCACTGGATGCTAATGATCGTAGACACCGCGGCTCGGGACGCCAAGCTGTACAATTTTCGTGCCAGTGAATTCAAAGCTGGAATAATTAATTTTGCTGGTATTGAAGCTGGGGAGGCCAGATGCATCCCTTTTCGACTTCTAAAATTGATTTGGGTTGCATGCCCATCCCTCCAAAATGGTTGGAACCAACCCAGGTTCCAAATCATAAACCCACAAGTCCAAACACAAGAAGGATCTAAGGATTGCGCTTTCTACACTATACGCCACATCCAAGCGCTCAATCAACAAATCCCTTTCACTGAGCTGGCCACAGAGGATTTTCATTCTCTACAAGGCCGTTACGCCATGGAGGTAATATGTGACAGAAGGTTCTTCAAGGACCCAACTATGGCACCTAACGACGTTCCTCGCTACCTCTACTCATCCATCCAACGTCCTCACAAACAACCATTCCGAAAAACATTAAAGGAGTTGGAGAAACAACAACCTTCCAAGATCCCTGAGAAGAAACAATGGGACCCTTACTCTTTTGATTTGGTGGATGATAAAGGGGACACTGAGTTGCTAACCGGGGCCACCATCAACAGACCATCTTCACAAAAGGTGCCCCTATCTGCCATTGAACTGTCTTTCCCTAATTTCGACCTCAGTGCCTGCAAAAGTCTTTCCGACAATGAACTTCGGCTCATAATGTCTAGGCTTTACGCCGAAAAAGATGATCTCATTTTTCTAACCAGAGATATTCTGGTTATGACAGATGTGCTACGTGAAACTATACAGATCAAAGGGTCTCTATCCATGAGTTTGATGCCCTCCTATCAATATCTCTTCGGACGGAATCACCCTATGACATATATGGCATCACCATATCTGAATGATGATCTCCTAAAGCTAAATAACTTCAGAACAACTAAGGCACTCATTTCTTTCCTCCAACATATGACGCCGAATTTTATCATGCTTCCTTTCCTTCATTCCGAGCACTGGATGCTACTAGCGACAAATCTTCATGACGGAACAACAACCATATATAACAGTTCTCACATCCAGTACAATCAAGATCAGTAGCAGTATACTACAACACCAAGAACGCCCATGGAGGAGGTGGCGAAGGAGTGTGCTGACCAACTACATGACCTCTTCAACAAGAACACACAGGTGTATGATAAAGAACACTTTCATCGCCCAGCCTTCAGCCTCAGATGTCCCCAACAGCTCCGAGAGTCAAACGACTACGGCTTCCACATCCTCTACTGGATGTACACTGTCATGGTCCTTGGAAGACCAGTAGAGGACATGACAGACATGAATTACCATGCTCTACGTGGAAAGTTCACAGTTAATCTTCTCCGCACGCATGAAGCTAATGCAAGACTTACAGCAGCCTAATGCCCTTGTTGTTGTACTTCTCAACCTATCACTTTGACACTCTGAGGACAGAGTGAGTGATAAGTTAGGGGGGAGTACACTAAACAAGGGTGAGGTATCATTTTCAAATCCTTCCCTCTCTACCTTCTCTTTCAATTATGTACAAATTTTATAGCTTTCTTTGCACATTTAGTTTTCGTTTTAAGTATTTCCCCTGTTAAAATAAACCCTACACATAAGAGTAACATCCCTCTTGGAAAAAGTCATCCCCAGCTAACTTTAGAATCCAGTTAGTCCTCAGACCAATAACAAGAATAGCATACAGACATGTAATGGCGAATTAATAAATTATCTCCATACTAGATTTTCATGCTTTTTGCTTCAATTCTACATCTGACTCTCCGTAGGTCAACATCAGGGCCAAAACATGCCAAACACTCTCAAGGACGGGAGGGATATCAGGTGACATCCACATCAAGAAGCCTCGCAGGTGGACCACTAAGTAGAAACCAAATAATTGCATGTCAAGAAAATCTAAGAACAACTTTCTTCTCTTCAAATAAAAGAGGCTTGGCCGCCCAACCAAAACCCCTAAAAATTCCAAATCCTAAGCCTGTGAGTTTACGAATAAAAGCCGGAGTGTTGAATAAAAATATGAGAGTTGTGCCAGGCATAAGGACTTATATGAAGAGCCAATAAAGGTCTCGCTCGGCCGGTACATTCAGCTTCCCTCACAAAGGCAGATGTGTCGTGCCCGGTAGTGAAACCCTAAGGTATCCAAATATATGAAAGGCTAAAGGACTCGCCCAGTCGGTACATTCATTTGCCATCACAAAGGTAGACGTATCGTGCCCGGTAGTGAGACCCTAAATGCATAGACAAACCCCTCCACCACTTGAATGGGGAGTTACACAACAAGCATCTAGCCAACCCTCATACCAACTCTAGCTTCCGACAGGTTTTTTAGAGAAGTGTAAAGCTGATTAGAGTTGACGACATGCACAAAATAAAATCAATAAAAAAGGGTGGTCCCAATGGAAGCTGTGATATGGAAGAAACCTAAGATCCAAGCAACTATCAACACCTGAAAGAGTTAGGGCAAGCAAAAGCTCCAATATGACCTTAGGAGATCTCTGGTTTAGAATTGAAGCAAGAGTATGAAAATCTTAACTAAATAAAATTGTCTTGCCACTACGTGCCTTAGCTCTATCTAGCTCGAGGACAAGCTAGACTCTAAGTTAGGGGGGTGATAACCTCCCATTTTGTGATGTTATCTTAATAGTTTTCCTCAGTTTTCCATACTCTTTCTCAGATAAATTAGATAGAATCCTTAACTTTCTTCCTTTATTGCAGATAAACCATTAGACTCACTTTTCTCCTTTTTATTCTTACAGAAAAACACAAAAACAATCACAAAAGTCCCAAACGGTCCCAAGACCATTTGGAGACCAAACGGTCCCAAGACCGTTTGGAAACCAAACGATCTTAGAGACCGTGTAAAGACACACGGTCCCAAGACCGCATGGAATTACACGGTCCCAAGACCGCATGAAATCACACAGTCCCAAGACCGCATGAAATCACACGGTACTAAGACCGCATGGAGTTACATGGTCCCGAGACCGCATAAAGCCAACTAGTCCCGAGACTGCATGGAGTTACATGGTCCTAAGACCGCATAAAGCCAACCGGTCCCAAGACCGCATTGAGTTACACGGTCCTGAGACCGCATAAATCCAACCGGTCCCAAGACCGCATGGAGTTACATGGTCTTGAGATAGCATAAAGGCAAACGGTTTCAAAACCGCAAGGAATCAAACGGTTTCCAAACCGCGAGAGTCCTAACGATCTCAGAACCCAAATGGTGTTCAAGACCGTTTGGGCCCAAAACTGCCCAAACCGTTTGGACTTCACTCAAAGCCTATAAATAAGACCCAAACGGTTCGCACAAGATATCAAGTCTCAGACATCTAAAGGTTGCCTCTGCTTATCCAGAGCTATTCCATCCTCCATCCTCTGTCCCAAGGCTTCGGGTCTGAGATCCACACTCCATCCAGAAGCTGCTTTCTCTCTCATCGCCAAAGAAAGTGTGAAGATCGTCATTCTCTCTCTCTACAAGGGGTTGACCTTCCTCCCTCCTTCGTGGAGATGATGTTCTCTCTCTCTCTTCTCGCCTCCTTCTTTGTCCTTGCCATGTTTTCATTTCATGCAATGTAATCCATAGTTTACAATAGAGATATGTTTTCTTTTCAGTTCAACATCAATCGTTTAATGAATGCTTGTTGCTTGATCACCAACTTGTGTTACCTTTTATATTTTAGTATGAATTGTCTATGTTTGTACTATTAGATTAGAATCTCGATTGAATGTTGGTTCTTGATGCATGTATCCACCATGCATCTATTTCGGTATCTAGGAGTGCTTTTTCAAGAAGTAGAGTAAACTCACTTCCATCGTTGTACTTTCATACTATGAAATGGAATTAGTTGATGTATGAAAGTACAACCTTGAGGAGTCGAGGAACACACTTTACGAAGGGAATTATGTAAAGTGCATGACCATTCGTTCGGGGATGGATGGCGTTGCAACATTCTCACATTTCTCGTAGTTAGTCCTCCGAAAGGAAACTAAATCAACAAAGATACTAACTATTTAGACTTTCATTGTAGGTTATGTTTTTATGTTGCGTATTTTGATCCATGCATAGTGGCGGCGAAAACCAATCACACCCTAGTGGTTTCTTATCATTGTTAACAACCTTAAGTTTACTTTCTTGCTTTTACTTTACTTGCACTTAGTTTAAAACAACCAAATCAAATCCTTGATCTAAATACCAACTATTAAGGAGTTAAGTGAGAGTCTAATGTTTTCCATCTTGTTGCTATCAATGAGACCGTTGTTCTGTGGATTTCACCCTTAACTATACTACGATAGCATACGTGGGTGGAGTTCTAACCTAGTATAAGCAAGGCTAAACCTAAAGACTTACTATCTTTAGGATTTTTAGTGGTGCACGTAATTCCACATGAGTGGAAGCTCCATCAGTCATGTGTTACGTGGGAACTTCTCTTATCAAACCCCTTTCCCAATAGTTCAGTTAACAACCATGATCTATAAGTTGGTCTTCCACATCAAGTCTAAGAGATCAGGGATTCTGAATAGTAGGAACAATCTTCTTCATTTTTTCTCTCCTTCTCCTCTCCTTGACTTATGTTCTTATTCTCCAATAGCCTCAAGATAGAACATTGAGTTTGTTGACTCCTAGACTGGGTTTCTACAAAACTTTGGTATTTTGAGAACATACTTATTGAAAATTTTAGAGTATTCATCCATGTGGAACATTCATAGATAAATCATCAGTTCATTATCACATTAGACAAAAATATGATAAGCCATCATTTCATTGGCATATTTAGGTAATCATTAGAGCAAACTATTGTTTCATTTGCACTCTTAGATAACTCATTAATTCTTTTAATATGTATGGCAATGCCATCAATTCATTCTTATACATAGTCAAAAACATATCTTCTTATACCTAGAATTCCCATCGGATTGTTGATGTACTTAGTAAAAAACAAAACCATCAAATTGTTAAAGCACTTAGCCAAAAGGATAACCATCAGATCATTGGTGAACTCAACCAAAACAATACCAACAAATCATTGATGTTACTTAGCCAAAACATAACCATCATTTCATTAGTGTACTTTGACAAAAACAAAGCCATCAGATTTTTAGTGCACAGAAAAATCATTGTATTATGTGTTAGATAAATTGTCATTCTATTCACCAAGTAAACCCATCAGTTCATTAGAATACATAGCTAAAAGCAAGACCATCAGATCATGTAGATACTTAGTCAAAAAAAATTCCATCAGATCATGAGAGTAATAGGTCAAGAACAACTCCATCGAATTATTAGTGTACTTAATTAAAATTCAAAACCATCAGATCATAAAGGTACTTAATCAAAATCAAAGCCATTGGTTCTTATAAATACTTAACCAAAAATTAAAACCATCAGATCATGGTCAGCAAGGTCATCCATTCACTTTCTAACATAACCATTGGACTATTGACTTACATTTCTATTATTTCATTTACTAATTAGTGTCAATATTTCTAACTCTAGGTGACATCATCATCCCGCACTCTTTAACAACCCATTGTTCCAAGGACAAGTAAAACCATTAATTTAGACACTAAGTATGGTCATCAATTTCAACACTAGGTAAAATCCATCAGTTTAGTGACCAAGTAGAGTCATTTATTAAGATCACTAAGCAATACCATTGTTTCCTACACTTAACAAAATATAGTTTCAAAAGAAAGGCAAATCCATCGATTCATGGAATAAGTATCACTATAATTCAGCACCAAGTGAAGCCAACCATTTCTACACTAAGTGAAGGCCACTTCTTTACACTAAGTAACCTTGTTCCATACCATCAAAACCATTTAGTCCATGTCCATATTAGAAGGAATGTGCATATGCTCTAAGGATAGATTAACAACACACAACTATCATGCATGCATGTAAAGTAGTGCAACAAAGATCATATTTCACCATAATACCAAGTTTTAGGGAAAGATCTGTATGGAACAACTTAAAAGCAAGTAAGAAATGAGATGAAAGTTATATAACTCACCTCAAGATGAAGATTGTAACACCCCTGACCTGGGTTAAGACCTAACCCTAGATGTTTTTCTCAAATAAGTTTCTTACAACTTGTTATTATCTTTTGGGAGTAGTAATAAAGGCCTTTGTGAAGTTCATTCTCAAAATTTAGCTTATATGCAAACTATGTGTGCATTATATGATAATCTAAGTGAAAAGTACAATTTACCCAAGATAAGGGTTATGTTGCAAATGTTACATGTTGAATATATTCGAAGTGTTCTATATGTCATGAAAGAGAATATGATGCTAAGTGGTGGCTCGTACAAATCCAAAACCCTAAGTGAGAACTTGTGTAAATAATGTTAAGTGCTTGGTGCATCAATTGTAGCACAATGTGCAATATGTACAAAATGTAGGGTTAATGTGTAATTTATCACCTCTAGATTGTTTTTACTCTTACTTAGTGTTACCTAGAGGAAAGATAAAGAAGGAGGAAAAATGTTTGATGCATCTTGAAGTGTTAGTACTCTTAATAATGAAGAAAACAAGAAAATCCATAAAGTTGGAGTCATGCACGTGAGCCATATTAACTGAGGACTAAGGAATGGAGCCCCTATCATCCATAGAGCCATAAGGAGGGAATCCTATCAGTTTTTTGAGCCTTGGTTTGACTCATGATGGGAAGAATCAGGCTACAGAAGCAGTAAGGATGATAAGTTGTATCTCAAGTTGAGTACGCTGTCTGTAATGTCTTATAAATAGAAGTCCTATGTGTCGTCTCTGTACTCTCAGGTCCTTGAGAGATAGTCATAGTGGTTTTCATGTGCAACTTGAGATTTTAGTTCACTTATCTTGAGGATTTATTGTTATCATTATGTGTATTAAAGAAAAGCAGCTAGTACTAGTTATCTTCGAGAGGAAGATAGATCACTAGATGTAAATGTGAACCATGTGTTTATGAGGATTTGATTCTTTATGTAAGAGTTTTCTAGAAGATGGACCTATGTGTAAAGTGGTTTTAAATTTTAGTGATTTTTGTTAATATGTTGTTTAGGGTTATTCTTCTTAATTAATAATGAGTTGTTTGTGAGTTTGAGAACGGCCGTTTCAAGTTTGGTATCAGAGCTTAAGGTTCGCTAAGTCTACAGAGACATAGGACTAAGGTGTTGAGTCTGTGTGAGTGTCCTTCGGTATACCCTATAGTGACTTCTACTTAAGTAGAAGAAAGGGTGAAGTTTGAAAAAAATAACTAGAGAACATGAGGAATGCATAACTTAGAGCAATGTTGGTTTCACCAGGAATGGGTGCAAGGGATCAAGCAAGGGAAAAATGAGTTCATGAAAATCCCATCTTGACCCAATCAAGATAAGATAATCCAGCTTTTATGCTCTTGTTGGGCAGGTTAGGACAATAGTGATGCATATAGTAGACTTGATATTAGCATTACAACCTAGGATACCAGTCCTCAATGCAGAAACCTTGGGTTCTAAAAGGGCCCTGGAATGACATAGTCATGTTAAGACAATGGAAAATGTGGTAAGAATTAACCTATGGCAAGAAAATGGATTCTTCCATAAGTATAGACACATAGTAAATCTGTGATGGTAGTGCCCAAGAAGGGGCAATAAGCTGAGAATCAAAGGGAAGTCTCTACAATTCTAGAAACATTTGTCTAGTTGTTCTGAAAGGCCAGAGTTTTTGGTGCCACCAGTGCAATAAATGCTTAGTGCACCGGAGTAGTAGTCACTAAGTAAAGGCAAAAGTCCTAACCTTCCACCTGTAAGAACTTATGACTTAGCTTTTATATTGCTAATAAGACCGATAAGACCATGGTACGAGGACAAAACACGTTATAGATATAGACATGTTAAGCATATTAAACCCTTTTGTTTAAAAGAAGGGAGGAAATGACCCAACAATCGAGAAAGACTCGGTAAGGCTTACGAAAGTCACAGCCCAATAGTGTAAAAAGGCAAAAGTAGTGACATGAAACAACTAGACTCTATGTGTTGATCCAACCTAAAGTGGTAGATCACTGCGAGGGGTAACAATCTGATAAAGCTTTTTCATTTTTATATGCCTTCTTTTGATTTTTTCTAATAAACATAAAGTGATGGTTGTTATTGACTTCTCTATTGATTGCCCTATTGGAACACAGGGGAGAAATAATGAAAACTAGAATTTATATTTTTTTCAGCATTCTTTTAAATGCTTTATAATTACTCTTATCTGTGTGAAAGAGGGTGAGGCATAGAGGTGATGCTTGGAGAAAATCTAGGGATGTTAAGTCCTATGCTCAGATAATATGAACAGTAAGGAATAGATTGTTATCTCTTTGATTACTATGATCAAGTAGTAAGCCTAACAAGACTGGAAATATGTGTTTTCATCACATCCTAAGTGTCGTAAATTGGGATCTGAGATAATCTCATATCAATCTGTGTGCATGAGAAAGTAAAAAGTATAATCCTCATGATAAGAGGAAGGAGGATTAGGGAGATGATCCCTAATTAATAAAGTTTGCATGAATAGTAAGGATCATTTCCAAAATATGGAAATGTGAAATGTGATGAAATTATAGAATGTTCATAGTCATGATAGACAAAAACACGGAAAGGAATGAAACAAAATAGGGAATTGCTAAGTGAACTTTCCCAAATACATAAAGGGATTTCTAAGTGAACTTTCCCAACTAAAATGGGTCTGCTAAGTGAACTTTTATGGCCAAATAGGGAATGCTAAGTGGACTTCCCTAACTAATAAAGGAACGTTAAGTGGACTTTCCTAACTAGATAGGGATTGCTAAGTGGACTTCCCTAACTAATAATGGAATTCTAAGTGGACTTTTCTAACTAGATAGGGATTTCTAAGTAGACTTCCCTAACTAATAAATGATTGCTAAGTGGACTTCCCTAACTAATAAAGGATTGCTAAGTGAACTTTCCCAACTACATAGGGATTTCTAAGTGAACGTTCCCAATTAAATAGGGATTGATAAGTGAACATTCCCAAACTAAATAGGGATTGCTAAGTGGACTTCCTTAATCAATAAGGGCTACTAAATGAACTTCCCCAATTAATAAAGGTTGCTAAGTGGATTTACTCAACTAAATATATATATATATATCTCCTCTTTGATGAAAAACCCTAGGTAATGATGAGGTGATAAAAAGGAATATGTTCCTTCCTTTCATGTATATGGCAATCAAGTGAGTTTTATAACACTTGATGTGCTTGAGTTAGGATCATTCTTTTGATGGGTACTTAGAAAAGTATCAGTTCGTTTGGGACTTTGGTTCCAAAATTAAGATATGTATAATATATATAATGTCTCAAGGTTAAAGAAAGATCCTTTTGAATGATTAATTTTGATATTAGTAATATGGAGATGGAAATAATTAGGATGTAATGAGTTTTTGACACGTGTGAAGGATACCAAGATTAGGAATTATGGTACCCAAGATATGTCAGGTGGTATGCGAGGTTAAGAATATAGCTCCCAATAAGATGAATAATGTTTGGTAATCTAGAAGGGTCAATCCTGATATAACTCTTGTATGGAAGTCATATGTTAGGGGTTTATGATCTGCATAAACATAAAATTTATAAGGATGAATTAATTGAAGGAACTATTTTAAGAAAAAGCTTATCAAGCTAAAAATGATTCCTTAAAAATATCCCTATAAGGGAACTTATACCTAGCCTCAATAGATACCTTCGAGATAAGTTCTTCTTTGACAAGTAGCCTCTCCTTATGACAACAAACTAAACAGTTAACGAGATAGCAGATACAAGTCATAAGAAAGCTAGTGTTGAACCAACAGAATAGACTGGTACAATAGAGGTATGAATAGACTGGTAATATAGAATAGACTGGTACAATAGAGGTATTATACATGTTCTTCATATTCCTTATTAAACTGAATAGATGATTTATTGCTTTATCATTTGTAGTCGTAATGCCTTAAAAGATGATATTGCTCTATTCTGCTTAATAATGATTAAATCCTATTGTTTATTAAAGATTCCTCTATTCAATCTATTACTATTCATCTGCAATAATAATGTTTCTGGCGGAGAGTTATATCTCTCGCTGGGACAATTTTCAATTGTCTCACCACTGTGGGATCCAAACTTTTTAGGTGGATGAGGATGAGGAGGTAGAAACTATACAGTAGGAGAAGGACTGCAGCAACATGGACAACAATGATATTCCAGGTGGAGGCACTGGCTGTCATGTTTTGTATAGAGATTCCTATGTGTCGTCTCTGTACTCTCAAGTCCTCAGAGATTGTAGTTAGTACTTTTAATGAATTGATCTGAGATTTTGGCTTGATACATCGATGTTTTTATGATGTCTGTGTATAGTTTAAACAAGGTAGATGATGCTTGTAATCCTCGAGAAGAGACGGTACAGGATATGTACATATGAACCAGGATGTAAATGAAATACATTGGTTCTTGATAAAAGAGTTTTCATGTGTTTGGATCTCTTTGTAAATGGTTTTAAATTTTTAGTGATTTTCAGTAATTCCGCTATTAATGATCGCTTCTGCTCAGTTAATTGTGTTTTGTTCAGATGAATCATCACAAATTAGTGGTATCAGAGCTCTAGGTTCGCTGAGTCTACAAAGACATAGGATTAAGGTTGTTGAGTTTGTTCTAGTGTCTTCCAGTTATCTGATAGTGTCTTCTTCTCATATAGGAGGAGAAGAAGAACTTAAAGATGTCTAGATCACATGAGGAACATGCTGCTGAGAGCAGTATTGCTGCACTAGGAAGAGGTGCAAGGGATCAGGATAGGGAGGAACCAATGCCTGAACATCCCCAGCTTAACCAAGCTACATTGGAAAATCCAGCTTTCCATGATCTGTTTGGGCATTTCATGGCAACCATGATGCATATGGCGGATAGGATGCCACCACCTGCACCTAGGGTACTAGCTCACAATGAAGGACGGGAAGTCGGCAAGACTTTTGAATGACTTCGTCGGGTAGGAGCCATAGATTATGCTGGAACAGTTGACCCAGCAGACGTAGATATGTGGTTGACTGAGTTGGAGAAGGCCTTTAGAATCCTCAATATCCCTAAAGTAGAGAAGGTGAGGTACATGGTGTACCTTCTAAAAGGGAGTTTTAGCCACTGGTGGACAATAGAAGAGGGCAAGAGGCCAGGTGTTGAAATCGGATGGGTAGAATTCTGATGAGAATTCGTCAATAGATACTTCCCCAAGACATATCTAGATGAGAAGATCTCTTAGTTTGAGAGGTTAAGGCAAGGACTAATGAAAATTAGCGAGTATGAAGATAAGTTCATGGAGCTTTTGTGGTTCTGTCCGCATATGGCAGCTACTGATGAAGAAAGAATTCAACATTTTGAGAAGGGGTTACATGCTGAATTGACCACTCCTGTGTCTTCCTTAGAGAACAGGGAGAGGTTCGCGACCTTTGTGGAGTCTGTGAGACAGATAGAAAGGTCAGTGATTGAGAAGCGTCAGACTAAGAGTAAGAAGGTGTTTACTCAGTTTCAAGGATAGAGGTCTGGAAGTTTCAAGAAACCGAGATTTTCTGCACCAATAGCACCACCGAGGTTCAATACCCAGACGCAATGGACGTCAAGTAGGGGTAGGGGTCATAGTTTTCCTCCAAATAGAGCCCCCAGTACATCATCAAGGTCAGCAAATGGACCTTTTAGACCATATCAAGAGAATAGAACATGTCATCAATGTAGACAGGTAGGACATCTAGCAAGGGATTGTCTAGCTGGAAACACAATGGTAACCCAACCACCGACGTAGAGTCAATAAGGCCATCAGAGGAAATAGATTTTGAGTGGAACTAGAGGACATGGAAAAGCGTCCCAAGCTGGTTTGTCGGCACCCAACAACTGAGCACAGGGTCAACAACAGGTATCAGTGAGATTTTATGCGATGAATCAACCCAAAGCAGTAGTCAACCCTCGAGTTGTGACAATTCAGATGGAACTATATCATTTTGATGTGTCTTCATCCTGCTTCATATCTATTTTGATTTATCTGGGTGCTACACATTCCTTTATCACTCAAAGAGTGATTCATGACAGTAACATTACTACCAGTCATAGAATAGATAGTTTATTATTAGAAACCTCTTTGATGGGATCTGCAGTGTTGCGGGAGGTGTGTTCTCCCTGCATTCTTTCCTTTTCTGAACATCGCATTCAGGTGGATCTTATACCACTTGAGATGCACAGGTTCGATATAATTCTTGGGATGGACACCCTAGAAAAGTATAAGGTTGTCTTGAATTGTGATTCCAAGTAAGCGGTGTTCATAGATGATGGTGACACATGGATCTTTCAGGGAGATAGAAAGATTCTTCCAACATGTCTAGTGTCAGCTATGGTAGCTGAAAAGCTGATGAGACAAGGATGTTTTGCATACTTGGCTCATGTGGTAGATACCACAATGGAGAACCCTAATTTTTCTGAAGTTTCGATAGTTAGGGAGTTTGAAGATGTGTTCCCTGAGGAACTTTCAGGTGTTCCTCCACCCTGAGAGATTGATTTTGTGATTAATCTAATTTTGGGCATGCAACCAATAGCACAAACACCATATAGAATGGCACCTGCTGAGATGGCAGAGCTCAAGAAGCAACTGTAGGTGTTGCTTGGGAAAGGTTTTATCCGACCGAGTACTTCGCCATGGGGTTCTCCGGTTCTCTTTGTTAAGAAGAAGGACGTATCGATGTGGTTGTGCATTGATTATAGACAGTTGAATAAGGTAACCATAAAGAACAAGTATCCTTTTCCAAGGATCGATGACCTATTTGACCAGTTGCATGGTGCAACTATCTTCTCTAAGATAGATTTGAGGTTGGGATATCATCAATTGTGTATCAAGGAGAGTGACATACTTAAGTCTACCTTTAGAATAAGGTATGGTCACTATGAGTTCATAGTTATGTCGTTTGGACTAACTAATGCACCAAATGCATTCATGGAACTCATGAATAGAATCTTTCGGCCTTTTCTTGATCAGTTCATAGTAGTCTTCATAGATGACATCTTAGTATATAGTAGAGATGCTCAACAGCATGAGAAGCACCTCCATCAGGCTTTAACTTTGCTAAGAGAGCATAAGTTGTATGCTAAGTTTAGCAAATGCGAGTTTTGGTTACCAGAAGTTTCTTTTCTAGGACACGTAATATTTGCCTCAGGTATCCGTGTTGATCCTAAGAAGGTAGAATCTGTCCTGCAATGGGAACAACCAAAGACATCGATGGAGATACACAGTTTCCTAGTACTGGCAGTCTATTACAAAAGGTTCATTAAGAACTTCAGTTCTATAGTCTTGCCCCTAACCAAGTTGAACAGGAAGTAGGTTCCTTTTGTCTGGAATGACAAATGTCAACATTCTTTCCAGCTATTAAAAGAAAGGTTAATAGGTGCACCTGTGCTGGTGTTACCTGAGAAAGGGAAGGGGTACATAGTTTTCTGTGATGCATCTAATAATGGTCTAGGATGTATGTTGATGTAGGATAATCAAGTGATTTCTTTTGCCTCTCGAAAGCTTAAGAAACACGAGGAGAATTATCCGACACATGATCTAGAGCTTGTTGCTGTGGTCCATGCTTTGAAGATCTGGAGACATTATCTCTATGGAGAAACATTCTAGATTTTCACAGACCATAAGAATCTAAAATATATTTTTTCACAACATGAGTTGAATATGAGACAATGTCATTGGATGGAGTTAATCAAGGACTATGATTGTACAATTGATTATCATCTAGGGAAGGCTAATGTAGTGGTTGATGCACTAAGTAGAAAATCATCATCACCAGCCTTAGATAAAGCTCAGTTGAACTCCTTAGTGTGCTTCAAAAGAGATATGCTTATCTCCATGAGGCAAAACAATATACATCTTAAGGTATCATTGTTAGCCGGGTTGTTAGCTGAGATGCAAGTGAAACCTACTCTGAGACAGCAGATTAAAGAAGCATAGAAAGCTGATGTTGTGGTTCGGCAAATCAGGTCAGTGTATGGTAATGAGAAACAGGATTGCTTTCAAGAGTCAGAGGATCAGGTAGTCTGTTACCATGGTAGGATGGTAGTACCTGATCTCAATAACTTAAGGAAGTTAGTCTTGTAGGAAGTTCATTCTTTTATGTATGCAATGCATCCAGGGAGCACCAAAATGTATCGTAACTTGAAGGATATGTATTGGTGGCCTGGTTTGAAGAAGGATGTAGCTGAGTTTGTTATGCGGTGTCCGGTGTGTCAGCAGGTTAAAGCTGAACATCAAAAGCCCACAGGAACAATGCAACCTTTGCCTATACCATAGTGGAAATGGGATCATATAACCATGGACTTTGTGGTTGGTCTACCTAGAACAACCAAAGGTCATGATTCCATATGGGTGAAAGTTGATAGGTTGACTAAGACAGCACATTTCCTTTCTGTCAGAACAACCTACACTGCTGAGAAGATTGCACAGATATATATAGATGAGATAGTGCGGTTGCACGGGGTTCCAGCTATTATTATTTCTGATAGAGGTCCCCAGTTCATGAGTCATTTTTGGGAACGACTACATAAAGCTTTGGGTACGTAGTTGAGGTTTAGTACTGCCTTTCACCCACAGACAGATGGACAGTCTGAGAGAACTATACAAACCTTGGAGGATTTGCTTAGGGTATGTGTCCTTCAGTTTGTAGGAAGTTGGGATCTACACCTGAGCTTGATAGAATTTGCTTACAGTAATAACTATCAGCACAGTATTGATATGGCACCATATGAAGCATTATATGGTAGACGTTGTAGATCTCCTTTATGTTGGTATGAAATGGGAGAATATCAACTTTTGGGTCCTGATCTTGTGCAGCAGACAACTGAGAAGATTAAAGTAATACAACAACAATTAAAGATTGCACAGGATAGACAGAAGTCGTACACCGACAAATGGTGAAGACCTTTAGAATTCCAAGTTGGAGTCAGAGTATACCTCAAGGTCTCACCTTGGAAAGGTGCCCTTAGATTTGGGAAGAAGGGAAAGTTAGCTCCTAGATTTATGGGGCCTTATCCAATCATTGAACGGATTGGAAAGGTAGCCTATAAGCTAGGGTTGCCACCTGAGCTACATAAGTTACATCCAGTGTTCCATATCTCCATGCTGAGAAAGTGTCATCCTGACACAGAGTTAGTATTGCAACCTGTGGAGGTAGAATTAAATGATGATATTTCATATGTCGAAGGACCTATGATGATCCTTGATAATAGAATTAAAAAGCTAAAAAAGAAAGACATATGTATTGTGAAAGTTCTCTGGCATCATCGTGGCATTGAAGAAGCTACGTGGGAGCTAGAGGAAGAGATGAGGAGGAAGTATCCTTCTCTTTTCTCTTGATGATTTTAGGGACGAAATCCCTGTTAGGGGTGGATAATTAGTAATATCCCTGACCTAGGTTATGCTCTAACCCTAGATGTTTTGTTTAAGAAAGATAATTATATGCTTGCTCTTATCTTTTGAAAAGTAATTAAGGCTCAAGAGGAACTTATGTTTCAATTTTAGTTCTTTTTGAATAATGCTGAAAACAATGTGTTGTCTGTTTTGGACTAAAGTGCAAATTACCCAAGTTGAGGAGTTAACTTGCAAATGTTACATGATAAATGTTCCTCAAGTGTTGAAGCATCATAAGAATGAGAATGATTCAGATGTATGGCTACCACAAGCCTAAGCACCAAGAAAGAGCTTGTTAAGCAATGTTTGAGCATTAAAACCTAGTTTTGGTGTAATGTGCAATTTACCCAAAACCTAGGGTTCAATATCCAAAATAGCACTTCTTGAGAGTCCCTGATGTTTCTTGGTATCAATTAGAGACAAGAAAATTAGAGGGGCATCTCATTTGAATCTCTTTGGAGGAGAGAATCTTGATATTAAAATAATCAAGATTTAAGCATAATTGAAACCCTAATTCAATTTAAATGCAAAAATAATTATATTAATGGGAAGTTCCCTTCAACAAAAAATGAGATCATTGAATTTGTATAATTATGGATGTCCAAATGCCTTGATTTGCACCGAAATATCCTAAGTAGGTGAAGAATCCATTTGCAATTGTTAATTAAAAAGAATTGTCCACTAAAAATGGATAATAGTATTATAATGATTAAGGTGCTTAAAGTGGTTGCTTTTAATTCAAGGATAAATGAGAGGTTTTTGAAGGCATGGATGATGAATTCGTATGCAAGTAAGTGAGGAGGATAAGTGGCACCAATTTTGGGAGTTGAAGGAATTTTCTATTGCTTTCTATCTCTTGAAATTTCCTTACATATATCCCATTTTCCACCCACATGAAAGGCTCTTTTCGACTCTTCTTTCTTTCCATGCTTTGGTCATGCACAAGGGAGATTAGGATCAACAGGAGGACGTGCCTCAACCTGTACGTAAGCTCCATGGTCATCTTCAACCTTGATTTCATGGTGGAAATCGAATTTCAATGATTATTTTCTTCTTTTCTCCACTCAATGCTCAACCTTGATCATCCTTTGCATCCAAAGACTTGAGAACATACCTTGGACAGTTGAGGAAGCTTCATTCACCATTGAGGACGTGAATCTTTAAGCTTGGATTCAACTTTGAAGGTGGGTTATATAACTTGAACCCTTAAATGTTATTATTGATATCATTTCTTTATAAGATGTTGATTCTTTCTTCTTTCCCAAATTTCCTTTTGATTAATTGTTGAAATCACCACAAGAATCACAACAAATTTCTAAGGTTTGTATCTTGAAGATTATGATGTTATCTTAGCACACACCTCAAGAAAAACCATGAGCAAACGGTTTGCACTTTGATGACCAAACGGTCTCAAGATCGTTTGGTGATCAAACGGTCTCAAGACCGTTTAGGAATACTTGCTGATGTAGTTAGATATTGATCCAATGGTTCCAAATGAATTAAATCATAACAGCTTCAGTGATGGTTAATCCACTAATTACAAACCCTAATCGGATTGATTGGAATGAAACCCTAAATCGATTAGGTCGTTTTCTATGTTGAATGGCTCAAACGGTCTCAAGACCGTTTGAGGGCAAACGGTCTCAAGACCGTTTGAGGTCAAATGGTCCCAAGACCATATGAGGTTAAGTAGAGTCATGGATGGATGGAGATCCAAGGGTTGTAGTTCGATGAACTTTCAATGGTCTCAATGTTGGATGGTTCAATGAGTGCAAACCCTAAAAATAATTGATTGGTTGGAGGAAACCCTAATTGATCCATTCGGTTTCAAGTTGGTTTGGATCAAACGGTCTTTAGACTATTTGGAGAGAAAACGATCTCAAATCGTTTGATGTTCAATCGGTTTCTATGATGAGTTGCTCATTCGGTTTCAAACCGTTTGGAGTTAATTATATTTAATTCAAACAGTCTCAAACCGTTTAGGGACTTTGAGATCAAGACCGTTTGATGGTCTAACGGTCTTAAGACCGATTGAAGGTTTTGGGATCAAGATCGTTTAAGGTCTAACGGTCTTCAGACCGTTTGGAAGTGCAATTGAATCAAGACCGTTTGAAGGTCAAAGTACTTCAAGACCGTTTGAGGGTCTAAAACCTCAAGACCATTTGAAGGTCTAATTGATTCATGTAAGTACAATTAACCCCATGATTGTTGATGATATTTATCAAAGATAATTATAATGGATGTACCTTTAAGGTGCTAGGGTGTTTAGTATCCTTAAAGGGGTTAATCTTTGATGCTTATGGAAGCAATTCCTCAATACACCATGCTAACCCTAAATGTATGCACTTGAATGAAGGGTTAACCTAATCGAATCAAGTTTGAAGTAATTAACACCCTAGAGAGGATGAGAGATAGAGGAATCCATACATATATGATAATCATTTAGTGGTTAAACCTCAACACTCTCAACATGAGTAAAACATGTAGTTAGGGTATGATCCTTGATAAAGAGATCATGAAACCCTAATTGAGAAGGTTGATGAGCCCTAACCCTAATTTAGGGTAATGCTAGGTGTAACCCTAATCTAGGGTAATGATGTAACCCTATTCGAGGGTATTGATATGAGAAATCCCAATTCAGGGTAATATAATGAAAAACCCTAATTTAAGAGGATGCTTTATGAAACCCTAATCAAGGGTGATGTCATGTGAACCCTAATCAAGGGTGATGTCATGTGAAACCCTAATCAAGGGTGATGTCATATGAAACCCTAATCAAGGGCGATGTCATGTGAAACCCTAATCAAGGGTGATGTCATGTGAAACCCTAATCAAGGGTGATGTCATGAGAAACCCTAATATAGAGATGTGATGTGAAACTCTAATCCAGAGTGATGCTATGTAATGCTATAGAAATCCTACCCTAATATAGGGTGAAGGTATGTAAATTCCTATTTTTTATTAGAGTGCATGAAACCCTAATGTTGGGTAATATGATGATAAACCATAACCCTAGTTTTGGGTAATGGGATGAGTATCCCTAATTGACATGAATTTGAGAAACCCTAACCCTAATGAGTGAATAGTGATGTTACCATTACATCGCATAGTGCTGATATGTAATTGATATAATTGTTATCATGTGCACTAATCATGCAAGTATCATGAGATGTTGGACATAGCTAGGTATGAGATATTATGTTTTATTATTGAAATTTTTTTACGGGACTTGTGAGCCATAATGTGCTTTGTTGCCTAGTATGAGGTAACAAGAGATTAAATGGGCTTGAGAGCCATGTGAGATGCTTGTATAGCAAGTATCATGTTTTCCTTTGTCAGATGACCTGAAGGTATTAGTTACCTGATAAGTGGTAACAAGTGTTCTTTGATAAACTAAGGGTTTTTATACCCATATTTCATAATCATGATGATGAGATGATAAGTTATGAGAATGTCCATCATGAGATAAGGGATGGAGATCCCAATACTTTGTAAAGTTTTGAAAAGTACTTGATAGAAGTATTACACATTCTTTGTAGCTTTTGTCGTAATTGTTTATGTTTGGAAACTTGTCTGATGCTAAAATTGAAAAACCACTAGAGGGAGGGTGAATAGGATTTTAAAGATAATTCAATAATTATTTAACTCAAACAACCACAAATGAAAAAGCCAGAAGGAGACAAGGGATTTAGAGTGGTTCCTACCTTAGCAAATACTAAGGTAGTCAGTCCACTACCCGGTTGCTTACTCAATTGGGATTTTGAAAGTATTTATTTTATTACCTCTTCAAGGATTTTACATAAAATACAATACTTTCTTACACCCCTTTGGACAGCCTTCACTTTTGAAGTAGATGCACCAACTTGAGGCAGCCTTCTTGAAGTAACTCCAAGCTCCCCCTTGAAGTAGCCTTCCTCTTATAAGTAGCCTCTTGTTGCACCAGCCTTCTTGAAGTAGTCCAAAGCCTCCTTCTTCACCAAGAAGATCACAACCCTCTCCAATCTGTAGCCTCCAACCCTAGGAGTAGCAAGGAGAGTACAAGCAATAAGAGTGAACAAGAAAGGAAAAAGGAAATTACACTTAACCTTTAAAGCACAAGGCTTGATTTGCCAATATCAAGCGTGTAGATCTCCTAACCAATGTATATGGAAGTGTGATTGATGTGGATAGGAGATACTAGCCTATAGGACATGAAATTAGAGCAAGAAGAAGATTAGCCAATTGCAAGTATTGCTCAATTGCTCAAAATAGGTTGCTAATGCAAGTGTATGCTCAAAGATTGCTCAAGTGTAGAATAAGTGAGTTTAGGTGTCCTAAGGCATGTCCTATTTATAGAAATGACCTACAAGTGCTTAAGGACGTTCTAGACACTTTCTAGGGGGTTCTAAGTGCTTAACTATCCGTTAGGTACACTTTTAGTTGCTTTAGCAACGGCTAGTTAATTAATTCTGCAAGTGCTGTCAGAACCCATCTCGGTCGAGAAATTGTCGACCGAGACACCTACTCGGTCGAGGGTTTGTCGACCAACAGGCTCTCTGGAGCAAGTGTTTGCAACGTTCATCTCCAACTACCAACTACCTTGTCTGCTGTGTCTAATGGCTACTTGGGTCTTTCTCGGTCGAGGAGTTTGTCGACCGAGAGTGTCTCGGTCGAGGAATTTGTCGACCGAGATTGACCCTGTTTCAATGTTTCAAATAAAGTGCTAAGTGTATGTATGAGTGTGCATATGTGACACTATTGAAGGGGATGACCTATCTAAGTGTGGTGATTTTCTAGGAAAGATCTAACGCTTGATTTACATGATGTCTAAGTACTTGTACATTATATATTTGTACAAGTTTTACAATTGATTACATTTCATGAAATTACAATAATTCAAGCATATAGATTTCCCAAAGCTTTTTCATCCACCTTATTCCTGCAACACTCAAGTAGCACGTTAGATCAACAAGAATGAAATGTTTGTCATCATCAAAACAAAGGTATTTATAATAATGTCCAATTTAGCCAACAATCTCCCCCTTTTTGAAGATGACAAACATTTCCTAAATATAAAATAAGGAAATATAAAACATGTGAGCTTCATACCTGAAGATTACCTTTTGTAGCCATTCATGTCTTGCAAGTGAATGTTGGCTGAGATATTATGAAACTCATTTTTTATTTTATGTTTTTATATTATTTCTCCCCCTTTGTCATTTCAAAAAGATATCCAAGATAATCATTTAGTATGACTTTGTATTTTTCTTTCTGAATTTTATGCTTTGCTCCCCCTTAAAGAGATATCCAATTAAAATTAAGGGATTAATGCACACTAATTAATGTTAAATTTTGGCACAATTTAATTCTCCATCATTTGCAAAAATGTTATCCTTTGTGATTAATTTCATGTATTACTCCCCTTTATTTGTATGCTCTACAATAATATTCTTATCAAACATGTATTTGTTCAAGTGAAGCCATAGAAAAACACTTTTATTAATAATAGCTTAGTGCTTCTACAATTTGACAAGATAACCCATAAAACATGCTTGCTTATAAAAAAATATCCATTATAATCTTTTCAGAGATAATTGTTTCATTACAACCATAATCTCATAAAGACCGAAGAATTACATCAATATCTGGGTCTTTCCCAAGAAAGGGCTCAGCTCCATAATACTTGACCAATGTCTGCCACTCTAATGCACCTATCTTGGTTAAGGCATAAGCTTCCAAGAAGGTGGGAACACGATCAAAGAGAAAATTGGCAGCAATGTCTTGAAGTTGCATTTGAGAGAACTGAGTATGTGTGAGATCAGGAGATTGTGGAGGTGGAATTTGGTAGTAGTTGTAGGAAGGATTGTATGGATTTATCATGCCAGGATTTAGAGAATAAGGATATTCATCAGGTTGGTTAGGAGAGAGATTTTGCATTCTTTGATTTAAGTAAGTCATGGCATGGTGATTGTAATCTAATTGCCTACTCAGATGATATTGGGATCCAGCAATGTAGGTTAAAGTGTTTGTGATGGGATCATAGGGTAGGTTGGTAGAAGGAGGTGGTAGAGGTATGTCTTGAGTGGATGTCTCCCCTTCAGTCCTAGCCCTTTTGTGGCCAAAGTCAATTCCCATCTTTTCTACCGTATTTTTGCTTATCTTTTGAGGTCTTCTATCCCATGTGTAACCTAGATCCTCAATATTCTTCTTAAGAAAGTGTTGAGTGATTTGGCACACAAAGTCAGCATAAGGTGGATTGCCAGAAAACTTAAGCATATTCTTAAGGATGATGCGAATAAAATTTATGGGAATACCTTTGAGAATGGCATAGATAAGATACATACGAAAGGTGGGTACTTCAGATTTGTTTGCTCTAGGATGGATATTAGTGGAAACAATGAGATTTATGATCCTAGCTTCAGGTTTTAGATTTATGGCATAATAGGTACCCCTATCTTCATGACAAGTTGTATTGGATTGAAAAATGGCTCGTTTGACATCACTAAGGTTAGTTTTAGTATCATCTTGGGATAGTTTGTTGAGTGGATTTCCTGTGGTGAGGTCAAGAAAGTCTTTATATTCTTCTACGTCTATGTTAAGAATATAAAGAATACCCTCCTCAGTAAAATGGAATCCATACCCATTAACCATGGAAGAAAAAGAATCATGGTCGGGATGTGGGGTTAAATTGGCATAGAATTCATTAACTACTTTGGAAGAGTAGGAGGGGAAGGAAGGATTTAGAAAATCAGTCAAATGTTGCACCTCGAAGAGTTCCTCCAAGTCGAAAATGTCATGGAAGTCCATGATGTCAACTGGCCATCGTGGAAGAGTAGTTTTTGAGGAGAGCCTGAGGTAGCGGTCACCTGCAGCTACGTCGATGAAAGGAATGTCGTTGATGATCGGCAGCTTTGGAGAGACTGTCCTTCCTTTCCTAGCTGCAACTTGCTTCTTTCCACGCACAGATGATGAAGCCATTTTGTTGCTTTGAGGTTGAGAAGTAGCAAGAACAACTTGGATGTTGAGAAGCTAAAGATTTGCACAAAAATCCACTAGAGAGGAGCTAGAGAAGTGAGAATGTGAAGGTGTGAGGAAATGGCCCATTTTTGGTCCTATTTATAGCAGATCAGTAACCATTTCGGTCGACCAATTGTCGACCGACGACCACAATGGTCATTTCCTAGACGTGCCTCTCGGTCACCCAACGGTCGACCGTCAACGGTCATATTCCAACGGTCATATTCCAACAGTCAGCCCTCGGTCGAGCAATTTGTCGACCGACACTTGCTCGGTCGAAAAATTTGTCGACCGGAAGTGTGTTTGAGTTTTTCCCGTGTAGTTTTTACTTGAGGTCTATCGGTCAAAAGAGATAGCTGACCGAGATTTTTTCGATCGACGAATTTGTCGATCGAGTTTGTCTCGGTTGAGACATTTTGCTGACCGACAAACTTGCTGTGAATGGAATTTTAAGCTAGTTTTTAAACCAAGTGATAGACTAAATTTGTAGAGCATGTATATGTTTTCTACGGGAGTAGTAATGTGATTATCATTACCAATATTTGGACAATTTTTGTGGTCATAATTTTAATTTGTCCTTTTATCAAAATCTCATTTTTTTTACTAAGATTGAGTATAGAAAATGATGTCCAAATAAGCATTGTGTCAAGCTTATTTTAGGTCGACCTTGACTTCGACCATAGCGCCCCTTGGTCAACTTTGATTTCAACCAAGAGGCAGTTTCCTGCGTATATATAGTTTAAATATGCTGTCTATAGGTAGCTAGAAGCATTTTGATAGATTTCTAGTATATGAATTCGTATAAGTTTTTCTACGAGTATCAAATCCCATTTACCCTTGTTTTCAGATAATATACTTTAGAAGCATTTTTCCTTGTACCTTTGCTTTTGATTTCTTAAAACAAATGGATAAAAAACATTAAAATTTTGTTTTAAGAAACACTGTTATAGTAATCATTTTCTACTTCATCAAGATGCTTTATGTCATAGAGTTTTACTGTTTTAGATAAATTATTGAAATATAATGATCATGACACTATATAAAGGTAGAAGCATATCCATAGTACAATAAATGCAATAATTATGATCATTTAAACTAAATTTCAACACACATGGTTTTGGTATAGATATTCCAAAGAGTACTTAGGAAAGGACAGTAATTTTCTTTGCTAAAACCCATTCATAATTTTGAGCCAAAACATGTAGAAGAATAATACCAAAATAATCTCATTCATGCTTTCAATTTTTGAAAACAAGCTAATAAACTTTTTCAATCAATGAATAAGGTTAGTTCAAGATTAGTCTTCTTATAACATCTTTTCATAATGTTATATGAGACAAATGATTAATATGTCTTATTTCAAAAATTGTCTTCTAGGGTATTATTTTGATTTGCATCAATGATTAATAACAAATTTATTGTAAGCTAGGTTAATTGAAAACAAGTTCAGCAGATTTATTTCAGATTTGACAACAGAAACCTGCTCGGTCGACCATTTCTCGACTGATAGTTCTTCTCGGTCGACAGTGTCTCGACCGAGAAAAGTTCTGCACTTTTTCAGAACTGTTTTCAGTAATTGTTTTCAAGCAAAAACAAAGTCCGTTTTCAATTCAATTATGCAATTTGAAAATTTATCTTGGTTGAGATAGAGCATATGAATATCAAAGTAATATTTAGATCGAATCTCAAGGAATTATATTTTAAGTCTTTATGCTTTAACAACTTTAATTAAGGAAAAAATTTTGTCTTTGCAGATTCAAAAGAATTGTACATTTTCAAGTTAGAAGTTTTAGATACTTGAATTAATTTGTTAACCCATTATGTTAAGTTGAGATAGACATAGAAATATGCAACTAGAGTCCTTGGTCATATCTCAACTTAATTTTGTTCATTTAGTTTGGGGGTTTTGGAACCCATACTAACTCGACATCCTTTTTCTTGTAAGGACATGAAAAAGAATAGTGTCCAAGGCGCAAGCAGTAATGACAACATATAGAATCAATCTCATATCTCTTTCTATGATTATGTTCTAGGTTGTTCTTGGGTACATATGTATTTGTGCCTTTAGGTACATACATAGATTGACTCTTTGGCACTTGTGTTCTTCCCCAACTAGGTTTTTGATAAGATTTTCCTTTAGGCTTGTAACCTATTCCTCTCCTTCCAATTTGATTGTAAGAATTATTTAAGATTTTATCAAGAGTATCATTGTTGCTCAAACTACTAACTTTTTGTTGCATCTTAACAATCTCATTCATTCTTTTGTTTATGTCCAACTTTTCTTGATCTAGATTAGATAACAAAGAATCTCTTTCTTTCACAATAGTATCATAATCTAGATGTGTACACAAGATGGGTTGTTTTTGAAGATCATTTACTTGATTTTGCAAGTTTATCTTTTCTTGAGAAAGAAGATTGCAATCTGCTTCTATTGATTTTAGCTTAATATTGTGATCTTCAATGACCTTTTTAAGATTTTCATTTTCAGATGTAAGAGCAAGAAGTTTTGCATGTAACTCGTTATTTTATTTATTTGATTTCTTTAATTTCTTCTTGCACTCAATGTATTTTTCATGCGTTTCTTGAAGACTAGCAATTAAATCTTCTTTAGGAAAATAAAAAAGGCTTACCTCTTCTTCTTCTTCACTTGTTGTAGAAATAAGGCAATTTTTGTGGACCTCTTCCTTCTTTTCTATCCATGGGCAATCAATTGTTGTGTGGCTTGTTCCTAAGCACCAATTGCAACTTATTGAAGGTTGGTCCAAGCTGCTCCTTTGCTTGCGGTTGTAGGCACCACCACCCTCCATTCTTCAAGACTCGATTAGAGCTCCTTGAAGCCTGCTCTAATACCAATTGAAAAACCACTAGAGGGGGGGTGAATAGATTTTAAAGATAATTCAATAATTATTTAACTCAAACAACCACAAATGAAAAAGCAAGAAGGAGACAAGGGATTTAGAGTGGTTCCTACCTTAGCAAATACTAAGGTAGTCAGTCCACTACCCGGTTGCTTACCCAACCGGGATTTTGAAAGTATTTATTTTATTGCCTCTTCAAGGATTTTACATACAATACAATACTTTCTGACACCCCTTTGGACAACCTTCACTTTTGAAGTAGATGCACCAACTTGAGGCAACCTTCTTGAAGTAACTCCAAGCTCCCCCTTGAAGTAGCCTTCCTCTTAGAAGTAGCCTCCTGTTGCACCAGCCTTCTTGAAGTAGTCCAAAGCCTCCTTCTTCACCAAGAAGATCACAACCCTCTCCAATCCGCAGCCTCCAGCCATAGGAGTAGCAAGGAGAGTACAAGCAATAAGAGTGAACAAGAAAGGAAAAAGGAAATTACACTTAACCTTTAAAGCACAAGGCTTGATTTTCCTATATCAAGTGTGTAGATCTCCTAACCAATGTATATGGAAGTGTGATTGCTGTGGATAGGAGATACTAGCCTATAGCACACGAAATTAGAGAAAGAAGAAGATTAGACAATTGCAAGTATTGCTCAATTGCTCAAAATAGGTTGCTAATGCAAGTGTATGCTCAAAGATTGCTCAAGTGTAGAATAAGTGAGTTTAGGTGTCCTAAGGCATGTCCTATTTATAGAAATGACCTACAAGTGCTTAAGGACATTCTAGACACTTTCTAGGGGGTTCTAAGTGCTTAACTAGCTGTTAGGTACACTTTTAGTTGCTTTAGCAACGGCTAGTTAATTAATTATGCAACTGCTGTCAGAACCCATCTCGGTCGAGAAATTGTCGACCGAGACACCTACGCAGTCGAGGGTTTGTCGACTGACAGGCTCTCTGGAGCAAGTGTTTGCAACGTTCATCTCCAACTGCCAACTACCTTGTCTGCTGTGTCTAACGGCTACTTGGGTCTTTCTCAGTCGAGGAGTTTGTCGACCGAGAGTGTCTCGGTCGAGGAATTTGTCGACCGAGATTGACCCTGTTTCAATGTTTCAAATAAAGTGCTAAGTGTATGTATGAGTGTGCATATGTGACACTATTGAAGGGGGTGACCTATCTAAGTGTGGTGATTTGCTAGGGGACATAACTCCACAATACCAGGCATTGGCTACGGGCCATATCCTAAAGAGAGTATGCTATAGACTATAAATCTATAGAAAAGTTGTCAGTATACCCTGGAAAGCTATTTAGCAGAGACACAAGATGTCCTACATATAGTCTCGTACTGACCAAGACAGATGAGGTGATGGATTATGGCTCTTCCATTGACCTATGTATGGAACTGATGCTTTATGTAATCATGGTCGGTTAGAGCATGAATGGTATACTTCATCTCCTCAGGGCATAAGTATGATTGTAAAATGTAATCAGTTGTGTAACGTATTTACTCAAGAATGAAATACAGAAATCATTGGTTGATGTTACATTGCTTATTGTATCCTAAAGTGGATAAATATTATACATGTTCTTCATATTCCTTATTAAACTGAATAGATGATTTATTGCTTTATCATTTGTAGCTATAATGCCTTAAAAGATGATATTGCCCTATTCTACTTAATAATGATTAAATCCTGCTATTTATTAAAGATTCCTCTGTTCAGTCTATTACTATTCATCCACAATAATAATGTTTCTGTCGGAGAGTTATATCTCTTATTGGGAAAATTTTCAATTGTCTCACCCTCATGGGATCCAATCTTTTTAGGTGGACGAGGACGAGGAGGCAGAAACGATACATCAGGAGAAGGACAACAACAATAGGGACAACAGTGATATTCCAGGTGGAGGCATTGGCTGTCATGTTTTGTATAGAGAGTCCTATGTGTCATATCTGTACTCTCAGGTCCTCAGAGATTGTAGTTAGTACTTTTAAAGAATCGATCTGAGATTTTGGCTTGATGCCTCGAGGTTTTTGTGTTGTCTGTGTATAGTTTAAACAAGGCAGTTGATGCTTGTAATCCTTGAGAAGAGACGGTATAAGATATTTACATATGAACTAGGATGTAAATGAAATACATTGGTTCTTGATAAAAGAGTTTTCCTGTGTTTGGATCTATTTGTAAATGGTCTTAAATTTTTAGTGATTTTCAGTAATTCCATTGTTAATGATCACTTCCACTTAGTTAATTACATTTTTTTCGGACGAATTGTCATAGTTAGTACTCTTAATAATGAAGAAAACAAGAAAATGCATAAAATTGGAGTCATGCACGTGAGCCATATTGACTGAGGACTAAGGAAAGGAGCCCCTATTGGCCATAGAGCCATAAGGAGGGCATCCTATCAGTTTTGTGGATCCTTGATTTGACCCATGACGGGCAAGGCACTTCAAAAGAGAATAAGGCATTGATTTGCTTTTCCTTGGAAATGATGGAGTGGAATATAATAAGCTTAGTGGAGGAAAGCTTGCCCTAGGAGACAACTCAAGAGCCACCCCTTATCTTTTCTTTATCCTTTTTGCATGGCAAGATGATAGTGGAATGCATTCAAGAGCATGTGTCGACCTTGCATGGCTAGGTGGCATGAAGCACCTCAAGTGAGTGACACATATGACACTCTTTTCTATAAACCTCAAGTATAAGTACCTTGACCTTCAGTTGTTGGCAAGATTTTTAGATCTAGAAAGAGCCCTTTTCTCTTGTATCATGCAACACCACTTATTGTGTCACCCATGGTGAAGAGTGTTAGGTGGTATTAGCCAAAGAGGAGAGATATCGACCAAGGAAGGTTGAAGAAACCAATTAAGGTGATATCGCCCAAATGATGAAGGATATCGTGCAAGAGCTTGGAGCCCAAGTCTTGGATCTTGGAGAAGGTCCATCCTCAACCTTGGAACGTGAGGAAGTGAGGCTTGAAGCTTGGAAGCTCATAAGAGGAGGGTTATATAACTTAAACCCTTCAATATTATTATCCTTCTTCAATAATTATTCAATTTTTTGATTATTTGCAAATTAGGGTTTTCTATGATCAATTGATATAATCATGCATTCCAATATGTAATTAGGATTGGTATTCATAGTCTTAAATTAGGTTAATGATCTTGAGGTTGATGATGATGACATCATCATTGGATATCCGATATGAGTTGATCACTTTTGGACAACCCGACATAGGTTGAAGATCTCGCAACCCGACATGGGTTGAATACTTGGGAAAATCGATATGGGAACCAACATGGAGACTTTCCCGATATGTAGGTAAGCCATAATAGGTCTCATGGACAATATGAAGGATCCTTGTCTATCACTTGTACTTAGTACAAAGGAAAAACAATACCTTGTGCCCAATATGAGTAAAACCCTAGAATGAGGATGGGGAACCCAATATGCTCTTTGACCTTTGAAACCTCGTTATACCTACTTTATGATGAAGGATCAATTTGGTGTCCATCTTATCAGATCTGAGAATAAGAGTTATTATCATTAATGGGCACATGATATGGTCATGAGGTATCACTCAACATGGGTACCCGATATGATGACCAACATGATGGCCGATATGGTGGCCAACATGCATGGCCAATATGATGACCAAAATGATGGTCAATATGGTGGCTAACATGCATGGCTGATATGGTAACTCAAGATGGTGCACGATTTGGTAACCTAAGTGGGTACACAATATGGTACCCTAGGTGAGTGCACAATATGGTGATAGGGGATATGTCCTATACACGATATGAGGATGTGGTTATACCACATGATCAAAGTGAATAATTGACAAGATGATATATGAATGACATTATCAATCATGTTACTTGATATGGTAGGCAGGTCCTCAATTATTAAGATTGGCTAAGTGATGAATATGATTAATGTAACATTGAAACACAATGAGCTTAACTCATTGATATTGATATGGTTGTAGACCTTTAGGATGTAAACTAAGCAAATTACATCCTAGTGAGGATGAGAGAGAAACTAAGACTTAGAAGATAAGTATATAATTAGTAATACTCCTAAGGTGAGTGGAGTATGAGTTAGGGCATAATCATTTCTAATGAAATCTTGAAACCCTAATTGGTTAATTATAACTCAAATTCTTCAAGGAGGATGTGTTCCTTAGTAGTTCATGGATAAAGACATATGTTGAGATGATTGTTAACATAATATGATAATCATGTATGGGTAAGTAAGTACTAAGTGGCTATGTGCAATAGACTCAATGAAGTGTGTGGACTATGTGAACAATTATCTGGGTATGATGACCTAGAGGTAATGATCATCTGCTAAGTGGTGAAAATACTCAGTGATGAATTAAGGGTTTAAATACCCAAGTATGATGGTGATATAAGATTGAGATTCTAAGTGATTTATATGTCTTAGTGAATATGAAAGTACTTGATAAATGCAATTATGCTTTTCTTTGTAGCATTTGTTATAATTCTTGTTAGAAACATTGGTTGATGAATTAATACTTTCAAACATATTGATAATATAGATGTTATACATGTTCTTCATATTCCTTTTCAAGTAAATAGATGTTTATAACTCTGTCTAGTTTTATATTACTTCCTTTGGTAATAATATTATTGGCAGAGAGTTATATCTCTCACTGGGACAATAGTCTCACCCCGTGGGATCCACAATTTTTAGGTAGGGCACGGATGAGAGATTAAGAATCAGGCTATAGAAGAAGGAGTAGATTAGCAAGGATCATAAGTTGTATCTCAAGTTGAGTATGTTGTCTATAATGTTTTATAAATAAAATTCCTATGTGTCATCTTTGTACTCTCGGGTCCTTGTGAGATAGTCTTAGTGGTTTTCATGTTCGACTTGAGATTTTAGTTCTCTTATCTTGAGGATTTTATGTTGTCATTATGTGTATTAAACCAAAGCAGCTAGTACTTTTTATCTTTGAGAGGAACACAGATCACTGCCTGTAAAATGTGAACCATGTGTTTATGAGGTTTTGGTTCTTTATGTAAGAGTTTTCTGGAAGATGGAACTATGTGTAAAATGGTTTTAAACTTTAGCAATTTTTGTTGATCTATTGTTTATGGTTATTCTGCTTAATTGATAACGATTTGTTTTTCAGTTTGAGAATGGTCGTTTCAAAGATGAACGTTCAAACAATAAGGTGACTCAATAAAAACCCTAGCTTTGCACTTCCAAATCTACGAGGTAGATCCTTTCTTCAAGAACAAGGTAGATCTAGAACAACAGAGAGAAGGGAAGAGTCTCTTTGAACACATGCACAACCTTCCATCAAGAACTCTAGAGTTCCATCCATGGATGAGGAGAGAAGGAATAGAACAACAAGGAAACTAGAGTGTAGAAGACGATATCACTTGGTTAGGGAAATAAACCAGATTATGAAGCTCCAAACATCCACAAAAATTTTAGAGAAGCTTGTTCCAAACCCTAGGGCATCATGCATCCATGATCTCTCCAAGCTTAATAAAATGATGGTCTAGGTTCTCTCTAGAATCAAGAACAAGATGAAGGTGTAAAGGGTTCATTTGTGAGAGTGGTGGAGGGTATATATATCTAAGAGGAGAGAGAAGGGTGGTTAAAAGGTTGAAAAACTGACTTGCCATGTGTCAAAACTTGATATCCATCTTATCCATGCATGTCAGAACTTCCATCGGATTTTTACTCCAGGTAATCTGTTAGTTCATGCCTTAGTGAAATCCTTAAGAAGTACTATTAGAGAACCCGTCAGATTATGCATATGTATCATCAGAAAACCCATCAAATTCTAGGGTTTACTTATCCATTTTGCTAGTTCTGATCTCCCATCAGATTGTGTGCTTCAACCAGGGTAACCATCAGATTATCGACCTCAAGGGAAGTCCATCATATCTTCTACAACAAGGAGAAACCATCAAATCATCACTCACAAGGAGAAACCATCGAATTCCTAAAATGATTAGAAAAAACATCACTTAGGTGAGAAACCCTACATTCTCAACCCTAGAGGGAAAGAGCAGCGATCCATTGGTACATATAGGAATCCATAGGTGCAACTATATCTAAAATGTTATAAGAACTTATAAGGCGCATCATACATGTGAAATTATAGATAAAACCCTAGATATCAAAAAAATGCATAAAAGTACACATAAGTATATAAATTGCAAAACATAAACAAACAGTGTCCAAACTAGACCAAACTTGAAACATACCTTAGTTTGATGATATCAAATTATAAATTAGGGTTAGGGTTTGATTAAGGAATTAAGGACCCAAATTAGTTAAGAATGCATGTTTAAGCCTTAAGCTAGGTTAGGAGTTTTACAACCATAAACCCATAATAGGGATTTTTCCCCGAATTCAAAGAAAACAAGGATGGCTACTTCTAATTCATCTCATCCTCTAACATGCACATGGTTTCTTCTAACCCACAGTGATGTCATAACACCTTATCTAAGGTTAAATCCTTCTTCCTCAACTTCTATATAGTTTTATCTAGGGTCAACACAGACACATAAGAAACATCCTCCTTCTAACTCAACCTACATTGGTTGTATCATCTGTTCTGTATCGGGGTTACACTTCCTCAACATGGATCATAGAAACTATTGTGAAACCTATGCAACTTTGCTAGTAACTCCAGATTGGAACTCTAGTGGTTTATGAAGGTCATCAACATGTGATTTTCGGCCTATCTTAAGATATTTTATATTATTGTTGAATCACCATGACCTTCTCTATAGTCTATTGTACTAATACAACACCTAAAAGTTGATACTTACCTTGCTTCATACCTACAAAGGAGTGTCTTGTATCACCTACCATATACATTTTATAGTATGACATGTCTACGCATCTTTGGTAGTTTTTTTTGTAAGCAAACTTGATCAAACTCAGGTAGACATCCTTTAACTTCCAAGAACTGTAGAACACATGGTTCTCAAAAGATTATTTAATCGTATGAATGGTCCTTTTTGGCTTACCATCTATCTGCATGTGAAAGGCTGTGATAAACTTCAATTGTGTCCCAACACACTTTTGATATTCCTCCTTGACTTGCTGACAACTGGGCATTTGGCCCCACCCTTCTCCATATCATGTTTTAGACTGGTTGCCTTCATAGATTCTTTGAATTGTGATACATTTATGTCCTACTTCATACAATGTATACATAGAGGAATGAGCCTCCTCAGATACTATCTTACTCAGACCATCAACATCTGGAACCATTGATTGGTGGTGGAAACACATTATCCTATTATCTAATTCATGGAAGCCATCATGCTTCCCGTTTCCAAACTCTGATCTAATGAACTAGTGTTGGTTTGACTTGTAGATGTGTCAACAATTCTACCAACAGAGATACTTCCAACTGTACACCCATATTCTGAAGAGGCACTAGCATGTCCCTCTTGTGACACACTAAAGAGCACAACTTCACTTTATTTATAAATGCTAATGAAGATGACTTCGGTTTAGTGCATCAGCTACTACATTCTCCTTCCTAGGATGATAGCCTATCATACAATCACAGTCCTTGGTTATCTCCATCCATCAAGGCATCAAAGAAAACAATGTAACCTTTCCCTTTGCCTCAACAACACTAACACTAGAACATTTGTCAACTTCTCCTTCAACAACTCCTATAGTGTCCAGCTAATCCTATGAAGCTACTCTTATCCCATCACTGACTCCACCTTCTTTGGGTCTATACCAACTCCCTTTGTAGATATAACATGACTTAGAGAACAATTAAAACTCGTACTTACTGATCATAGGATACAACTGGTGCTACCTCAGCAACTCCAATGCTTGGAAAATGTGTTGTTCATGTTTTTGACTTTCTTTGGGGTACATTGAGGTGTTACAAACACTGCCACAACTAATTAAAATATGATCTCAACACCATGTTCATTAACTCCACCAACGTTGTTGATGCATGGGTTAGCCTAGACGACACAACCATGAACTCATAATGACCATACTTTACACTAGAAGTTACCTTAGGTTTGTCATTCACCTTGCTCCTCAAATGATGATTATCCCTACCTGAGGTCTATTTGAGGAACACTATAAAATTTCTTCAACTGATCAACCAATCATATATCCTCAGCAATGGATATTTATTCTCCACTATGACCTTATTAAACTATTAGAAATCCATGCATAACATCATAGAATCATCCATCTTCTTCTCAAACAACACTAGAGGATCTCAGAACCAAACTCTCTCTAGGGAGGGTGGAACACCAGGAAACTCATTTGGAAAACATATTCAAACTCACATGCCACTGGTACACCCTAGATACTAGGACTCATCACCTTGGTATCCACTACATGTTCTAAGAAGACCTCACACCCATGTCTCATTTGCTTCTCTGCCATCATAGCCAACACAAAATATATAGGAATAATCTTCCTATCTCCTTGGAAATACCAAAGGGAATTCCCATCACAAAATGTCATGGTCTTGGAACTATAGTCCAAAACGACTATGTGCTTCACTAAGATATCCATCCCTAAGATTACATCTATAACATCCCTGACCTAGGTTATGATTAACACTAGATGTTTTGCTTAATGAAGTTGATTATATGCTCTCTCTTATCTCTCTAAAAGTAATTAAGGCTCAAGAGGAACTTATATTTCAATTTCAGTCCCTTTTGAATAATGGTGAAATAATGTTTTGTTAGTTTAGGACTGAAGTGCAAATTACCCAAGTTGAGGGGTTAAATTGCAAATTGTACACGATACAATGTTCCTCATGTGTTTAAAAATCATGAGAATGAAGATGATGCAGAGGTATGGCTTGTGATAGCCTGAATACCAAGAAAGAGCCTGTTGAGCAATGTTTGTGCATTAAAACCTAGTTTTGGTGTAATGTGCAATTTACCCAAAATCTAGGGTTCAATATGCAAAATACCACTTCAAGAGGGTCCATCATGACTCTTGGCATCATGTAGAGAAAATAATTTGAGAGGTGCGCCTCATTTGAATCATTTTGAAGGAGAGAGAATCTTGATATTAAAATAATCAAGATTTAAGCATAATTGAAACCCTAATTCAATTTAATGCAAAAATAATTACATTAATTGGATTTCTCTTCAACCAAAACTATAATGGTTGAGTTTGGTTATGTTTTTACGTCATTGTTCCTTGCAAAGGCAAAGGAAATATCTACGTGAGTGGAGAACCCACTCACATTAAGAAAAGAAAAAGAAATATTCACTCACTTATGGATATTATTATAATATGATTTAAGGTGCTTAGTTTGTTTTCCTTTAAATCATGGATAATTGAGAGTAATAAGAGGCAAATAGGATATCCTCGTCCCTAAGGAAGAGAAGGGGGCATATGGCAAGAAAGTTGAGGAGATAATTCCTACTTTCTCTCTCTTAAATGAATTTTCAATAAAATTCATATATAAGCTCCTTTATCTTTGAGGTGAAGGGATAATTTCGAAACCCCTTTCACTTGTTGCTTGCAAAAACGACCAAGGGATCTGGGATCAACAGTAAGACGACCCCCAACCTGTTGGTAAGCTTCTTGACCTTCATTCACCTTCAATTCATGGTGGAAATCACAAAACAATTCATGATTTCTTCTCTATTTCACTCCATCTTCAATCCTAGCCAATCTTTTTTCTCCAAAGCTGGAGGACGAGCCTTGGGAGGGTTGCAAAAACTTCTTACACCATTGTTGACGTGAAGCTCCAAGCTTTGAAGCTCAATTGAAGGTAGGTAATATAACTTGAACCCTTGAACTTTGTTATTGATTCCATATCTTCATCAATTGTTGATTATTTCTTTGTTTCCAAAATTTTATTTGGTTGATTGATGCAATCACAATGAAAATTACAGCAAGCTTCGTGGGTTTATAGCTTGATGATGATGACATCATCATAAGCACACACCTCCACAAATATCTATTGCAAATGGTTTCAACTTTTGGTCCAAACGGTTTCACCAAACGGTTTGCAAACCGTATGGAGGTTTGGGTTCCAAACCATTTGGAGTGGTTGACCATTTGAAATGCTTGACTGTTTGAGGAAATATGATGTTGTACTTGGATATTGATCCAATGGTTCCAATTGGTTTGATCTTGAAGGTTTAAATTGTGAATGATTCCTTAAATGTAAACCCTAATCGGGTTGAGTGTGGAACCCTAAGTAATTGAATCAACCTTTTGGGTTGACTAAGCCCAAATAGTCTCAAAACCATTTGGAGGTCAACTAGGACCGTTTGGAAGTTTTTGATGAAGTATGATTGGATGGTTGAAGATCCAATGATATTACATTGAAATACAATCAATACATCAATTGATGATTGATTCAATGATGCAAACCCTAATTGAATTTCATAGTTTCCATGATGGATTGGGCAAACGGTCTTAAGACCATTTGGAAGTCATCCAAACGACCTCAAGACCGTTTGAGGTTAGGTCATGACATAGCTAAGTGGTTATTCAATGATTGTAATCAAATTAGTTCCACAATGTCAACCATTGAAGGTTCCTCAATTTCAAAACCCTATGTGATGGTTTCTTGATTATAAACCCTAGTTCAATTGGGTTCAAAACCCTAATTGAAGGTCCAATTGAAGGGTGATTCAATGGTTCAATTGAAGAATAAATTGGTGGTCCAATTGATAGATGGTTCAAGGATTGAAACCCTAAATTGACGAAGTGATACAAGATCTTGTTGGTCCATTCGATTTTGAGAGGGTTTGGACCAAATGGTCTCAAGACCGTTTGGGTCCAAATGGTCTCAAGACCGTTTGAGACCAAACGGTCTCAAACCGTTTGGAGACCCAAGTTCATTCGGTTTCAAATGTGTTGTCTAAACGGTTTCAAGCACCAACCTTGCTAAACAGTTTCAAACCATTTGAACTTAATTGGTCATGACCGTTTGAGGTCTAAGTGGTGAAGACCGTTTGGGGTCTAAGTGACCAAGACCTTTTTGAGGTCCAAATTGGTTAAACCATTTGGATACCTAATAAGAATAAAGGTCAGTTAGCTACTTGATTGATAATGATGTAGACTGAAGGTGATCATAATGGTTAACCCTAACTGTGTGTACTTAAATGAAGGGCTGACCTAGATCAATCTTGGAGTACTTAAACATCCTAGAGAGGATGAGAGAGAGAGGAATGCTTATATAATTAAGCCCTAATTCTCTCATTATGAATAAACATGTAATCAGGGTTTGATCCATAATAATGAGATCATGAAACCCTCATTGTAAAGATTAATGAGCCTTGAACCTAATTTAAGGCAAAGCTATGTGAAACCCTAAATTAGGGCAAAGCTAGGTGAAACCCTAATTGAGGGAGATGTCAAGTGAAATCCTAATTTTAGGTAATACTAAGTGAAACCCTGATAAAGAAGGATGTTATGTGAAACTGTAATGAAGAATGATATTAAGTGAAATACATATTTATGGGATATGATATGTGAACCTCAATTTATAAATATGGAAAATCCTATTCCTAATAATGGAATAGTGCTTAATGTATTGACAAATGTAACACCAAGAGAGGTTGATAATGGATACCCTTATATCAATAGTTCCTAATTCAAGTATGATTCCATATCATTGGTAATGGTTGTATATTCTAAATAAGTGACTTATGACCAATACATTACATGATAAATGTGATAAACTGGTGCATAAAGTATTAGGATGAGGAATACCCTAATACAAGCTAAGTGGGTGAACTCAAGTATGATAAAGGTGATGAGGGAAGTGATACATCAAGATAAGATAGATATCACATTCAACACCTCAAAATTGATATACCTTGATGTGTTTTAAATCCAATATATTTGGATGAGTGGCACATGAAGTGTGTCATGTCAATTGTTACTTTGATAAGTAATGCACTTTGATGAGTGTAGGCTAACATGCCTTATGAAAAGGTTAATCGAAACAAATAAACTATGATGCAATTATATTCTGGTAAAGATGAAGAGAGAAACGTATACTTTGTGTTGATAATTCATTTGATGATGAATGATGAGAATAAATAAGTATGATTGAATACTTATGTTATCCATATTGATTCCTAGCTGTGTGAAGCAATGGAATAGGACTTGATCATTAATAATATGATCTTGAGAACCTATATGGTTATTTATACAAGACCCTAATCCAGTGTGATGTTATGTAATGTTACAGTAAACCCTAATTGGGTAAAAGGACCTGATGGACCCTAATTTGATGTGAACAGTGCATCCTAACCCTAAATTGGGTAATGAGATATAATAAACCCTAATACAGGGTAATACCATGTGAAACCCTAATAAAGGGTAATGCTATGTGAAACCCTAATATAGGGTGATGCTATGTGAAGTCTTAATACAGAGAAATTCTATGTGAAGCTCAAATACAGATTGATGAGTTATGAATGTAATAAGAAAACCCTTGTATTGCATGGTACTAATATATGATTGTTATCATGAGTACTAATCATGCATGTGTGTTGAGATGATGAGCATAGCCAGGTATGGGCTATGATGCTCTGTATATTGAAAATGTTTTATAGGTCTTATAAGCCTTCATATGATTTATTACTCAGTGAGAAGTAATCTGAAGATTTATGAGCCTTGTGTGCCATATGATGTTTTAACTATTGAAATTGGTTATGGTCTTCAAAAGCCATAATATGCCTTGTTGCCTATTAAGAGGTAACAAAAGGTGATATGATCTTTGTAAACTATGTGGAATTCTTAGTGTAAACAGAATCATAATGTCCTTAGTCAGATGACCTAAAGGTATTAAGTTACCTAATAAGTGGTAACAAGTATTCTATGATGAGTTAAGGGTTCAAATACCCATATTCTATAATCATGATGATGAACTTGTTAAGAAATGGAAATGTACTTGAAGAGATGAGGGATTAAGATCCCAGAACTTTGTTAAAAGAATATGGATACATACCATGACTCCACAAAGACAATGCCAGGCATTAGCTATGTGATCTAAGCCTGAAAAGAATATATGTTGCAGTTATAACTCTATAGTGAATAAATGTTATACATGTTCTTCACATTCCTTATTGGATAAGTGACATGATGCTCCATCAGGTTAAAGCTGCAATGCTTCAGATAAGAATAATGTTCTAATCTATTAAACAATGAATTAACTGATGTTAAGCAATTATGATTCATTTGTTCAGTTTTATCTTAATAAACTGCAATAACAATGTTTTTGGCGGAGAGTTATATCTCTCGTTGGGGCAATTTTACAATTGTCTCACCCCCGTGGGAACCACATTTTTAGGTGGACACATACGACGAGGCAGGAATCCTTCAGTAGGTGGAGGACAACAACAGCAACAACAGGAACAATAGTGAATTCTCAAGTGGAGACACTAGATGAAATGTCTTGTATAGATGTACATAGAGTCATATGTGTCATCTCTCTACTCTCAGGTCCTTAGAGTAGTATTTAATGCTTTCAAGATTTTGGCTTAGTGCCTTGAGATTTCATACTGCCTATGTCTAGTTTAACAGAGCAGTTGATGCATGTAAACCTCAGAGAAAGATGATACATGACATGTACTTGTGAACCAATATGTAATTAAGTTGCTCCGGTTCTTTATGAAAGAGTTTTCCTATGTGTGGACCTCTTTGTAAAATGGTTTTAATTTTTAATGATTTTTGGTAATTCGTTGCTTAGTGATTTCTTCCGCTTAAGTAAATTATGTTTTTGCGATCCCTGTGTCACAATTTAGTGGTATCAGAGCTCTAGGTTTGCTGAGTCTATAGAGACATAGGACTAAGGTGTTGAGTCTGTGTTAGTGTCCTCCAATATACCCTATAGTGACTTCTGCTTTTGCACAGTAAAGGGTAAAGTTTATAAATGACTGGGGAACATGAGGATCACATTTCTAAGGGAAATGTTGTTGCACCAGGAGAGGGTGCATGGGATCAGGCAAGAGAAGAACAAGTGCATGAGAATTCCCATCCTGACCTGATCAGGATAGAGAATCCTATGTTCATGTTCTTGAAGGGTAGGTTAGGACAACAGTAATACATATAGAAGACTGGATACTGGAAATACAACCTAGGTTACCAGTCCTTAATGTGGAAACTTTGGGCTTATAAAGGGTTCCTGAATGACATAGTCATGTTGGAACAGTGGAAATGTGGGAAAGATTAACACATGGCGAGAAAGTAGACTCTGCCATAAGTTTAGACAGATAGTACATATGTGATGTTAGTGCCCAAGGAGGGGCAATAAGCTGAGATTTAAGGTAAGATCTCTACAATTTTAGAGACATCTGCCTAGTTGTTCTAAAAAGCCAAAGTTTTGGTGCCACCAGTGCAATAAATGCCTAGTGCACCAGGGCAGTAGCCACTAAGTAAAGGCAAAAGCAACAACATGAAACAGCTAGACTCTGTGTGTTGAGTCAACCTAAAGCAGTAGATGATCGCAAGGGGTAATAGTCACATAGAGATTTTTCATTTCGATATGCCTTATCTTGATGCTATCTGATAATCCTAAAAAGGATTGTTGTTATGGATTTCCCTATTGATTGTCCTATAAGGACACAGGGGAGATGAGTACTTACATCTTACTCAGTGTTCCTTAAAATGCTTTATAATCTCCCTTATCTGGGTGTTAACAGATGAGATATAGAAGTGATGCCTGAAGAAAATTCAAGAATGAAAAAATCATGTGTGTATAATGATATGAAAAGTGAGGAATATGATAGCAAATAAAGTGCATACTACCTAATCTCAATACTTGTATACCCTGGAAAGGTATATGATTATTTGAAATAAGGCAAGTATGAAACTCTTAGATTGTTATCTTTCTGATTACTCTGATCAAGTAGTCATTCTGAAACAATCTAGTGAGTATAATGAAATTACATAGGGAAGTGCTCAGTGAACTTTCCCAATTACATAAGGAAATGCTCAATAAATTTTCCCAATAACATAAGGATTGTTGAAGTAAACTTTCCCAACTAATGAGGAAGAGATAAGTGAACATTCCCAACCAATGAGGAAGATCTATGTGAACATTCCCAATTAATGAGGAAGTGCTAAGTGAACTTTCCTAATAACATAGGAAGTGCTAAGTGAACTTTCCTAATTACATAGGAACTGTGAATTGAATTTTTCCAACTAAATAATAAATTGCTCAGTGAACTTTCCCAATCAAATAGGAACTTCTAAGTGAACTTTTCCAATTAAATAGGAAATTTCTCAATGAACTTTCCCAATTAAATAGGAACTGCTAAGTGAACTTTTCCAATTAAATAGGAAATTGCTCAGTGAACTTTCCCAATTATATAGGAACTGCTACGTGAACTTTTCCAATTAAATAGGAAATTGCTCCGTGAACTTCCCAATTAAATAGGAATTGCTAAGTGAACTTTTCCAATTAAATAGGAAATTGTTTAGTGAACTTTCCCAATTAAATAGGAACTGCTAAGTGAACTTTTCCAATTAAATAGGAAATTGCTCAGTGAACTTTCCCAATTAAATAGGAATTGCTAAGTGAACTTTTCCAATTAAATAGGAAATTGCTCAGTGAACTTTACCAATTAAATAGAACTGCTAAGTGAACTTTTCCAATTAAATAGGAAATATCTCAGTGAACTTTCCCAATTAAATAGAACTGCTAAGTGAACTTTTCCAATTAAATAGGAAATTGCTCAGTGAACTTTCCCAATTAAATAGGAACTACTAAGTGAACTTTTCAAATTAAATAGGAAATTGCTTAGTGAACTTTCCCAATAACATAGGGATTGTTGAAGTGAACTTTCCCAATTATATAGGGTTTGCTAAGTGAACTTTCTAAAGAAGAAGAAAGCTCCAACCTCTGTGCACCCAGAGAATAAGCAACTCACGTCAAGGAAGAGTCTTGACGTAAGGGATAGAAGGAATGTTCTTTGCAAGATTCGTTTATCTCGGGGGAAGAGGTCAGTAGTGCCTTCTACTCTCATATGAGCGCACATTAATCTAATCGAAATCTGGTAATAGAAGGACTTGACTTGATCACGCTTCCCAGTATACTAGTCTCGAATGGTTCGTTCCAGTGCCAGTTCCGGAAGTAGTCATAATCCTTCTTTATTTTTTAGAGTATGTCTTCCCCTGTCTCCGTCTGTGCTTTCTATCTGTCTGTGCTTGGAAAGATTCTGTCAAGCCTGGGCATAGTAAGGCCAGTAGAAAGCAAGAAAGTAGACCAGTCTGCGTCTCTTTCTTTATAAGAGTCCTCTGGTCCAGTCAGCTTGCTTTCCGATGCGAGGCACGTCAAATGACCCTCTCTTCATGTTCACAAAGACAGTTGAATCAGATGTTAACGAATAGGTTGTTTCCTCTCTGTCCAATCGGTCTAATTGGAATTCTTTCTTTCAACTCCACTCCTTCCCTTGCCTCTCCAATTTCCGTATTTTTCTTTTCATTCATTCCTCATGCACTGAGACAAAGATGCTGACTTTGCCGGAGGGATGTTTTCCTGCCTAACAAGATGTCTATAGGGACCTCAATTGACATTGACCCTACCTTGTTAATGAGCTAGGGTCGTTTCCATCAAGAAACGAGCATAGGATCTTGACTGGCTATCCTGTATTTCATGAACTGGAATCAGACAAGACACAGGCTTTTTTATTGCTAGACCTCCCATCCAATTATGATTTCTCATACGCGAAGGGGTGAACGACATTCTTTTTTACTACTCAAACTAGCAGTACGTCAGTCGTTTAGTAGCACCTTTTGAATCAAATGGACGAACCCTTCCCGAAGCCGGCATTGAAAGCAAATAGAGAGCCCCCGCCCATTTTATGCTGAGAAGAAGAACTGTCTTAGGCTCGTACTGGGCCAGAGCAAGGCATCTTGTCTTATTGTTCAGATAAGATGATAAAAGAATCCATCCGAAGGGAAATCCGTAACGGAAGATATAGATACGTCAGTCGCTCTAAACCTGACCTGCCTGCGGTGGATGAATTGCTTTCTGAATCGGTGATGATTAACATTGTCTGCGATTCCCTCTCCCTTACGGTCGAGCTACTTTGTTCCTCATGTCGTCTTTCTCCCCAACCTATCTATGGGTTGTACCAAAAGAAGCATCGTAACCCAACATTCCATTGATTTCATTTTCATTACCTAGTAGTGAACTCTGAACTCGCTACCTTAAGAGGTAAGAGGAATGATTGTAAACTGATGGCTATTCTTCCCATCGAAGAAAGAGATGGAGGATGGCATGTGGGTTCGTTCGAAGGACTTTCTACTTCAAAAAAAAATCACATGTTTATGAAAAAAGATCTTTCTCCCCCAAGACCCAAAAGTCCTCTTAGGTCTTTAAAGACAAGTGGACCCAAAACCCTGGCTTAGTTACTTACTTGCTTATCAAGTACATTTATCCCTCAAAGTTCAATCTCGAAAAGATTTTCCCTTCTGACACAGCAGTTCTAAGCCCTAGTTCCTCCTTCAAGTGAAACCCTTCTTCGAAAGCCTATCTCAGTCGTACTGGACTCTCTATTACCAACAAAAGAACAGGCAGGAATGGATGCCTCTATTGCCTTGAGGACAGACTATGACGATCAAACTACAAGAAAAACTCACATTCGTGCATCCGTTCTCTTTCTTGCAACTGAACTTCAGCCGACGATCCTCCTTCTGCGGAAGAACGAATTTGTGCTCGCTCCTTGTTAGGAGTAGGTTTCTAGCCTAACTGGAACACTTCCTATCTGAAAGAAAGGTAGGGCGAATGATGCAGTAAGAATAGATTACTTGCTGCTTGATACTGAAGGAACTTAGTGTACTCAGCCTCAGACACAGATACAGTTTGATGCTCAGTAGTGGTATAAAGGAGTGGGAACATACTCATAAGTAGCTACATTCACATATCATGGAGGTCTACCCAGAAGAAAAGAGGATCTCAACAATAATCACTAGGCGGCAGGCCCTCTTCACCAAATCACCGTAGTGAGAATACTTCCACGATCCTCATCCACTTCTCCACTGCCATAAAAAGGTTCTTGAGCAGGCCATAAGACCTTCTTTCCCTCAGCTAAAGACCAGAAAAAGAGTCACTCCTCGAGGTAGGTAAGCGACTGGAAGGATGGAGGTCAGTCCCTGCTGCTTTCTCTTCCACTCCCATTGATTTTTTTGGGTTTCTGGGGCTAGCAGTCATGTCAGGTGATAGATGATCTCTTTTTCTATATCTTTTGTCTGTCTTTACCTATAAAAGATTATGTTAACATTGTAGATGGCTTCTACGGAATAAGTGAGAGTCAATTCCCAGCTTAGCCACCACTCCTTTCATCGATATCCTTTCTTTGCCAGTTCTTTGACATGCATCACATGAAGGTAGGAATTAATTGACATCCCCAACCCCATATCCCTGCCAAAGACTGATTGCGGGCAGTAGCATCCGCACCGACATGTCCACCCGTGCCACTCTTCCAAAACATTGTTAACATCATTTGAATACATCGTCCTCAAATCGCACCTCTCTTCATTAGCTGATAGGGACTTCCGAACCAGATCTTTTTGCTGATGGATAGGCGGGGATCAGAGGGAAGAGTGAATCAGCAATCTTAGTGTCTCCTCTCTCCTTTTCCTAAGATTGAAGTATGAACTCCTTATTCCAATCCAGAAACCGGACAGCCTCATCCGCATGCTTTAAGGCTTAATCATGTTCCGGTCCCCAACCCTTATACCTTTCTTCTACAATGATTCTATTCCGGGGTTCCGTGCTTCATAAAGTCTTTAATGATGCGTTTGTAATAGCCTATGTGTCCCAAAAAGAAGGCGCTACTTAGGCCCCCTTTTCAGTAGATGAGATTAGGATGAAAGGGCTTGCTTTCATTAACATTCAGTGAAGGTGTGTAGCTTCTTTGAATGTCCCGCTGATTGACTACTACATCTAGGGACGAGACTGATCTCGAAAGAGAGGTCTTTCGAAAGGGTTATGAAATCGCTTAGGTTGAAAGTTGATGATGCCATAAGTCAAAGGGGCGGGTGTAGCTTGGACTAAGCGCAATTGCAGGAATAGGTCAGGAAAGCAGTTAACTTCTCAACTAGAGCGAACCTCTTTTTCTTCTCCGCTACATGCGCTAGTGCCTTAGAGGAGTCTCAGTGACAGGAGACGAGTATGGTTTTCAAGTGAAAGTTTTCTTCTACACAACACCAAAAAAGAAAAAAAGAAAAGCAAGATGGCCATCTATAAGATATAAGATGAATTCTGGCACTCTTTCTATACGGGAAATACTGATCAAATAGCCTGCCCGTCTATCTTTGATTGACTGGTTGGAATAGGTCCTTAACGACCGATAGGATCTCACTGGGCTGCGGATGCCCCCGTCTGTCTCAACCCAAGGCTCTTTTCCATGCCTGCCGCTCTGATGGATGTCAAGTTTTGAATTTGGTCAAGTTTCCTTTCTCGATTGAAGCTAGAAGAATCTCGTGTAAAGGAGTTCGACGACTTTCGCTTCTCCTCTGACTAGCGGCGGCAAAGACTTTCTTTCCACTGTTATAACGGCACTCTGTTTTTTTATTAACGTTCTTAAGGAAGTCAATAGTTGATTGTTCTTGTCATTGTAAATTCTGACCGCTCTTATCTCGACTATTGATCTTCTCCTTTCTTGCTATCATTCCTCCATTCCACTTCTACTTCTAAAGGATGATCTGCCCGAGGGTAAGCAATTGAAAGAAGTCTTAGTCGAGTCCGAAGCCAGGAGATAGCAAAGGGCAATGAGCGGGAGATACAGTGCCACAGACATAAGAGGACGGAATCAAGTCCTTTAGGATACATCTTATCGATCAACAAGTGGGATGGATTAGATAGTCATACAAGATATATTAATAATATAGGTTCTTTCTCTTATCGGAGCAACTTCCGAACAAGTCTGACTTCCAGGAACTCTCCCGCTCGTTCGCTAAGCTTCCTCTCCTACACTATAACTAGACAACGATCTTTCCCTGAAAGGACTGATGTTGGAAGACCCATAGCTTGAAAATTCCCCAGTCCCGCTTCAAACTAGCTATGTGCTAAAGAAGCCCTAACCTAAGCCCTATAGGAAGAGTAGTGCTACTAAAGAGGTACCTCTGCATTGATTGACTAAAGTAGGAAGACGTTCTGATTGAAAGAATTGAAGCCTTACTCTAACAAGTAAGCAAGTCAATTGCATTGCCTTTCTCTTATTTAGAAAATTCAACTGACTTCCTTCCCTCTTTCCTGTCTACTAATTCACTGCCTCCCCAAGTTAAGCTAGTGCTTGTTGTTGCACCAGGAGTTGTTGTACCGGGTGCTAAAGCATGAGTGTTTTGTACCCATTGAGCAAGGGTTGTAATTGTATAGTGGTATATAAAAACATATCTTGAGGGCGTCCTAATCATGGTATAATTATGAATATACAAGCCAAAACTATGAAAACCTAGAAAGATACATGCCCAGTTGAGATGTGATATGATTGCATCGCGGTGCCTAAGAACGCGGTCTAAAAGATCGTTGTATCGAGTAGTTGGATTGACTTTTTTTTAGATACGTCTTCGATTCTGGATCATCCCTAGTGAGAACAATGTCATCAACGTACACCAAGGAGCATTGTAGTTCCTTGAGCTCTCTTCTTGACAAACATTGAGTAGTCAGCCTTGCTTCTCGAGGACTGTAACAGCTGTGTTGAACTTGTCAAACCACGCTATGGATATTGGGGTCCATAGATTGCTTTCTTCAATTTGCATACGGGGGAGAAGGTTTCAATAGACTGGGAGGTGGTACTACGCTATGGGTAGACTAACTCTTCGACGATCTATCTCTATGAAAGAAGGCGTTCTTGACATCGACGTTGAAACAACGACCAATCCTTGTCTGTGGCAATAGAGAGTACAACTTTGACTCATCTTGGCTACTACTGGAGAGAGACCTGGTTATGATGTCGCCCTTCTGTGTAAAGTCAAAAAGGGTAAACCATGTAGCAATCAGACGTGCCTTGTATCTCTCTATGCTTCCATTGGAAGTAGGCTTGAATTCAAACTTTGACACCCAACTAGATCCCACGGCCTTCTTTCCTTCGGGTAGCGTAACAAACAAGTCAAATTTTGTTCAAGTGCTTGCTTATATTTAATAAATGGCTTTCTTCCACTCAGGATGAATGAGAGAATCCGCAAAATGAAGAGGCTCAGGAGTAGATGTTATAGCAGTAAGAAAGGCACGAGTTGAGTCAGAAAGAGCATTATATGAAACGAATCGTATGATCCACAAATCTTAGTGGAATCAATCGTGCATGCGTGAAACATCATATGAAGTCTCGAATCGTGAACGTGAATCCCAGCCCTTAGTCAAGCTCCATCGATCCGAGACGTGCATCGTCCCCCTTGACGTTCAATCCAGGAATAGAGGTGGAAAGTTTGTCTGTTCGAGATTGGGTGGGTGTTCAGTGTACCTCTCTGCTCCCTCAAAAATCATGTGCATTGCATACCATTCTCCCTCCCATCAGACGGCTTGTGGGAAAAACCCACGCACGCTTTCTACAAGTCTCCATATGATTTTCGTGACTTTTCCGTCGAGGGGCAGGGCGTCGGAGGTAGAAGAAGATGAACCCAATGATTGTTCTAGTTCTAGAATGGCTATTCCTCACAATCGCTCCTTGTGATGTTGCGGAACCATGGCAATTAGGATCTCAAGATGCAGAAACACCTCTCCTACAAGGAATAAATGACTTACATCACGATATCTTTTTCTTCCTCATTCTATTTTTGGTTTTTGTATCACGGATGTTGCTTCGCGCTTTATGGCATTTCCACGAGCAAAAAAACCCAATCCCGCAACGGATTGTTCATGGAACTACTATAGAGATTATTCGGACCATATTTCCAAGTATCATCTTGATGTTCATTGCCCTCCCACTCAATGGACGAGGTAGTAGTAGATCCAGCCATTACTATAAAAGCGGTGGGGCATCAATGGTATTGGATTTATGAATATTCAGACTATAATAGTTCCAATGAAAACTCCCTCACTTTTGACAGTTATACGATTCTAGAAGATGATCCAGAATTGGGTCAATCACGTTTATTAGAAGTGGACAATAGAGTGGTTGTACCAGCCAAAAGTCATATACGTATGATCATAACATCTGCCGATGTAACTCATAGTTGGGATGTACCTTCCTTAGGTGTCAAATGTGATGATGTACCTGGTCGTTTAAATCAGACCTCCATTTTGGTACAAAGAGAAGGAGTTTACTATGGTCAGTTAGTAAGATTTGTGGAACTAATCATGCCTTTATGCCTATCGTCGTAGAAGTTGTGCCTTTGAAAGATTATGGTTCTTGGGTATCCAATCAATTAATCCTCCAAACTCCCCAACCGTAGGGGGTTATAACGGAAGGGGGAAGCCCCAGGAGGAAGGCTTCGCTCGCTCAATTCACTTGGATGCTCATTTAGTAGATAGCGAGTTGAGTGCAGGAGAATTCCTTTCAGTAGGGTGAGGCCTTCCCCTACGAGCTCGTCAGTCAAGCATGGAACGAGCCTTGTCTACGTCTACAAGCCTTGTCTTGCTTCTGGTGAAGCGGGATGTCTGTAGGCATCCTGGTATGGTAGGAAGACTCCGTCGGGAGGCCGACCACTACATGGGAGCGAGGGAGAAGCCAAGTCGTCAAAAAGGTGAGCAGCCCTCCTCGCAATAGCAAATGGCCCGCCTATAGCCCTTTTTTCTTCTTCCGTGGGGAGCCCCCAAAACAAAACCAGTTTGGTAGGTCACCAAACTAAACTGATGACCCCAGGGAACTTCGTCTGGTCCCTTTCCAAGTTTAACCATAGGTTCAAGTGTCAAACCAAAGACACTCACACCTCGCCCTCATGACCCATCTCATGGTGAGTCATAGGATGGCACCAATGGTGATCAAACATTGGTTCTCCAACATGCCATTGTGCTGTTCACACACTCTGTAAATCAATCAACTCTGTCTTGGTAAACCCAATACCTTGTCTTTTCTTGAATCAAACAACAACCTTATAACATCATCGTGATATTGACCAACATTAGAACCTGAAGTGAAAGACTTAGCCTGACAGCTGACTGTAGAAACAGTTCCAGAACAGCTCAATAGTACGAGACTTACTGGAATCAGCTCCAGTCCTACATGAAAGGGATCAAATTTGTCTTGTTCTATCGGTTCTCCATTGATCAACACCTGGAATGAGGCCGAACACATGCATTCATCAATCCATTGTATCCAGCAAGGAGGGAAATTCATCCTTTGCATCATCTGTATAATGTATCTTCTATTTATTGAGTCGTACGCTTTACTAAGATCTGCCTTTAGACAAAACTTTGGGTGAGCGTTCTTCTTAAAGTCACTCATGAGTTGGTTTGCAAGCAAGATTGCATCTGTGATTCGCCTCCCCTTAACAAAATGGGATTCAGACTGATCAGGCTGGGGAGAATAGCTTGGAGGCGATTAGCAAGGATTTGAGGGAGAATTTGATACAAATAGTTACAGAGAGAGATGGGTCACCAATCTTTGATATTACAAGCATCTTGACTCTTTGGGATAAGAGCAATGAATGCTTTATTGACTTCACGCAGCAGTGTGCCACTTTGGAAGAAATTAGGAATGGCCTTGGCGACTTTATCCCCAATGATGGACCAAGTCGTTTTGAAGAAGTGTGCATGAAATCCATCAGGTCCAGGTGCTCTATCCCCATTTGCTTCCATGATCACGACTTCTATTTCCTCCCTGGTAACAGCACAGTTCTTGGATTTGCTCATGGTTGAGGGCCGGCATATCCCAATCTCTACACCATTCAGAAGTGCAGGTCTGGCCACTGTTGAAGAACTTAGTATAATATTCAAGTACATATACCATTGAATTGAACTTATAGAGAAAGAGATAAAACTACTATACACACTTATTGAGAAATAGAGAAATAGATAAAACTACATAGACGATCATATCTTTATCCTTTGGGGGAGAATCGGTAAATGTAAGGTTCGAATCCTTTAGCTCCCATGTTTTTCTCAGTCTTGGAGTATGTTGAAATCCAGTTAGCTCTTTCCACGGTCAAGGTTTAGCTCGAGTAACCTCGCTTTTCTCTTTGATTGTGGGGGTCCATTTCTTGACCCAGGTTTGAGCTGGTATACACACGAGCAGCCTCAAAGGGTTCAAAGGAAAAAAGGGTTAATCTCTTCTTTTCTACTGAGAAAGGATAACAGTAGGACATAGATGAAAAACTTTTATCAATGTATCTGCCCAGTATTGATCCTTTTTCCCTTGCTCGGTGTCTTCTATCTGCTCAGCCTTATGCTGGGTTTAAGTTGCCTTTTTTCCAACCTTCCTTTGTAAAATCGCTTTCCCTCTAGGAATTCGGGCCTTCTCCCTTACATTATGCCAGTTTGGCTGCGTAGGGGGGCTAGCCTTAGCCATTGGTTGGGCTCTTAGAGTCGTGCTCGCTACCGGGGCCAGACCCTTTCTTTCGAATATGGTCTTACCTACGGAGGAAGATTCAGAAGCGGGTTTGAACCATGGGTCTTCTCGTGGGAATGATGGGCGGGCCGACCCTTTTTCCAGCGCGGGAGCAGAAAGTCCGGGGTCTTTACCCGGCATACCTGAACAGGCACTATGGGATGCACTGGAGCATCCGCTCATCTCTATGAGGGAGTGCGAGGACGGACTGCTCCAACAACGGCTCCTTTACCGTGATTTTCCCATTGACGAAGTCGATTTTGTGGTCTTAGACTATGAGGTCAAGACGCTAGTTGACTTGGAGATCGAACTGGAACTCCATCTACGTCATCAAGGGTATACCACGGAAAGCATCAACGCCAACCCAGGTCAGATCCGTGGGCTCGTCTTCTACCCAAGTGGAAGGCCCGTTCTGGAGGCAACCCTACATCTCTATCAAAAAGAGATGACCGAGAACTTTACCCAGAGTCGACCCTTTCGAAAGATCGAAGGTGCGATCAATAGGGGGGATCTCTTTTTACGAAGGCATGGGGATCCTTTCTGATGATACACTGAGGTCGTGTACAAGAACCTTAACAGTTCTCTTTCCCCTCTATCCCTAGACGATCCGTATGAGGTGGAAGCTCCACGTAAAGGGAGTGCTTTCTTTTTGGAGAAGGGAACTTGGAAGAATCAAATGAAATAAGAACAACCACGCTGGTCGTAATAGATCGACTTGAATGCTGGAGCAAGAAGACACATTCGAGTTCCATTTCAGTGAAGGACAAAGTACCATGATACTTTCTGTTTTGTCGAGTCCTGCTTTGGTCTCTGGTTTGATGGTTGTACGTGCTAAAAATCCGGTACATTCCGTTTTGTTTCCCATCCCCGTCTTTCGCAACACTTCTGGGTTACTGATTTTGTTAGGTCTCGACTTCTCCGTTGTGATCTCCCCAGTAGTTCATATAGGAGCTATTTTCATTTCATTCCTATTCGTGGTTATGATGTTCAATATTCAAAGGGAGGAGATTCACGAAGAAGTCTTGCGCTATTTACCAGTGAGTGGTATTATTGGACTGATCCTTTGGTGGGAAATGTTCTTCATTTTAGATAATGAAACTGTTCCATTACTACCAACCCACAGAAATATGACCTCTCTGAGATATATGGTTTATGCTGGAAAGGTATGAAGTTGGACGCAATTGGAAACATTGGGCAATTTACTTTATACCTACTATTCTGTCTGGTTTTTGCTTCCTAGTCTGATTTTATTAGTAGCCATGATTGGGGCTATAGTACTGACTATGCATAGGACTACAAAGGTGAAAAGGCAGGATGTATTCCGACGAAATGCGTTGGATTCTAGGAGGACTATAATGAGGAGGATGATAGAACAAATCCGGTCCGTGTGACTTGGACTCCGGGTGACTCTCCCTACCTTTTCGGCTAAGTCACTCTCTTATCGTATTCCTTTTGGCGGGTATGTTAGGTAGCTATACCACACAAGGAGTTCATTGAAGTTGAGGTAAGCGATAGCTTTGCTCGACCGATGCTACTATAGCCAAGCTTAAACTTCCTGCATATTCGACTGATTTCCTTACTTTAATGTATCATGAAAGTTGAAAGAGGTTCAAATACAGGCATTTCTCAAGAGTTGATTGACCTGTAGTAGAGTAGTACCTACCTATATCTAATAGCTTACAGAGACATGATTCTTAAGGAAAATAGGTAATACATAGATCGAAATTACTACATATCAACTACAGGAAAGGACGGATGCCGACAGACCGATTGAAAGAAAGAACATACAGCTCTACCGATTGAGACAACTACCGGGCAGGAGAGCTAGATTGAATAAAATCTTTCCTGTATGTATTGGAATGGTATTCACCTTTTCTTGCATCTATTTCCAATGCCTAAAATCCTACCGAAGCAATTGTTTCAGAATAAGCTTCTCTTGATTTAGCACCTATAGGAATACTTACCGAAGCCACTATGCATGCAAGTGTTACCAGTTGCCCCTTACCTTCCCTGTGGGGGAAGCCAGGATCTTTCTTATCCAGGTGGAAATATGTTAGTCTTTATTACTAGCAGTGGACAGGTCAAAGTCATAAAGATGGAATACAGAGCGTAGTCTCACCCTGAGATAGCCTTGCTTCGAAAGATAAAGCTAAGAATGTAAGGATTATTATCTTTTCTTATTATGCTACTTTCGTAGATAGAAGATCCGGTGAATCCATTCCCTAGGCTTCTATTAAGCTATCGGCCGATTAACTCAAGAAAAGAATGTTTGATAGGAGAGATATGTGCTTTTCCCGAGCATATAGAAAGGAGATAAAGTGATCCCTGCCTCTGGCTGCTCCTGTGCCTTAATACCTTTTGATTTGAAAACGAACGTAGTCGCTAATTATAAGCTTTTGGGTTGTGTAGATGACTTTTCTTATAGAGCTAAAAGACTCTTTTTAAGGGCTTACTCAACTAGCTTGCCGTACCAATATAAGTTATAAGTCAACTAGGTGGACTTAAATAAGACACAGCTTCTTATAAGACTAAGCGTCTTTCCTTCATTTTAGAAAGAGAACCTATGTAAATATCTGTTTTATAAGGGTTCTAAGAAGAGTGGGGTGAGCAGAGAGGAGAGCTTATGGACAAAAAACATTGTAGAGTGTCTATATCATATGGACTCTAGCTATAGTAGGGGAGGGGATATGGTAGTTTCCCAAGCATAGCAATGTATTGGCATACATTACTCTATAAAAAGATAGGGAAAGCTATTGCATAGTCTACCCCCCTTAGCCTGATTAACCTATTAAGCTATCAAACTTTCAACACTATAAGAGCATAGGAATCTGTTAGATTCTATATAAGAGCATAGGAATCCATTAGATTCTATAAGCAACACTGACAGACCTTCTTTTGAAAAGCTAGGCTTATAAGAAATGAAATAGCACTATAAGCTTATTATTCCTCTTTATTACCAGGTAAATAGATAAGAGGAACGAAGTAGCTTGAACGTTAGTGAAGAGGGTTAAGAGGTATAAATCCCCATATGAATGTGTTGCGATGCATTCCCATAGGAAATGAACTCACCTCCTGCTCCCTTGCTTAGCTTCTATTTACACATGAACTGGGCATAATGAGTCGCTATAAGCTGCCCTTCCTATATGATTAAAAAGAAGGTCAAACTGGGCATATCAAGTAGGTATAACAGTTTGCCCATCCTCCCTTCCCTATATTCTATTTACATGGGAAAACTAGAAAGAAGAAGCAATAGTTAAGCTGACATATCTTTTCCCATGTCAGTGCACTCATATGTATCCACTTCGTCCAATGCAAGAGATTTATTCTGCGGCAGGAGATTAATTACTTTAGCGTGGAAGACTAAAAGCAGCTAAATATTATATAGGTCTGGCGCTTCATCTTGCACATGAAAGAATTTTCTTGTGCTCCCTTTCCTTTCTAGTTAATCATAGGTACCTAATGGAATGACTCTGTAAAACCCAGCCTGAACTAGTCTCTACTCCACAATGACAGAGGGAACTAGTACCTGACGAAGGTCAATTACTAAGGGGGTTGATTACTCAGTTTGTACCACAAGTATAATCTGATCGTTAGCTCCTCGATCATACTCAGCTGCCCTTTTTCGCCTACGGTTCTCTATAGGAAGCTGCTAAGAGAGCTAGCAGACAATAAGCTGCTAAGAGCGATGTCGGGTTTATGCATGAAAGTATAGGGTACCACCAAAGTCGTTCGAAAGCCCTTGCCGGGGGGCATCAGATTCTTTTCTTCTCTTATGAAATTTCTTTCCCAATTGAATCAATATGTAATAAACACGAGCAGTGAACAGGATTTAATAGAAAAGGAGGGATCTTCCAACTCGGCAATTTCCCGAGTCATTGGATGGAAAAGAAAAGTGTGAAAAAGGAGACTCTCATCAAATTGATTAGATATAGATAGTATGAAAAATAGCTGATGGAGAGATGAGTTTAGTGGCAAGAGGACAGGATCCGTAACGGCCAAGATTCGAGCAAAGCCTATTAAGAACGGGCAGGGTCTTTTTTGTCCCGAGACTTTAATCTGATCGCATTCGATGTTCATATCGAGGAAATAGCCTTTGAGGCTTTAGATGATTGACCAACCCTATTAGAACATGTCCCTTCTGATGCAAAAGAATCTGTTTCATCAGGTGCGGCTGGCTCAACACAAAAGGGAAGACTTTCTTCTTTAAATGCCCATCTACCAGGTGCAGGAAAAGGGCTAGCCATATAAAAGGGCCATAGAAAACATAGAGAATTTTATAAGAAAGTTACCCCACCCCGTGAAGCAAGCGAATGTCCGGAACATAGATAAAATGCTCGCAACTTGTTTTCTTTTACCTAGCTCCCTTATGCTCCCCCAGCTCCATGGGCTCCTCAGGAACTCCAAACAGAAGGTACTCTTCCGTCGTATAGGTCTTTGGCAGATAAGGAAATACTATAAAAAGCCACATTAAATCATATATATAAATGGGTCAATACACTAAAATATCAAGGAGAAACAATGCTTTTATCCTCTAAGTCGATTGGAGACAGACAGGCTGCTCCATAATGTAAGGACGGACAGTGCAAGGTACCTCGCTAGGAAGCGTAGAAAGCAATTAAGTTCAACCACACCACTTTCGATGATTTACAACTTCTTCAACTGAAGATGAGGATCTGAGCTTGATAGCACCTCTACTTTCTCAATCTCATTTTAGTAAGTATCGGGCTGCCTTTGAAGTTGAAGTGAGATCAACTTTCTTTACTAATGTAGGCTCTGCTCCGAAGGCGGTTCCTCCCTTTCTCACTTCCAGCGGTGGCGTTGCGTTGCGCCCAATTCTAATTAGCTACGGCTACCCTCTCTCATTCTTTTTTTTTATATAACCATTTTTAGGTATGCCTTAGTAACAGCTACTTGGCTTATTATCCTTTTAGATCTGAGGAATGTACCTATTAGAAAGGCAGATATTCCGAGGTACTTCACCTAGTGGCTCCATTGAAATGAAACTGAGACTTTTTCGCTATCGAAAGAGAGTCCAACCCAATTGTAGGAACTCTAGGACTTCATAAAAATTGAATACGACCAAGAACTTATCCAGTAAGGGTGATCAAGGTAGGATTAACAACCTTCCTTAGGGCATTCAAGTTCGACATGCTACCTTCTCTATGTATCGATTCTTGGTAGACAAAGGTGGTTTAGATCGAGATGCACCCTTTCCCTTTCCCGACCCCTTTCTCCTTTTGAATGCGGCCTCAGGCCTCAAGCTTTCTCAATCTGAGCAGTGGGCATCCACATTTTGGCTTAGCTTAGTCAGTTCCCTGCCCTATGGTTCTTGAATAAGAAGAGCTTATAAAAGGAGTTGGTCAACAAGACCGAGGAATTCGAACGAGTATCCACTCATTACACAGAAGAAAAGAGTAACGCTTGAAGTTCAATCTCCCCACATTCTATCTCCATCTGGGCTATTGACAGCTACCAACCCCCGTTCTATCTCTTCTGAGTCATCAGGGGTGACCCGAACTTTGGTGTCTAGAGGATCCATCTCTACGAAGGGTATAAAGGCAGGTTGCAGTGCTCCAAACCATATCCATGTTGGTAGTAGCTTGTCTTATGAGTGAACCGATCCAGCCCTTGTTTGGGCCAGTGGGGTGTGATTGAGCTTGGTGGATCTCGCACCGTAATGCAAGTGCTTATTTACGAAAGAGAGATTGTTGGTATGGCTACTGCTACCAAAAGCACACTAAGTTAGTCACAGGGAAAAAAACCTATGAGCTCTACTATAGCTCTCCGACTCTATAAACTGAAATTGGCTTTCCCGCTATTTAGCCCCTTTACTTTACCCCATCTTTCTTGCTTTCTATGAGCCTGACTGCTACTCAAAACGGTCTTTCTTTGCCGGTTGCCGAAGGCTCCGACATAATGACCCGGTAATGTTGCACTCCATTGGCTGATTTAGCAGCAGTAGCATCAGTGGCTTTTTCGGACTGAAGGTTTCATTTTTTCTCCTAGGGTGGAACCAGAAATCAACAGATAGAATCGATAAAATCCAAGTCCAAAGGATGAGGCTGAAAGCTATAGAAGAGGGGCAGGACAATCTAATGGTACCGGTAGAGTCATAAATAGATAGGTATATCGAAAGCTAGCTATATATAGGTATAGAGCTAAAGAGCTAAAGGGCTTTTCTGCCCCCGCAAGACGTACGCTTCAAGACCTGATTCGTAATAGAGGTTTAAGGAAATTCTTTGTTTCAAGACGTATAAAGCAAGGGCCCCCACGCTATCAGTCAAGACTCGCTACAAGGAGGCTTTCAATCGCCTAGCAGGCTCAATCAATCAGGTATATTTTTATGTTGCGGCCAGCCACGCGGGTGGAATTTACCCCAGTATACCAATCCAAGTTAGAAGACTCAATCTCATAGTATAGGAAAAAGATTCAATCGCTCTCATTCACTCGCCCTTTAGCCTGACTCGATGAAGAGGGGATTTATAAGAGAGGTTTATAGCCCTACCAATATGTAGAGTAGTGAATAGCCTCCCTTATCCTGTGAAGTGAAGCAACCCTATTTTCTTTGCTCTCCTTTGGATGATCAGTCTCCCAGTAATAGCCCAAGTAGTGAGAGGTCCTATTGTCTGGCGGAAGCTCGTAGTTGCGTTTTCCTACTATCAAACAAGACTACGAAGGAATGAATGCAAGCAGGTCAAGTACACCGCAGGGGAAGAGAATATGGTTAACATAAAGTCTAAAAGACAAATCCACTGTTCATGAAGACACCGTTTACGCCTTATCCATCGGGCTTACCCCTGTTGTTGCGGAATAAGCACTCTAGGAAGAAGCAACTGCCTTCCTTAATGGATGAGGAGCTTCTCTTAGTAATGGTAGGGGGCTAAACTCGCTACTCAATTAGATGTCAGTGCTAGAAGCGAAAGCCCAGGGATTGGGTCATCTCTACAGCAGGTTCTCATCCAGCAATAGCGGGCACCACTAACCCTTGAAATAGGAGCCACTCTATGGCTGGGATGATTTCCCAATCACCAATCTTCACTTAGATGGGGATATACTGGCATTGATGAACAACGGAATGTGGCAACAATGACCTATTCTACTTACCCAAGTTCCAATTCATGTAATACTCCAATCCGATTCACAAAAAAAGAATAAGAGTCGGTCGTAGCAAAAAACTTCTAACGATGGGAGGAAGGAAAGAGCAAGGCCAGTAGCGAATCGAACGAGGTGTGTATCCGCCTGGAAAAGAGCGAAGAACGTAGTACTTGTGCTTTTTCCCTTTGACCTCAGAGCTAAAGAGTAGCGCTTATTCCAGGTCTTGTAGAGCCTCGCCTGTAGGTAGTTATTACCATAGTCCTTCCTCTCTTTCCTCCTAACAAGATGCTTCACTTTCACTCCTAACCCGAAGAACCGCCCTTACGACGGAAAGTCTTCCTTGACCAATCTGTTGCTGGTGATCAACTGCTGGTGGCAGAGGGAAGGCAAACCAACCGCAAGTTTGTCCCAATTTAACATATTTATGGGCAATTTATGGATTAAGGTATTCCAGCGGCTTGGCTTGGTCAACGACTGAGCCTGTCCTTTACCGGCATGCAGATGATCATCTACCTGCACCCAGATGTGAGGGCTAAACGCTCACAACATCCGCCCCTTATGCCTATTAGAATTTGGACTCGAGGGCCTTCTAACGGTCACACCCCTTCAGGTCTATCAAAACGAGGCCTGCGGGCAGCGTAACCCCTTGATTTATCAAAAAGAGTTTCGTAGTCTTGTCTCGCTTCCTTTGGCTTTCTTCGGAAGGGCGTACCTTGAGGGTTGGTTCCCAACCAATTGTCCAAGAAAATGGAAGTTATAAATATAAATAATGGAACCACCCTCCCTTTGCATCTAGGATCAGCTTCAGTTGTTGTTTCCGAATTGGCGTCTTTTCTTTCTTCGATTGCATTTTCACCCAGAACTTCATCCGTTGGATCTTACCTGCAATCAGCTGCAGATGCCGTTTCCACAGCTATAAAAAGTAGGATTTGATGCCTTGCTAATTCCTACTATTACGGCTCGTGAAAGAGCTTCTACGAAGCCGGTTTGCTCCCATAACATAAGTATATCTCTTCCAGCCGCGCATAAAGTAAAAAGAAAATTTAGGATGGTGGGATTTGACACATGCTCTGCCCCTGTCCTGTGGGCCTGTGTGTAAGGAGGGCTTCTAGCCCCGAACACGAACAACAGGAAGAAAAGAATAGGTGAAGTACTCACTTTAACCGGCCAGGCCTTACCCAAGCTTTCCTTGTCATAACCGTAAATCATACTCAGCGGCCATTCCCACTGAACCCACTGAAAACTAAAATAAGAAATAAGAAGGATTTGGTACTTGTGTTCCTCCTCTTTAACTTTAAACTTTAATAAGTAAAAGTAAAGAAGGAGTCGGGACAAGCCCCATCTTCATTGGACCATTCTTGATCTTGAAACCATGCCCGGGCAAGCCGGTTCCTCAGTCTACTTTCTATGCATGCTTTGCTTTACGAACTCCCGTCCAAAGCCAAATCAAAGGATTCGGCATAGCCTTTCTATTAGTGTTCTTGCCAAAAGTTGTTTTCTCCTTCTCTCGAGAAATCGAGAAATGAGATAAAGGCTCAACTTGGTTTGGTAAGGTTGAAGCGTAGCGTGAGGAGCTTACGGACTAAACCACTGGGGATGAGGAGGTGAGTTGGTTGGTTGTTGGAATGAATCAGGTGGCGAGACAGGTTTGGTCAATGGGTCAGGCTTTGAGTCTGCCAAGAGTGGGTGAGATGTGTCTTAGAGACAGGCTTGCAGGAATCAAACCTTTTGAGCGGGTGCGCTGCTGACGGAGAGAGCTTCCTATCAAGCTTAGGTCAAATTCCCACTTTCTTTTCATTCTAGGTCAAGGCACGAGTCTAGTATGTGGAATTGGTCAAGCTCGTTTCGACTAAAGAGAATTGCTCCTAAAGCAGGGTTGCTCTTTTGGTTGAGGTTTGGAACTTGGCTGTGGTTATGCTTTCATTAGGAAACCTTCGAGATGATCGCTTGTGTATAGATAAAATGAATTCCTATCATGCGGGGTGAGAAAGTCATCTTGTTTAGGGAGAATGGGTCATAGTGAGACTTGTTTTGGACTCATTTTGGCTTGTAGGTGTGCTAGGTCTCAGTCTACTTGTACTCCAATCCCTTGTGTCCAATCAGTACAGTACTTTGGTATCCTACCTAGCCTAGTAGCTTAGTACTGTGGAGTGCTAGCCTAGCATATATAGCTCTCTAGCTGGTAGTCTGTTTACATCTCTAGTAATAGGTATAGTGCTCGGTATAGAGATTCACTTGTTTGCTAATACATGAGATCTTTCTTCAAGTTCTATCCTATTGTACAATCTGTAACAAGTTCTTTTATTCCCTGTCAAATGAGTCTTAATGAAAAAGATTGATAGTGAGAAAGACGCGTAACTTTAGGCAAGGCCAATGCCATCTTCCTCATCATGATCATATCTTCGTCGGAACCTTTCCTTTCTCAGATTAGAAATCAACCAACAAGGGTCGAGGAAGTCTTCCTTTCTGTCTGGATCTGTGGTATGCCTTACTCTGGATCTGGCATGGAAGTAGACGATGAATGAAGTGTCTCATCCTCGGTTGGATCTCATCAATCAGTCAATAGGAAGGCCTCAAAAGGAGTCGTCTCTATCTTTGATTCTTCTGTAAGACCTATAGTATACACTATAGTAGATAGTAGACTAGCTTGGCTCCCTCCCCTTTTCTTATTGAAGTCAGAGCAATCTCGTTAAAGGTCTTCTGAATCTCCTTCCTAGTCTACCTATTTTACCAACTTAAGTTCCGAGATTATGGTGTAGAATCGGAAAGAAAATTCCCTTCTATTCTATTAATGGGGCTCGGTTTATTTTAACTTCGAGATCATGTCTGAAAGCTGGCTCAGCACCGAGAGGGAACCCTTTGGACCTCCTATAACTATAATAGGGCTCTCATAAGATCCTCTTAATTAGAGGCAATGATATCACTTCAATATCGCTACTGGCACTTGCCCCTATGATTTCTTTATATAAGGCTCGGCCCAGATGGATAGGTATTACCGAGATGTTCATGAGCTTGCCTACCGAATCCTCATTGGCATCTCTTCAAAGGGCCTTTGGCCTATAGAACTTTTTGAAGTTAAAGAAAGAGGAGGTCTCAAATATCACACACACGTTGCCAGTCTTTTTGAAAGCGGTTGAAATCTGGTTTTAAATCAAAATCATACAAGAGTACTTACTTCAAGATTGGAACTTTGCTGTCAATATCTACTAATTCTATGAATTTCTAAGCCATGTTTCCAACATGAGTTTCCCTCTTCAGAGCCAAGTTTCGCCACATTCCCCTTCACTTAATGCCAAAATTTGCCCTCAAATCATATAAAGACTTGGTAATTTCTTCAAAAGTGTGGGCGCTCTTTCTACTAATTCCTCTAATTCAAAGAAGAGTACGAGAGATCTGAATGACTCTCAGTCCTATTTGGATGACTGAGCGGATATCTTCTTTGTCTGGATGCCCAGCTTACCTCTTTCTATGGCTAGCAAGCACCAGCTTTTTCTTACGCTAGCAGCAGGCAGGTGAATTCTCCTCGTTGATTGCGTGCCCATTTGGCAGAACCCTGGCTAACTCTTTACTCTCCTCTTCCCTATGACTAGAGGATCTGAATCTGATCTTGGAGAGTGCCAGGACCCATGCTAAAGACTCGGAACGTACTTCATCGGCTTGAATTTCTTTATGATTTGACCACTATAGCATTCGAGCGAACTAGTTTTAAAGCACATAGTGTTCCTTCTGAGCTAGGATCAAAGTCTTCATATGTTTGTGCACTGAGCTGAAAGAAAAGTAATTGAATTCGTATTCTGTTATCGAATTTCTCTTATATTTAGAACCTTTTTTAAGTTGATATTTGACCATCCGACCACGCTTTCAAGTGGACTGGCTGACTGCATGGCTGACTTCCCTGCTTGGAACACACGTGGATAGCTTTTTCAAACCCATCCTTATTCCAGATATCGCGATCATGCTTAACGCACAAAATGCACTTTAGTACTAGCTCCTCTTCGAGTGGGTTAGCAGCATGGTTTCTCAGCTGGCTGAACATATGGGTTGGGGACAAAGATAGCATTCTTGGTTGGCTATCTTTCCTACCCAGGATCAAAAAACCTTGTATTAATTTAGGATTATGAACTCCCATTAAGAACCTGTTTAAGGTGTGATTGTCATCTGCTTTAGCAGCAAGATCAGTAGAAGTAGATAGAATAGGGTTCGGGTCATAGCTTTCTCTCTGAGACTTGGGTAGAAATTCCATCATCAAAGGAATTGGGCAGCAGCAGAAGGAGTCGCCCAGCCTCCATAACATGATGTGGCGGATGCTAGGAAATTTGATCGCCATAGGGTATTCAGTGTTTTTTGTTTCAAACTAAGGATTTTTACTGCTAAAACACGGAATTTTAGGTGGTAAATGCTAAAAGAGTATGTTTTTATCTTAATTCCATAGTATACTAAGTGTCATTTTTCTATGAAAAAGAGTGATAGGTTCGAAACCTAGCTTCCAAGCTAAAACAATAAAAAAATCGCGGGTTTTGTCTCCTTTTTTGCGGGAAACTTAATCCACTAAATTTATCGCAAATTGTGCAAAGTTGGTTTGTCAGATCACGATTCATTGAGTGATGTCCCAGAAGAGCAAGTTGAGCATGCGGCAGAGGAAGCAGCGAGCGTGCACACACACATGCTACAATGGCTCTTATCAGCCAGTTTGAGTGCTCTAATCGACGTGGCTTATTCATAAAGTAGCTATTCTCAGAGGAAAGCGTGGTTGTTCAAGAAGCAGGATTTCCAGTTGGTGATACGGCAGTGGAATAAACTTCTTAGCAAAAGCTATTTGCTGAGCCTATACCCTTTAGCCACGGTACCTTACGGGAGGGGTTGAGCATCCGTAATGAGGTTTCTCATGGCTTACAAGGTTCATCCTGACGAAATGTCATTTGCATGCCTCTCCCAACGAAGCGAGTTGGCTGGTAGCGGTTGGGATGAGAACTTAGAACGCAAACACCAGGAGAGGGCACTTGCGATGTGCTATTACCAGGGAGGAAATAGAAGTCGTGATCAGGGAAGCAAATGGGGACAGAGCACCTGGACCTGATGGATTTCATGTGCACTTCTTCAAAGCGACTTTGAGCTAGTCCAGCTATTTCGATAGTTTAGTGAATTTGCAATTGGCCGAGTCAATCAATTTACTACACCAGTTTTTCTGTTCATACATAGGTCGTAGAAGCGATATCCTTTGGCAGGAAGTGACAGATCTATCGCGTCGGGGGCACACTAGGAAAGGTGGGAGGTGGGAAGACCACCTTCCCGGCAACAAGCATAGGTTCGGTTCAAGCCCGAACCGGCAAGCATAGGTTCGGTTCAAGCCTGAACTGGTATGAGTTATGAGTTAAGGTTCGGTCCCACCGAACTGCCTTCCTATGAGTTATTAATTTAAAAAAAACCCTGCCCCTGCCCCTGAGTTATGAGTTATGAGTTAACACCCCCCTGCCCCTGATTTTGAGTTCGAGTTGTTATGAGTTCGAGTTCGAGTTATGAGTTTGAGTTGATGCTCTTAACGTTTTTTAATGAAAATAGGAGTTAGGAGTTCTTGAGGCGAGAGCGACCCGGGGGGACGTCCGGATTACCCCCCGCCCGGGTCCTCGAGCCGACTCGAGTGGGTATAGAGTTGAGAAGACCCGAAGGCTCGAGCGTTAGCGAGGGTATTGTTCAATCCGGATTTTAAACAATGAGCCCTGAGTTGTGGGGGAATGGGGGGTGGGGGATTGGGGAGTTAGCTGAGTTATGAGTTCACGAGTTGAGTTATGAGCCTGAGTTGTGGGGGAATGGGGGATGAGGGTTGGGGGAGTTGAGTTATGAGTTATTGAGTTATTGAGTTATTTGTTTTGAGTAAAAAGCCCTCAAAAGCGTCTAGAGATCGCTTTAAGGGGCTTTTTAGATGCTAGTTGAGTGATAAGGCATATGAGGCAAGAAACGCTCATTTTAACGAGGGTTTCACCTCATGAAACAAATAAAGGATTGCTGAGTGGGTTACCTCTGTTAAATATATATATGTTTCCTCTGTGATGAACAACCCTGGGTAATGATAGGGGTATGTTCCTTTATGTTTCTTCCTTTCATTTACATGACAATCAAGTAAGTATTATGACAGTTGATGCACATGGATTAGAAATAATCCGTTGATGGATACTTAGAAAAGTATCAGTTTTCTTTGGACTTTGGTTCCAAGATGATGATATATGGAACAAGCAATATATTAAAATAAAAGAAATACTTTGATGGTAACAACAGGGAATCGAATATGATAAGGATGAGATGTGTTCTCAATACATATGATGAATACCAAAGTAAGGTATTTATGTTGGTTAACTATAGTTGCCAACTGTGAAATCAATCAAGTTACATCAAATATGTTGACATCATATGTTAGGGGTTTATGCTCTGCATAAACATAAACATTGATAAGGGTGAACTAATGGAAGAAAACTTTGTGTGGATTAAAAGATCTATAATATCTCCATGATATTGAGATGATAATTAGATACTTGATGACATGAGTAACAACTATCTTTTGTTATCTGGGATTTCGGGGACGAAATCCTTGTTAGGGGTTTATAATTTGTAACATCCCTAACCTGGGTTATGATTAACCCTAGATGTTTTGCTTAATGAAGTTGATTATATGCTCCCTCTTATCTCTCTAAAAGTAATTAAGGCTCAAGAGGTACTTATATTTCAATTTCAGTCCCTTTTAAATAATGTTGAAACAATGTTTTGTTAATTTTGGACTAAAGTGCAAATTACCCAAGTTGAGGGGTTAACTTGCAAATTGTACATGATACAATGTTCCTCATGTGTTGAAGCCTCATGAGAATGAATATGATGCAGAGGTATGTCTTATGATAGCCTGAATACTAAGAAAGAGCATGTTGAGCAATGTTTGTGCATTAAAACCTAGTTTTGGTGTAATGTGCAATTTACCCAAAATCTAGGGTTCAATATGCAAAATACCACTTCAAGAGGGTCCCTCATGACTCTTGGAATCATTTAGAGAAAATAATTGGAGAGGGGCGCCTCATTTGAATCATTTTGAAGGAGAGATAATCTTGATATTAAAATAATCAAGATTTAAGCATAATTGAAACCCTAATTCAATTTAATGCAAAAATAATTACATTAATTGGATCGCTCTTCAACCAAAAATATAATGGATGAGTTCGGTTATGTTTGGACGTCCTTGTGCCTTGCAAAGGCAAAGGAAATATCTATGTGAGTGGAGAACCCACTTACATTAATAAAAGAAAAAGAAATATCCACTTACTTATGGATATTATTATAATATGATTTAAGGTGCTTAGTTTGTTTTCCTTTAAATCATGGATAATTGAGAGGAATAAAAGGAAAAGAGGATATCCTCGTCCCTAAGGAAGATAATGGGGCATATGGCAAGAAAGTTGAGGAGATAATTCCTACTTTCTCTCTCTTAAATGAATTTTCAATCAAATTCATATATAAGCTCCTTTATCTTTGAGGTGAAGGGGTAATTTCGAAACCCCTTTCACTTCTTGCTTGAAAAAACGACCAAGGGAGATGGGAGAAACAGGAGGACGACCCCCAACCTGTTGGTAAGCTTCTTGACCTTCTTTCACCTTGAATTCATGGTGGAAATCACAAAACAATGCATGATTTCTTCTCTATTTCACTCCATCTTCAATCCTAGCCAATCTTTTCACTCCAAAGCTTGAGGACGAGCCTTGGGAGGGTTGCAAAAGATTCTTTCACCATTGTTGACGTGAATCTCCAAGCTTTGAAGCTCAATTGAAGGCGGGTTATATAACTTGAACCCTTGAACTTTGTTATTGATTCCATATCTTCATCAATTGTTGATTCTTTCTTTGTTTCCAAAATTTTATTTGGTTGATTGATGCAATCACCATGAAAATTACAGAAAGCTTCGTGGGTTTATAGCTTGATTATGATGACATCATCATAAGAACCCACCTCCACAAATATCTATTGCAAATGGTTTCAACTTTTGGTCCAAACGGTTTGCAAACCATTTGGAGGTTTGGATTCCAAACCGTTTGTAGTGGTTGACCATTTGAAATGGTTGACCATTTATGGAAATATGTTGTTGTACTTGGATATTGATCCAATGGTTCCAAGTGGTTTGATCTTGAAGGTTTCAATTGTGAATGATTCCTTAAATGTAAACCCTAATCGGGTTGAGTGTGGAACCCTAAGTAATTGAATCAACGTTTTGGGTTGACTAAGCCCAAACGGTCTCAAGACCATTTGGAGGTCACCCAAATGGTCTCAAGACCATTTGGAGGTCAACCAAGACCGTTTGGAAGTTTTAGATGAAGTATGATTGGATGGTTGAAGATCCAATGATATTACATTGAAATACAATCAATAGATCAATTGATGATTGATTCAATGACGCAAACCCTAATTGAATTTCATAGTTTCCATGATGGATTGAGAAAACGATCTCAAGACCATTTGGAGGTCATCCAAACGACTTCAAGACTGTTTGAGGTCAGGTCATGACATAGCTAAGTGGTTATTCAATGATTGTAATCAAATTAGTTCCACAATGTCAACCATTGAAGGTTCCTCGATTTCAAAACCCTAAGTGATGGTTTCTTGATTATAAACCCTAGTTCAATTGGGTTCAAAACCCTAAGTGAAGGTCCAATTGAAGGGTGATTCAATGGTTCAATTGAAGAATAAATTGGTGGTCCAATTGATAGATGGTTCAAGGATTGAAACCCTAAATTGACTAAGTGATAGAAGACCTTGTTGGTCCATTCAGTTTTGAGAGGGTTTGGACCAAATGGTCTTAAGACCGTTTGAGTCCAAACAGTCTCAAGACCGTTTGGGTCCAAACGGTCTCAAACTGTTTGGAGACCCAAGTTCATTCGGTTTCAAATGTGTTGTCTAAACAGTTTCAAGCACCAACCTTGCTAAACGGTTTCAAACCGTTTGATTTAATTGGTCAATACCGTTTGAGGTCTAAGTGGTCAAGACCGCTTGGGGTCTAAGTGACCAAGACCTTTTTTATGTCCAAATTGGTTAAACCATTTGGATACCTAATAATATTAAAGGTCAGTTAGCTACTTGATTGATAATGATGTGGACTAAAGGTGATCATAATGGTTAACCCTAACTGTGTGTACTTAAATGAAGGTATGACCTAGATCAATCTTGGAGTACTTAGACATCTTAGAGAGAATGAGAGAGAGAAAGGAATGCTTATATAATTAAGCCCTAATTCTCTCATTATGAATAAAAATGTAATCAGGGTTTGATCCATAATAATGAGATCATGAAACCCTCATTGAAAAGATTAATGAGCCTTGACCCTAATTTAAGGCAAAGCTATGTGAAACCCTAAATTAGGGAAAAGCTAGGTGAAACCCTAATTGAAGGAGATGTAAAATGAAATCCTAATTTTAGGTAATACTAAGTGAAACCCTGATAAAGAAGGATGTTATGTGGAACTCTAATGAAGAATGATATTAAGTGAAATACATATTTATGGGAGATGCTATGTGAACCTCAATTTATAAATATTGAAAATCATATTCCTAATAATGGAATAGTGATTAATGTATTGACAAATGTAACACCTAGAGAGGTTGATAATGGATACCCTTATATCAATAGTTCCTAATTCAAGTATGATTCCATATCATTGGCAATGGTTGTATATTCTAAATAAGTGACTTATGACCAATACATTACATGATAAATGTGATGAACTGGTGCATAAAGTATTAGGATGAGGAATACCCTAATACAAGCTAAGTGGATGAACTCAAGTATGATAAAGGTGATGAGTGAAGTGATACATCAAGATAAGATAGATATCACATTCAACACCTCAAAACTGATATACCTTGATGTGTTTTAAGTCCAATATATTTGGATGAGTGACACATGAACTGTGTCATGTCAATTGTTACTTTGAGAAGTAATGCACTTTGATGAGTGTAGGCTAACATGCCTTATGAAAAGGTTAATCCAAACCAATAAAATATGATGTAATTATATTCTGGTAAAGATGAAGAGAGAAATGTATACTTTGTGTTGATAATTCATTTGATGATGAATGATGAGAATAAATAAGTATGATTGAATACTTATGTTATCCATATTGATTCCTAGCTGTATGAAGCAATGAAATAGGACTTGATCATTAATAATATGATCTTGAGAACCTATATGGTTATTTATACAAGACCCTAATCCAGGGTGATGTTATGTAATGTTACTGTAAACCCTAATTGGGTAAAAGGACATGATGGACCCTAATCTGATGTGAATAGTGCATCCTAACCCTAAATCAGGTAATGAGATATAATAAACCCTAACACAGGGTAATGCCATGTGAAACCCTAATATAGGTTAATGCCATGTGAAACCCTAATAAAGGGTGATGCTATGTGAAGTCTTAACACAGAGAAATTCTATGTGAAGCTCAAATACAGATTGATGAGTTATGAATGTAATAAGAAAACCCTTGTATTGCATGGTACAGATATATGATTGTTATCATGAGTACTAATCATGCAGGTGTGTTGAGATGATGAGCATAGCCAGGTATGGGCTATGATGCTCTGTATATTGAAAATGTTTTATAGGCCTTATAAGCCTTCGTATGCTTTATTGCTCAGTGAGAAGTAATATGAAGATTTATGAGCCCTATGTGCCATATGATGTTTTAAATATTGAAATTGGTTATGGGCTTCATAAGCCATAATATGCCTTATTGCCTAATAAGGGGTAACAAAAGGTGATATGAGCTTTGTAAACTATGTGGAATGCTTTGTGTAAAAAGAATCATATTGTCCTTGGTCAGATGACCTGAAGGTATTAAGTTACCTAATAAGTGGTAACAAGTATTCTATGATGAGTTAAGGGTTCAAATACCCATATTCTATAATCATGATGATGAACTTGTTAAGAAATGGAAATGTACTTGAAGAGATGAGGGATTAAGATCCCAGTATTTTGTTAAAAGAATATGGCTACAAGCCATGACTCCACAAAGATAATGCCATGCATTAGCTATGTGATCCAAGCCTGAAAAGAATATATGATGCAGTTATAACTCTATAGTGAATAAATGTTATACATGTTCTTCTCATTCCTTATTGGATAAGTGACATGATGCTCCATCAGGTTACAGTTGCAATGCTTCAGATAAGAATAATGTTCTAATCTGTTAAATAATGAATTAACTACTATTAAGCAATTATGATTCCTCTGTTCAGTTTTATCTTAATAAACTACAATAATAATGTTTCTGGCGGAGAGTTATATCTCTCACTGGGGCAATTTTACAATTGTCTCACCCCCGTGGGAACCACATTTTTAGGTGGACACAGACGAGGAGGCAGGAATCCTTCAGTAGGTGGAGGACAACAACAACAGAAGTAGGAACAATAGTGAATTCTCAGGTGGAGACACTGGCTGATATGTCTTGTATAAATGTACATAGAGTCCTATGTGTCGTCTCTGTACTCTCAGGTCCTCAAAGTAGTAGTTAATGTTTTCGAGATTTTGGCTTAGTGCCTTGAGATTTTACACTGCCTGTGTCTAGTTTAACAGAGCAGTTGATGCTTGTAATCCTCAGAGAAAGATAATACAGGACATGTACTTGTGAACCAGTATGTAATTAAGTTGCTCCGGTTCTTTATGAAAGAGTTTTCCTATGTGTGGACCTCTTTGTAAAATTATTTTAATTTTAATGATTTTTGGTAATCCGCTGCTTAGTGATTGCTTCTGCTTAAGTAAATTATGTTTTTGCGATCCCTGTGTCACAACATCAATTCCATGCACCTCAAGTGGCATTAGATCCACTTGAAAGATAAATCTCAAAAAGAAAGAATGCAAGGGAAACACACCTCCTGCAACATAGAAACACCATCCAAAAGGGTTTTAGCAAGGGATTATCATTTCTACCATTAACATGCAAATTTCAACCTCCTTTTTATGTATCATTCCCATTTTCATTTGAATTCCTATCCATTTTCTAAGGAATTAACATGATTATTGTATTTCATTGCTCTTTCTTGTTGATTATATATCATTTGTGTGTGTGTCCTCTCATTTTATCATGTTTCTTATTCACCTACCAAGGGATAGCTCATCATATTTCAACTTCTTTTTATTTAATATATTTTATATGTCATGATAATTTTACCTTAGTACCTTCTTATACACATAGATTGGTTTGAGATTAACTCAGGTTTCACTGTGTTCGTCTGTCATTATTCTCATTTATCATCTCGTATCACACTTATAATTGGAGTTCTCCTCTTCTTATATGAATTTCACACCTTAAATCATTATATTAGCATATATTTATCTTTATTTTACTTCATTATATAGAATCACACTCTCAATAACTCCTTCTTAGATTATTTACATTTAGATTTAAACTTCATGGTGTCATATCTTTTTCCTTTAATCACCAAATGCTCAAGTTTTTAAAAAGTTAAGATATGATCTTCATCTCTCTTTAGGGTAAGATTAAGACATATTCATCATGATTTATTATTATTAGGCTCTTTATATTGTTTCCAACTAACTACTCGATCAAAGTAATCATAAAGATAGCAATCAAAGAGTTCCACACTTACCTTTTCTTCAATAATTCAATACATGGCCAGGGAATCCAAGTACTGAGTTCAGACAATATGCATTACGTTTGTGTCATGTTCATCACTTAGTTATTATCTTAGTCTAAGCCCTAGTGTCCCTATAGACTCAGCAAACTCTAAGCTCTGATATCACCAAATTTGGAAACCCACCACGCTAAACAAGATTACTCAAAATCAAAACATGGTCGATTACTAATTAATCACAACACTAAAAGGGGCATAATTAAAAATGGGTTAAATCTATTCAGCATGTTCAAGAACATTTACATTAAGGCCCAACATCTTGCATAAATTCACATACCAAACCAGGTATCTTTTACAATTGCTCTGTGGCCTCAACCATGTCATATATATACAAAAGATGTTATCCACATATACAACATGTACAAGCATCAAAATGCTATCAAAAACTCAAGTCGGTGAAACATCATATACAAAACTTTCACTCCTTGACCTGAGTGTACAAGGATGACTTTCGGACACACTAGACAACTAAATAACCTTCTTCTATGGTTCTCTAAAAAATCTCCTCCTCGATGCCATGGGTCTTTCGCTGATGTTGATGACCACCTAAAAGGATGTGGTGGCCCACGAGGTGAGACCCATATCCCAGTAAGAGATATAACTCTAAAAAATGTTTATTGCTTACAACAGATAATGGAATTAAATAGATTTATCAATTAATATGGTAGGATTGAAATGGAACATACACAAGCTTCATTAAGAATAGTCATAAACAAAATCTTGATTGTAGAATTGCGAGGTTAACGTTAGTAACAAATGATCATGTCTATCTAACATCATAAGAATAGCTAACATCATAAGCATGGCTAACATCATAAGAATGGATAACATCATAAACATAGCTAACATCATAAGCATGTCTAACAACATAGGCTTGTCTGATTTCTTTTAGTTCATTATAGATCATGTAGATATTGAAAGAAGTAAAGCAAGGGTTATAATCCAATGTAAATTGCCAAATAACCCTAACGACTATGCTACATAGATGAATTACATCTTTTATTAAGCCCTAGAGAGTTTGCGGCATACTAATCAAACTTCCATCTGACCACTACAAAGTCACAATCAACTCCGTACAAGATCTAGGAGAGACGAATCCTAAGATCTCTTTCCCTCAGTCAGTACGAGTCTGTCACAACAACATATCAGTCAAGTTGCAATCAACCTAGTATTCCCTTGGTACACATGCCACAACACTAGAAATTAGGGTATTCAACCTGATCATCCAAGGTACAACCACAACTATCCTCAAGCACATCACATATACATATTCATATTCATTCGAGATACAACCTCGACCATTCTCCAAAACCTTGGGATTAAGATGTCAAGGATATACACTCCTTGCACCCGCATATACTTAACAATATAAGACTTTGAGTTTCCCCTCTGGTATAATCATTTCCTTACCCAACAAGTTCTAACATTGAATAGTTCCACAATATAGGGAAGTACATGATTAGAGTTTTACTTGATTAGCTAAACCAATAGGGTGAATTTAGGCTATATCAACCAAGTTCTAGATACAAAACCTAAATTATTTCTACAAAAACATTGATATATAAGAAGTTTAGAAGGTATAAAACATATGAAGCATATCCCTCATTTGAATATCATAGGGTACTAGTCCATTGTCGTCCATGAAGAGATTGTATTTCCATCAGGGTTTAAAACATGCCCAAAATCCATTTAGGTCAAAATAACATTACTTCCTCAAGTGCGTCATTATCATTCCATACCCTACAGAGGGTTCAACATATCACCAACACACTTATTACCTTCTTACCCCAACATCAGTGTTCATCAACCATAGGGAATTAGTTATGATATTTCAAAGAGTAACATAATAGAGTTACTTTTAGCAATATGAATTGTGTTTATTTAACATTTCAACATTAGAGGAAGATAGAAGTATTAACCTGTCACCACTCAACCATTATAAGAATGGTTTAATAATGTAGATTGGATTTGTATCACAAATCAACATTCACAAATTAATAAACCATTGTTTCGTTATCACATTAGAAAAACACATGTATAAACCATAATTTCATTGGCATGCCTAGGTAAACATTAGAGAAAACTATTGTTTCATTTTCACTCATAGATAACTCATCAATTCTTTTAATACGTATAGCAACACCATATGTTCATTCTTATACATAATCAAAAACATATCTTCATATACTTAGGATCCCCATTGAATTATTGATGTACTAAGTCAAAAAAAACATTAGATGGTTAAAGCACTTAGCCAAAAGGACAACCATCAGATAATTGGTGAACTCATCCAAAACAATTACCATTAAATCATTGATGTTACTTAGAAAACATAACCATCTTTTCATTAGTGGACTTAGCCAAAAACAAAGACATCAGATTTTAAGTAGATAGAAAAACCATTGAATTATTCGTTAGATTAATCATCATTCTATTCGACAAGTAAACCCATCAGTTCACTAGAATACGTAGCCAACAATAAGACCATCAGATCATTTGGATACTTAGTTAAAAACAAATCCCTCGGATCATGAGAGTAGTAGGTCAAGAACAAGTCCATTGAATTATTAGAGTACTTAACCAAAATCCAAAACCATCAGATCCTCAAGGTACTTAAGCAAAGTCAAAACCATCGGGTCTTCAAAATACTTAACCAAAAATCAAAACCATTGGAGCATGGTCAGCAAGGTCATCCATTCACTTTCTTAACATAACTATTGGATTGTTGACTTACATTTCCATTAGTTCATTTATTAATTAGTGTTAATATTTCTCACTCTAGGTAAGACCATCATCCCTTACTCTTTAACAACTTGTTGTTCTAAGGACAAGTGGAACCATTGATTTAGATCCTAAGTATGGTCATCAACTTCAACACTAGGTAAAAGTCATTAGTTTAGAGACCAAGTAGAGTCATATTTATTCAGATCGTTAAGAAATACCATCGTTTCCTACACTTAAGAAAACTTAGTTTCAAAATCAAGACAAAGCCATTGATTCATGGACTATCACTATCACACCAAGTAAAGTCAACAATTTCTACACTAAGTGAAGGCCACTTCTTTATACTAAGTGACCTTATTTCATACCATAAAACCATGTAGTTCATGTCCATATTAGAGGGAACGTTCATATTCTCTAAGGATATCTTAACAACACATAACTATTATGCATGTATGTAAAGTAGTGCAACAAAGATCATCTTTCACCATAATACAAAGTTTTAGGGCAAGGTCTATATGTACCAAGTTCAAAGCAAGCAAGAAACTTGATGAAGGTTATATAAATTTCCTCAAAATGAAGATGAACATTCAAAAAGTATGGTGACTAAAGAGAAACCCTAGCTTTGCACTTCCAAAGATCCAAGGTAGATCCTTTCTTTAAGAACAAGGTACATATAGAGAAATAGAGAGAAGGGAAGAGTCTCTTCAATCACATACACAACCTTCCATCAAGAACTCTATAGTTCCATTCATGTATGAGGAGAGAAGGAAGAGAACATCAAGGAAACTAGATTAGAGAAGAAGTTCATACTTTGTTAGGGAAAGAAACTAGGTTATGAAGCTCCAAACACCCACAAACATCCTTAGAGAAGCTGGTTCCGAACCCGAGGGAAACATGCATCCATGATCTCTCCAAGCTTCAGCCTCCAAGATCTTCTTATTCAAAAAATGATGGTCTAGGATCTATATATAAGCAAGAACAAGATAAGGGTGTAAATGGTTCGTTTTTGAGAGTGGTGGAGGGTATATATATCCAAGAGGAGAGAAAAGTGTGGTTAAAAGGTTGAAAAACTAACTTGCTATGTGTCGAAACTCAAAATTTATCTTATCCATGCATGTCAGTACTTCCATAGGATCTTTACCCAAGGTGATCCATTAGTTCATGCCTTAGTTAAATCGTCAATAAGTACTATCAGAGATCCCATCGGATTATACATATGTATCATCAGAAAACCCATCAGATTCTAGGGTTTACTTAGCCACTTTGCAAGTTTTGATCCCCCACTAGATTATGTGCTTCAACCAGGGTGACCATCAGATTATAGACCTCAAGGGAAGGCCATTAGATCTTATAATACAAGGAGAGACCATCAAGTCATCACTGAGAAGGTGAAATGATCGGTTCCTAACATACTTAGAAAAGAACATCACTTAGGTGAGAAACCCTAAGTTCTCAACCCTAAAGGGAAAGAACAACAATTTGATGGTGCATCTAGGCAGCCATAGGAGAAACTATATCAAACATATTATGAAAACTTATGAGGCACATCATACATGTGAAAATTATAGATAAAATCCTAGATATGGGAAAACTACATAAAAGTCCACATAAGCATATAAATTGCAAAACATAAACAAATAGTGTCCAAACTAGACCAAACTTGAAACATAGCTACTCTCATGATATCAAATCATAACTTAGGGTATGATTAAGGAATTAAGCACCCAATTAACTTAAGCAAGCATGTTTAAGACTTAAGCCAGGTTAGGGGTCTTACAACCTAAGATTTACAAGATTGAAACCATATTAGTTCAATGGTAGACTTGGATGGTTAGAATTCCACAACATAGATTAATACACTTAAAATGGATGGAATAATTTGATGGACCCTAATATGTAAGTAAAGTTCACAAAATATAGGTATTACATGTCACATTATTCATTAATCTATAGATAGCAACTTAAATGGGTTGACAAGTCTTGGTTGTGAGTAAGCATGCATTAATAACTAGTATGGGTTAAAATATGCTTGAAGCATATAAAAGTGTATAACAATTGGGTGTTTTGTTTAGATAGGGATTGTTAATGATAAGTTAATATTGGAATTAACTTAATGAGATAATCAAGTACACTATTATATTTTGTGGAAGATAATATAATATTAAATACTTAATGATAACATGCCTACAAATCCCAAATTATGAGAACAACGATGACATATAATTATAGATACTAAGATATTAGGGTTAACTAGTTTTATTGAAACTCACATAATTCAGTCTTAAAGTATAAATGTAATTGTATCTTTTGTTTCTTAATAGAAGAATTATGTTTGTCAAGTTTCATCCTCATTGGATAGCGCTAACTAATCTAGTTCTATTATAGTAGGTAACAACTAAGTGCATAATCTTAATTTCACTCTATATGAGATTGTGTTTTAATCACTATTTTGCATCTAAAGTCTAAGGTCACGTGTTACCCGGGACCTTCTCTTATACAAACCCCATTACCAACTGTTGAGTTAATATCCATGATATAGAAGTTGATCTTCCTCCTCAAGACTAAGACATCGAGGTTTCTCGATAGTAGTCACAATCTTCTTCCTTTTTCCTCTCCTTCTCTCCTTCTTGGCATATGTTCTTATTCCCAAAAGACTTAATATATTGGAGTATTCATCCCTAGGCAAAAAAACTATTGTGATAATTGTCATTGGGGATGTTTGGAGTTATTTGATTGAGTCATGAATGGATTCCCTCTCGGGATCCACTCCTTACGTGAAACGTGCATTAATAATACAAATGCAATGCTGACAATTAATATATTGGTATATAAATTAGAATGAAACCAGTATAAAATGCAATAACCAAGCATTAATAGGTGCAAAATAAAACAATTTGATGTCAAAACATTATTTGAACAAGCCATCTATTAGGATTTATCTTGGAGGAAACGCCACCTTATTATATCTATGTGTCAATACATGTACCTTTCCCCCATAATAAAATACGATATGCACAAATGTTAAGAAAGAAGTTTGATCACTATCAGTCGCCTACAATTACTTAGAGGGTACGATGTACGCCCCGTGAAGAACACAACAACTAGAGAAGAGACAAGCTTGTTCGGATGTTGCGGCCGTCTCCCAATGTAGGGTTAAGAAAGGTCTATCAACTTAATAACCGTGAAGTTGTATCTCGATACACATCACAAATAATTTGTCTCTCACACTTTCACATGTGTTTGAAATGGAAACGTGAATAAAGATCAATCCACTTTGTTGTTAATCACACTCGACTGGATATAATCATTGAATCCTTATATACAACCTATATCCAATTAGATATACAGACACCCATGTATGAGGCTTGTCAGATGATGCATTTGACCGAACACCACACAGGTGCGGCCAAATGAATTTAGCGAATAAGATTTACACTCTGTCCGAGACAATGTAAAAACAAATCAAAGACAATTCTTGAGGCTTGAGGCCCAAGATAAAACCGGACATATATAAGTTGACCCTAACTTAATAGTGGACGATGTAGAACTAATCCCTACAGATAACACATACCACGTCACTACAAATAAATGCTACCATTAGACTTAAAGGCAAAAATACCTAAATGGCACATTTGTCAATTTTAATTACCTAAATGGCACGTTCTTGAACTTATTGCCCAAAATGGCACATTTCTGGAGCAATGCGTCCCCTGCTGGGACGCATTGCTCTCCCGCGAGTCAATGCGTCCCTGCGGGGGACGCATTGGTCCCACAGGACGGCAATGCGTCCCGACAGGTGACGCATTGCCCTCGTGTGGGACCAATGCGTCCCCAGCCGGGACTCATTGGCTCGCGGGAGAGCAATGCGTCCCGGAAGGGGACGCATTGGCCCCACACGAGGGCAATGCGTCACGTTTCGGGACGCATTGCTCTTTGTGGGACCAATGCGTCGCGCCCCGCGACGCGCCCAACGGCTAGAAATTGCCACGCAGGCAATGCGTCCGGGACGAGGACGCATTACTCCCAGGAAACGGCTATTTTACCGTTGGCCGCCGCGCGGCGGTGCCACGTGGGCGCAATGCGTCCCCAACCGGGACGCATTGCTCCCCTATATATATTGGGCGAAAACAGCCCCCCAAACTCACACCATTCTTCATTTCCTTCATCTAGCTCTATATTCTCATTGCTCTGGAGAAGTTCTTCTCGGATTTCTATTGCTTTGGGTGGTTTTAGCTTATTTCGGGCGATCTTGGAGCTGATATTTGCTACTGTTATGAGACTTTTGGAGCTTCTTCTTTCTCTTCTTCTATTCTTCGATTGTCAACAGATAACTCTCCATTTCAGGTATTTATTCTATCAAATTTTTAATTTTCAAAATATGAACTTAACTTTAGTACGAAATATTACATCTGAAATAAATGTATTGTTAGTCTTTAATTGCACATTACTGAAATAATGATGTAGAAAATGACAATTGAAGGCTACTTAATACCTGAAAATTTATTGTTCGAAATTGCAAAATTGTTATTTTGAAATGTTAGTGTTACTAAAAAATTAGCAAAATTGTTATTTTGAAATGTTAGTGTTACTAAAAAAATAGCAAAATTGTTATTTTGAAATGTTAGTGTTACTAAAAAATTGCAAAATTGTTATTTTGAAATGTTAGTGTTACTAAAAAATTAGCAAAATTGTTGTTAAGAATTAGTTAATTTTACAGAAAAAATAGCAAAATTGTTGTTCTTAATTGTTGTTCACTGTTAATGTTATAGAAAAAGTAGTCCAATAAATTTAATTCCAAATTGATGTCACTGCTCTAAAATATTAATTCATGTTGATATAATGTCATAAAATATGAATTTCTTTCTGATGTTAATATAATATTCTAAAATATAGGAACATGGCATCTAGTTCAAATTCACGAATTGTGAAGATGCGATATGATGGACAATTTCTCTCTGATGGGTCTTATTCTAGTCGATCTGTTAGACCCATAAACATTTCACTTATTAATACCCTATCTGAACTAAAATCATATATCTATACAACACTTGACATCAATCCTAACCACTTCTCTATCAAAATATCCTATCTTTTCCCTGGAGAAAATCATATGCTCATACAAGTTGATGATGATGATGCATACAGAACCTTGTTATCACTTTCAGCTGATGCCTATATTGATGTGTTTCTTGAAAAAACATCTATCCACCAACAACCTTATTTAATGAGTCTATTGAATCAATTTCAATCTCAATTCTCTCGGAGTCAACCACCTCAATTCTCTCAAAGTCATTTAACTACTAAATGGAGTCAACCATCTCAATTCAGTCTTACACCTCAATTCAGTCTTAGCAATTTAACAGCTGAGTGGAGTGAACCACCTCAATTTTCTCAAAATCTAACTACTGAGAATATTGGTGTTGAGGTTGAGGAGGGAGATAATGATTGTGATCATGAAGGTGATAATGATAGTGATCATGAAGGTGATAACAATAGTGACATTGAAGGTGGTAATAACAGTGAACCACCTGAGGATGAGTCATTGACTGAAACCGATGCTGAGCACACACATCCATTCCCTGACTCTACTGCAGCATTGAGTCATATTCCATCCATATTTGACAACCAATGGCCCCAACATGAACACATTGATTCCAACTATGAAGCTTTTCAAGATGATGACTGGGTGGAAGATTTTTGTCATGAATTTCGTCTCGATTACAATCCTTCCAGTGCTGTTATATATGAGGGTGCTTTATTTGCATCTAAAGTTGTACTGGTTGAGACACTCCAAAAATGGTCAGTACAAAAGAATGTCCAGTACCGTACATTACGCTCAAATAATCGTCATCTTAAACTTGCTTGTATCCATGATGAACGATGTACTTGGAGATTGACCGCTTGCCAGTCCAAAAAAGCAGGTGGCATCTGGAAGTTAAAACGTTGTAAAGAAGGCCACAATTGTGAATTAACTGTTATGAATCATGATCATCACCAAGTCACAACATCTTATATTTCTCGAATGATAATGCCAATCCTAGTATCACGACTGGATATGTCGACACGAGAAATTCGTGACAAGGTGAATGCTGAACTTAGCCGGATAGATGGGAGGGGTCATGCGGCTGAGGATTGAATGCTTCATTATAGGCAGGAGGTGCAGATGTGGAACAACAGACGTGAGAGCTTAGTTCCCGCTCCACCAGCTGATACAGTCTACAGTCCTCAGGGTCACTATGCATGGTATCATCCACAATACATTGTGCCCCCTCCAGCTATGCCTCCAAGCATATACTACCCGCAAAGTTATCGTCAGCAGGAATTCGTGAGTATCATTATTATTTTCTTTTACAAATTGTTATTATTTATCTTTGTTATTTGTAATATATGTAATTGGTCTTTATTATGTGTGCATACTTTATTTTACAGGTACAAACACATGTGGCGATCCGAGCGGCAGTAGAGCACGCCCCTGCACAGATCAGAGACAACATCTATACCATCCAGGGGAGTTACTTTGATAGTCTTCCCGACTATGCTCGGCCGTGGGATCCCATACCCACTCATACCACAGCCCCTGAGCCCACTCCTACTCCTACTCCTACTCCTACTCCCACTGTTGAGCCCACTCCCACTCCCACTTCTCAGTTCATGTCATGGGGACCGACAGGGCCATATTTTTCAGGAGCTGCTTCATATTCCTCATTCATCACCCCACCTCAACCACCATCATACCATGGAGCAAGTTCTTCTTCTGCTCCATACACTCCATTCCCACCAGCAATTATTCCTGAGCCGACCCCCTTCTTATGTCACATATTCACCTACTCCGTTTGATTTCTCAGGATGCACCCCACCTGATGCATCCTATCCTGGTTTTCCTAGACCCCTCACCCCACCTCCACCTTTTCATTTCTTCCCTGATGCTCGCCAGCAGCCTCCTACGCAGTTGTCCCCAGTTCAGCAGTCTCCAGATGACATCGGTACAGAGGATCCTGATGTAGAGGGACGTGGGCGAGGACGTCGTGGGCGAGGACGACATACTTAGTTTTTTATATATTGTACAGTTTTGTATGTATGCCTTTGTGAGGACATCTATTGTATGTGGATCTATCATATTATGATATCGCATTGGTTCATTTTGGATCATGTTGTTGTGGATCTATCATATTGTTCTGTTGTGTATTATTTTCTCGTCATGTTGGTTCATGTTTTAACCTTGTTTTTAATTGCTATCTCATTTATTGGGATTAAGTTCGTATTATATAATCAATTAGGAACCTTATATATTGTACAGTTTTGTATGTATGCCTTTGTGAGGACATCTATTGTATGTGGATCTATCATATTATGATATCACATTGGTTCATTTTGGATCATGTTGTTGTGGATCTATCATATTGTTCTGTTGTGTATTATTTTCTCGTCATGTTGGTTCATGTTTTAACCTTGTTTTTAATTGCTATCTCATTTATTGGGATTAAGTTCGTATTATATAATCAATTAGGAACCAACCAATGTTGGTTGCAATACACTTATATATTCCATATGCATGTTACGACCTATTGAAATTGACAAATTTATAATAATTGAGTATATTATAGACATCCAAATACAAGTGAACGAATTATAAATGTATAAATATAATCAATATTGTTAATTTACATATCAATAACATATCAGTGACTGCAAAAAATGATTAAAAAAACCAATGTGTCCTGCATGGGGACGCATTGCTCCAATGCGTCCTGCATGGAGACTCATTGAGCAATGCGTCCCACCTGGAGACGCATTGGTCCCACACAAGGGCAATGCGTCCCGAGCCGTGACGCATTGCAGTCCTGTGGAGTCAATGCGTCCCCTTCCGTGACGCATTGCTCTCTCGCGTGGCAATGCGTCCCGGCGGGGGACGCATTGGTCCCACAACAGAGCAATGCGTCACGGCTTGGGACGCATTGCCCTCCTGTGGGACCAATACGTCCCCCACCGGGACGCATTGCCTCACGGGAGAGCAATGCGTCCCAGCAGGGGACGTATTGCTCCAAAATGTGCCATTTTGGACAATAAGTTTAAGAACATGCCATTTAGGTAATTAAAATTGGCAAATGTGCCATTTAGGTAATTTTGCCTAGACTTAATATGTGGTCCAAAATCTAACATATTTCTGAAGTGAATAATTACCTTAGTTTGGTTGGTAAAAAAACCATTAGACTACTGTTGGCGGCTTGCTGAACTATCTGTAGGGCTGATCATGGAGGAGAGATGGAGATAGTGGAGAACAGACGGAGTGCAAATTGGGGACGTGTAGTGGTAGAAAATAGCAGAGAACACGTTGCGGCGGGTCCGAAAGGACGCCTGCGGCATTCGTTTTTGGCGGCTTTTAAGAGATCCGTATAATCTGCAGGGAAATACCAAGGCGTAGACTGCTGGAAATCGACGAATACAGAGTTGACCCTACAAACAACGTCTTTCTAACCGTAGCATTTGGAATACCAAAATCAATTGCAATACCACCTTAAAATACGGCATCCAAACGCCCCCCTAAGGTAAATGTAAACCACGTCATACAAACTCTGCCGGGCTAGCTGAAGACGTGCTGGCCGCTGGCTCAGTTGGCTTGGGTTGGTTGTTTCCCCTCCTACAAGAAACTAACCACCCCTCTTTGAAATTAAGACCCAGGTTGTCCACTTTTCCTCTCCTCCCGATTTGCAAGCAACGCTCCCCTCCCTCTCCTTCCAAAACCCCCAAGCCCTCCTTTCTTCTAGCCAAAAGCAAAACCGGCGGCAGGCGTAGGACTAGCGGCAATGAGTCTCCTCATCAAAGTAGCAAAAGCGGCGTCTGTGCTTGGCGTGGGGGTGGCGGTCTTTAGGAGCACGACCTACACGGTGGACGGCGGGCAGCGGGCCATCATCTTCGACCGCTTCCGAGGAGTGCTCGACGACACCGTCGGCGAGGGAACCCACTTCCTTATCCCGTGGGTCCAGAACCCACATATCTTCGACATCCGCACCCGACCGCACGAGTTCTACACGTCCTCCGGCACGAAGGATCTCCAGATGGTCGATGTCACTCTTCGGGTCCTTGTTCGCCCCGACGTCCCTCGTCTCCCCGTCATCTTCAAAACCCTAGGGGAAAGGTACGACCACGAAGTTATCCCGTCCATTGGCAAGGAGGTCCTCAAGGGCGTGCTCGCACAGTTCAACGCCGATCAGCTCCTCACTGACCGGGCACACGTCTCTGCTCTGGTTCGCGAGAGCCTCGCTCGCCGCGCCAAGGATTTCAGCATTGTGGTGGATGATGTTTCCATCAAGGACCTTTCCTACAGCGTTGAGTTCGCCAGAGCCGTTGAGAAGAAGCAGGTAGCGCAGCAGGAGGCCGAGCGGTCTAAATTTGTCGTGATGAAGGCGGAGCAGGAGAGAAGGGCTGCCATCATCCTCGCCGAGGGAGAAAGTGAGGCTGCCAAGCTGATTTCTGAAGCCACCGCTACTGCCGGGACGGGGCTCGTGGAGCTCAGGAGGATCGAGGCAGCCAGGGCGAATGCTGCCACGATGTCCAGAGCACCTAATGTTGCTTACCTTCCGGGCGAGAACCAGATGCTACTGAGCCTCAATGCTAACGGAACGGAACTAGCTAGCAGATCTTGAGGTCTCCCTAGGATTAGGAAGCAGATTTCTATAACTTCCTCATGTCCGCTGTTGATATTCCAACTCTTCTCTGCCAGTTTTAGCTTTTCCTTAATCCTTCAGATGAAAGAACAATTCAATGGCCCTCGCCCTTTGATGCATATGCGATGAAAGAACTATTCAATGGCCCTCGCCCTTTGATGCATATGCATGTCTAACGTTTTACCCATAAAAGGCATGCCTCTTCATATTAGGATGGTTTAGTTGGAACAAGCTATAAAAAGCTATTTTGCTTACTGGATTAACATATGGGCATATTTTGCATCAACATTGTTCGGATTTCATCTTATTCAAAATATGTAGATTTATTTTCTTCCACTCAAATCCATTATAAGCTAAATTAGTTTGTTAATTAAGAAATGTGGAAAACGAACTAGCTAGTATACAATCTGGACACATTGTTTTCCCTGTGACTTCTCAATACGATACGTACAACATGCGGTTGGATTCCACAATAGGAGTTTGACTCTCACGGTACTTAATGGATGCAAATGAAATAAGATTAATTTTCAGGTTTGCTGTACTAAACATAAGTAGAACGTGGTCTGAATTAATGAAATCATGTTCTTAATTTCGTCCTACTTTTTAGGAAATGCGAGATGTGTCATATTTAATAATTTGGGTTAACAAATTGATCATGCGATCTGAAGTGCCCTATTTTCGCTAGCGAGATCACATCATCGTGTTCCCTTGCAAAAATTATGGTGGGCAGACTGGGGCACAACATGTGAAGCACGGGGTGTAGTGACTATGATACTCTATCAAGTATGTTTTTAATGTTACATACTAAACAAGGTAGGCAGGGATTTTCGAACAATTAATGTAACTATGTATCCGGCTATGTTCAACACACGATGTCAATAACTACATTATAAGTTAACTTCATCGATTGAAATAGCATCATCATCATCATCTAAGCCTCACTCCCAACTGTGTTGGAGTCGGCTACATAGATCCTTTGTTTCCATTCAGCTATATCATGGGTCATATTCTTGTTGAGATGTTGAGATTCAAAATCTCTCTTTATAAGCAGTTCCCATGTTAATTTAGACCTTCTTCTTCTTCTTCAATTAAATGTGCGCGCCTCAATAGCATTTCTTCATATAGGCACATCAGTCGGTCTATGTTGCATATGTCCAATATTATCTGAGTCGCCCTCACACAACTTATCCTCAATGCTCACCACCCCCATTTTATTCATGATATAGTGATTTCTCAAGCGATCTTTTTTTGTTTTCTAACACATCCATCTCAGCATATGCATTTTCGTCACGTTCATCTTGTTAAGTCTTTGTTTCTTTACCTCCCAACATTCACTCCCATAGAGCATGGCTGGTTGTATAACAGTTCTATAAAAATTGCTTTTTAGTTTGAGAGGGATCTTCCGATCACATAAAACTGCAGTTGCACTCCTCCATTTCAACCATCCTGCAGTGATCCTGTGAAAAGTATCATTTTGGACATCTCCATCTATTTGAATAATAGAACCCAAGTAAGGAAATTTATCTCATTTTGGTATATCTACTCCGTCTAACTTGCTCCACCATTCACACTCCGAGATTGGCTAAAATTGCAATGCATATACTTAGTTTTGCAACTACTAATCATCAATCCATTTGATTCCAATGCCTTTCTCCAAAGTTCAACTCCATCATACAATCTATCTTTAGTTTCATCAATCAATACAATATTTTCAACATATAGCATACACCAAGGAATATCATCCTGAACATTCTTTGTCAACCCATCCATAACAAGAATGAAATGATATGGGATGAGTGTGGATCCTTGGTGTACCCCAACTGTTATAGGAAATGTCTGCGTCTCTCCTCCAAGAGTCTTCACACTTGTAGTAAAGCTACCATACATGACTTTAATTAAGTCAATGTATTGGATTGTCACATCCTTTTTCTTCAAAACCATCCACAACACTTCCCTAGTACTCGATCATAAGCCTTTTCCAAATTGATAAAAACCATATGAGATCTATTTTGCTTTCCATGTACTTCTCCATAAGCCTCCTTATCATAAAAATAGCATCCATTGTTGATCTACCAAGAATGAAACTGAATTAAGTGTTTGATATCTACATTATAGATCTTAGCCTCTACTCAATTATCACCTCCTAAAGCTTCTTTGTGTGACTCATCAACTTGATACTTCTATAGTTTGTACAACTATGAATATCACTTTTGCTCTTATAGATCGGGACTATATGTTATGACCTCATTTGTACTTAATTGGTAAATTAGGGTTTGCCTAAATGATTATATGCTTGATTAGATTGAACATCGTTTAGACTTGATTCATGGTAGTATCTCAATTGTGATATTTTAAACCTAATAAGAAACTCTAATTATGATTTTAGGTTGAAGAATTAGGGTTTGAGAAATGTAAATCCTAATTAGCAAAAATCAGGGTTTTGATAGTACATGAATATGGAATTTGATCATGATAGTAGTGTGGTAAATGATTTTTCATATATTCTATGTATTCTGTATTTTATTGAATTTTGGATATGATATGGATAACTCAAACATACATGCTAGAGAAAAATTTAAGAATATTTGGATGTTTTTTTAATGTGGTTCTTGGTCTGATTATACTTCGACCGACCATGTTGATAGAGTGTTGTTCAACATTGTAGTGTTTGATTTTTAATTTTTTATTGGTTGCTCCGAATGATTTGATATTTATACTCGAGATCTAAAATTATAGTTCAGACATCATGCTAATTTTTCATAATTTGTTGTGTATGTTTGACCTCTGCAATAAACAAATTATAGTAACTTTTTTATAATAGAAAAATCTTCTAAAATAAGAAAAAGTATATTGAGGGGTCAATGTGTAAATTACCCAAGAACCTCAATTGCTCTATATGAGCAACCTATCACTCAAGGAGATTTCATATTTTGTGATCAATTCCAGAGAAATGAAATTCTAGAGAGAGAGGAGAGCTAGGGTTTTGAGAGGAGAAAGTGGTGGAGATGCTGACCTAGGGTTTCTCTATCTGAGATATGATGAAATCAAGTAAGTTTAGCTCTTTACATAGCCTTTCATGGGGAATATTCTCTCATATGTCAAGATTCCGACTCTTCTCTGATTTGTTTCGAAATGGTGTCAAAGCTTCCCCTTTTCTCACTCCTTCATTATCCCTCGTTTTTAGGGTTTCAGGGTTGAAAGGAAGAAGAAATCAGTGATTTCCTAGGGTTTTCATATGGATTTAAGAATTTCAGAGATGGACTGCATTTTTAAGGTGTTTTCACACCTTAGGGTGAGTGTGTACCTTCTTTAAACAGCATATTGCATGAAAATGAGTCAAATCATCAATAATTTTCAATTGCTTAGTATGCAAGTACAAACCCTGAGTTGCCGGTTTGATCTAGCCTTTACAAGATGATATGAAATGGATTATTTCTCTATTGTGATGAATTTTAGATGTTGAAATCACATTAGAAATGGTTACAATCTATCTAAATGATAATTCTCAAAGTAATTGTAGAGGTTATATGAATATACTAAAATTTAGGATTTTCGGCTATGACTAAAATGGTTGTATAGTTAAATAAAGAAATTTGTCTATATGAATCTCTTTGATTATGAATAATTGTTTATCTGAATGCATAGTATATATATGTCAGATACTATCTTGGATTTCATGTGATGTCATCAATGTTTGGTTGATATCTTAGAGGGTGAAACCTATAAGGAGGCGGGATCACCCCCTTACTAAATTAAAATTTTGAAGAATAAAGCATTCATTCCAAACACACTTAAAGGTATGTTGGAACAGGTGTAACATTTTTAAATTTCAATAAATGGTATTCAAAACAACCAAAGTATAGCAACAGAATAAAAATGTTGACTATATTCAATTTATAACTAGGTTAATACAGAAGTACATCATAATATCCTGAAAGGGTTTACATGTATGATATAACATAGGGATCTAAGTAGAGGGAAATCTAAACTATAACAACTTTGTCTCCAAGTTTTAACTCCTTAAGCTAGTCCAAAACTTCATGCCTTATCATCCAAGTCCTTCACCTAGGGTTGGAATCATACTCCAGTAAGAAGAGAAAATAGATGACATCAACAAAGGTTGGTATGTGCATACTTAATAGGAAATTGAGCAATATATGGAATAAAGGACATCAAATATAAAAGACTTCCCATAGAAAGGATAAGGACCACCAAAATGGGTATCAAGAGAAAAGGAATTGAAATCATATGATAACAAAAGAATACTTGCCATTAATAAAACATAAAGATTGTTCCCCAAAAGCACATGTAAAGAATTATGGCACACACCCCATATCATCAACCTACATGCATGTGAGATAAACATAGCCCTAGAACAATATAAACACAAAGGCAGCCAAGTGTCATAAACTTGAAACCTGATAGAGAAAGGAATACTGCCAATCACCCAAATATATAAAATATTGTCCAAGAATCACACATCTTGCCCTGGGTATGAGGTTCATTTCCATCCCAAAAGAGCAGGAAATATCACATCTACTCGGAAGGAAATAACACATCTACCATAAAAGCCAATACAATTATACTACTCTAGTGCTACTGAATCACATAGCATGTTAAATTTAGAGGCAAGTAGAAAGTATAGTAAAAATATATAAACTAGTCACCACATAAGTGACCAACATATACATCCACCGCATAAGTGGGAAAAAGACATCACATGCCATCTTTTAGAGTTCCATCATGAAAAAAGCATAAGATAAGATTTTAAAAGAATATCTATGACCACATGATCAATATCAAATAAGGTAGTTCACATGAACCATGATTTTCAAAAGAAAATACATTGTGTATAGGATAATGTCCATAGGAAAAAGAGAATGAATAAGCATAGGTGAATTGCTCAACATAGAAGAATAGGGGATACATCATACCTCAACTTCTGAGTCTAAACAGTCCAAGTCAGTCCTAGATCCAAGCCTAGGCCTCCAAAGGACCTCTAGGGAAGGTGGACATGTCCAATAAGTAAAGTTCTCAAGCTTAGAGAGGCTGATTTCTCCAACAAAGCTCCTATCTCGAGTTGGAAGCACCTTCTCCACTTTAGAGGTGAAAAACACTAACTAGTTTTGGTCAAAATCACCAATTAGGAGCTTAAGAAATCCTAAATAGAGAAATTCGGAACCCTAGGAGCCTTCTTCACCAAGGTAGGTACCTCCTTTTACCTTGGGACAACACATTCATGGAAAAATAGAGTAGGAATGATTCTTTAAGATAGAGGAAATAAAGGACAGTAAGAGTTTTCAAATTGGGAGTTGGGAAGGGGTAGATATGGCTATATAAAGAAAGAGGTCAAGTATGAGGTGTCTGTGAGACTTTCCATGTGTCATGTATAAGGGTGTCCATGGACATGCAAGCCTTTATGGATAAGGAAGAATTCAAGCACTAGGTGTCAAGTCACTTTCCATGTGTCTAATGCTAAGGGTTCCTATGGACATACAAACCTTTATGGATAAGGAAGAAGTCAAGCATGAGGTGTCCATGGAGCTTTCCATGTGTCCTTAGCCTAGGGATTTCATGGCCATGTAAGAGGACGACTCATAGAGGCTTCTTGAATATCAAATATCAGTTTATGGACACTTATAGGCCATCCCAAATGACCTCGAATCAAAGAAATAACCCCATTGGTTGATAGCCCCTAAAGATAAGCTCATATATGAAGAGAGAAATCCCTAAAATACCTTTGGAAAAAAACACCTTCGAACCAAGGTGCAACTAGGTGCCCTAGGGTTCAAAAACTTGAAAATGGTAAGGGAATATATAAGGATTATAATGCATGTGACAATTTCTAAAGAAAACCTCCCAATTGGGTAAATTGTAGAAAACTCCAACATGTACCTAAAATTGCATAACTTGAACAAACAACATCCAAATCAGGTGAAAATTCATCCATAAGTTATCTTTGATGTGTTGAATACAAATTTGACATTATTTACATCTTTTGAAGTTATATAATCATATTATTTATTACTTATGCCTTTTACTCATTTTCTCTCACCTAAACTTATCCTAATATTTCAAGGTTGTCCAAATTAGATGAAATTTGACAAGTAGGCTAATTTTTATATGCAGATTTTGAATTTGAAGTTTGTTTACACTTTTGGGACTTATTTTTATGAGATATGTCATATGACCCATTATCTAAATTACCAACTAAGTTTCTCATCTTCATAGTACCACCAAAATGAGTTATGTGGCATACTTTATGTATCCATTATAAACCTAAGATTAATGTTAGAACATTAGGTTACATTAAGGTGATCTATATATTCATTATCTCATTGGGGTTATACTAAACATCTATTTAAGTCTAATCTTGAACCTTGTTTGGAGAAGTCCAAAATGTCAACTTCTAGGGTAGGGTCTATTATGTTACAACACACCACCCCTTAAAGGGATTTCATCCTCAAAATCAAAACATCCACATATAAGAAAACAACTTATTCACCACCTCTTAAAGGATTCATATTATTAAGTCAAAACTATTCTTTAGGTACAAAAGGTTCAACTACACTTCCTTACATCCAACTACATAAACATCATGCAAAAAAAGTAAACATAACTTGTAAAGACTAACTATGAACTATGGGTTAACTTTCTCTTATCCATCCTTAAACAAGTCTTTACACCTGGGAGACTAGTTCAACATATTAGGGTCCCTAAAGATAAATCATATAGTTGTCTAAGGATACTATTGACTAAAAGCATGTTATTTTGAACAATTCATATCAGCTCAGGCCAGACCAGTATCATATTGTTTTGGGAGTCCTCGTAAACCAAGCTAGTGGTACGGAGGAAAATCTTTCCAGGCCCCGAACCTTGATCCTTTTTAGACACCTTTGCTTTCAACTTCATGTCCTAGTAGATTCCTAAAGGCCAAGCTAAACAACCTCAAGTTACTATGGTTACTTATGCATCTTTTACTTGTAATTTTTTTAGGGATCTATTCATCATTATTCTAATGTGTAACTATATGATCCTAAATCAACCCTTCATCATCTATTGATCAACTCTAGGGCAAACATATCACTTAAAGGTAAGGCAAGAATTCTAAGTAGAGATACAAAATTGAAATAGTTAGATTCCAACTACGATGGGCTCTGATACCATGTTGTAAGGAGGCAGGATCACCCCCTTACTAGATTAAAATTTTGAAGAATAAAACATAAATTCCAAACACATTTAAAGGTATGCTGGAATTGGTGTAACATTTTCAAATTTCAATAAATGGTATACAAAACAACCAAAGTATAGCGGCATAATAAAAATGGTGACTATATTCAATTTATAATAAGGTTATCACAAAAGTACATCATAATATCACGTAAGGGTTTACATGTATGACACAACATAAGGATCTAAGTAGAGGGAAATTTAAGCCATAACAACTTTATCTCCAAGCTTTAACTCCTTAAGCTAATCCAAAACTTTATGATCATCCAAGTCCTTCACCTAAGGTTGGAAGCATACCCCAGTAAGAAGAGAAAATAGTTGACATCTGCAAAGGTTGGTATGTGCATACTAAATAGGAAATTGAGCAATATATGGAATAAAGGGCATCAAATATAAAAGGCTTCCGATAGAAAGGATAAGGACCACCCATATGGGTATCAAGAGAAAAGGAATTGAAATCATATAATAACAAAAGAATACTTTCCATTAATATAACATAAAGATTGTTCCGCACAAGCACATGTAAAGAATTAGGGCACACACCCCATATCATCAACCTGCATGCATGTGAGATAAACATAGCCCAAGAACAATATAAACACAAAGGCGAACAAGTCTCATAAACTTGAAACCTGGGAGAGAAAGGAATATTGCCAATCTCCCAAATATATAAAACATGGGACAAGAATCACACATCTTGCCCTGGGTATGAGGTTCCTTTCCATCTTAAAAGAGCAGGAAATATCACATCTGCTCAGTAGGAAATAACACATCTTCCATAAAAACCAACACAATTGCACTACTCTAGTGCTACTAAATCACATAACATGTTAAACGCAGAGGCTAGAAAGTTTAGTCAGAATATATAAACTAGTCACCACATAAGTGACCAACGTATACATCCACCTCATAAGTGGGCAAAAGACATCACATGTCATCTTTTAGAGTTCCATCATGAACAAACATAAAATAAGAGTTCAAAAGAATATTCATAATCAATTGATCAATATCAAATAAGGTAGTTCACATGAACCATGATTTTTAAAATAAAATACATTGTGTATAGGCTAATGTCCATAGGACAAAGAGAATGAATAAGCATAAGTGAATTGCTCAACATAGAAGAATAGGGGATACATCATACCTCAACTTCAAAGTCTAAATAGTCCAAGTCAGTCCTAGATCCAATCCTAGGCCTCCAAAGAACCTCTAGGGAAGGTGGAAAGGTCCAATAACTAAGGTTTCTAAGCTTAGAGAGGTTGGTTTCTCCAACAAAGCTCCTATCTCGAGCCAGAAGCACCTTCTCCGATTTAGAGGTGAAAAACCCTAACAAAAGAACATGGAGATGGGGTGTTTAAGTGCTCTAGGTGGGGTTTCACCATGGAAGACCAGAGTTATTACCTAGAGGAAGGTGGAAGGAAGACTTACAACATGAAAATAGTGAAGGAAAGGAGGATACTTACTAGTTTTGGTCAAAATCACCAAGGAGGAGCTTAAGAGATCCTAAATAGAGAAATTTGGAACCCTAGGATCCTTCTTCACCAAGGTAGGTACCTCCTTTTACCTTGAGACATCACCTTCATGGAAAAACATAGTAGAAATGATGCTATAAGCTAGAAGAAATAAAGGAGAGAAAGAGTTTTTGAATTGGGAGTTGGGAAGGGGTAGATATGGCTATATAAAGAAAGAGGTCAAGTATGAGGTGTCTATGAGACTTTCCATGTGTCATGTATAAGGGTGTCCATGGACATGCAAGACATTATGGATAAGGAAGAAGTCAAGCATGAGGGGTCAAGTGACTTTCCATGTGTCTAATTCTAAGGGTGCCAATGGACATGCAAACCTTTATGGATAAGGAAGAAGTCAAGCATGAGGTGTTCATGGAGCTTTCCATGTGTCCTTAGCCTAGAAATTTGGAAGCAAGAGGACAACTCATAGAGGCTTCGTGAATATGGAACGTTAGTTTATGGACACTTATAGGCCATCTCAACAGACCTCCAATCAAATAAATAACCCCATTGGTTGATAGCATCTAAAGATAAGCTCATTTATAAAGAGAGTAATCCCTAAAATACCCTTGGAAAGAAACACCTTCAAACCAAGGTGTAACTAGGTGCCCTAGGATTCAAAAACTTGAGAATGGTAAGAGAATATATAAGGATTATAATGCAGGTGAAAATTTGCAAAGAAAAACTCCCAATTGGGTAAATTGTAGAAAAGTCCAGATTGTACCTAAAATTGCATAACTTGCACAAACAACATCCAAATTTGGTGAAACATCATCCACAAGGTATCTTTTATGTGTTGAATAAAAATTTGACATTATTTACATATTTTTAAATTATATAATCACATTATTCATTACTTATGCCTTTTACACATTTTCTCTCTCCTAAACTTATCCTAATATTTCAAGGTTGTCCAAATTAGATGAAATTTGACATGTAGGCTAATTTTGATATGTAGATTTCAAATTTGAAGTTTGTTTCCAGTTTTGAGACTTCTTTTTATGATATATGTCATATGACCCATTATCTAAATTACCAATTAAGTTTCATATCTTCATATTACCACCAAATTGAGTTATGTGGCATACTTTATGTATCCATTATAAACCTAAGATTAATGTTAGAAAATTATGTTACATTAAGGTGATCTATATATGCATTAGATCATTGGGGTAATACTAAACATCTTTTAGGTCTAACCTTCAACCTTGTTTGGCTAAGTCTAAAATGTCAACTTCTAGGGTAGGGTCTGAGATCTAGTATGTTATAGCACACCACCCCTTAAAGGGATTTTGTCGTAAAAATCAAAACATCCACATATAAGAAAACAACTTATTCACCACCCCTTAAAGGATTCATCTTATTAAGTCAAAACTATTCTTTAGGTACAAAAGGCTCAACTAAATTTACTTACATCTAGCTACATAAGCATCATGCAAAAAAAAGGAAACATAACTTGTAAAGACTAACTATGAACTATGGGTTAACTTGATCTTGTCCATCATCAAACAAGTCTTTACAACTGGGATACTAGTTCAACATATTAGGGTCCCTAAAGATAAATCATATTGACGTCTAAGGCTATTATTTCCTAAAAGCATGCTATTATGAACAATTCATATCAGCTCAGGCCAGGCCAGTATCATATGGATTGAGGAGTCCTCATAAACCAATCTAGTGGTGCGGAGAAAAACCTTGCCAGCCCTCAAACCCTGATCATTTCTAAACACCTTTGCTTTCAACTTCATGTCCTAGTAGCTGCCTAAAGACCAAGCCAAACAACCTCAAGTCACTATGGTTACTTATGCATCTTTTACTTATAAGTATTTTAAGGATCTATTCATCATTATTCGAATGTGAAACTATATGATCCTAAATCAACCCTTCATCATCTATTGATCAACTCTAGAGAAAACATGTCACTTAAAGGTAAGGCAATGATTCGAACTAGGGAAAAAAATTAAAATTGTCAGTTCTGATTACCATGGGATCTGTTATCATGTTGTAAGGAGGCAAGATCTTCCCCTTACTAAATTAAAATTTTGAAGAATAAAACATTGATTCCAAACACACTCAAAGGTATGCTGGAATAGGTGTAACATTTTCAAATTTCAATAAACGGTATTCAAAACAACCAAAGTATAGCAGCAGAATAAAAATATTGATTGTATTTAATTTATAACAAGGTTATTACAAAAGTACATCATAATATTCCATAAGGGTTTACATGTATGATACAACATAAGGATCTAAGTAGAGGGAAATCTAAACCATAACCACTTTCTTTTTAAGCTTTAACTCCTTAAGCTAGTCCAAAACTTCATGCCTTATCATCCAAGTCCTTCACCTAAGGTTGGAAGCATACCCCATCAAGAAGAGAAAATAGATGACATCAACAAAGGCTGGTATGGGCATACTAAATAGGAAATTGAGCAATATATGGAATATAGGACATCAAATATAAAAACCTTCCCATAGAAAGGATAAGGACCACACAAATGGGTATCAAGAGAAAAGGAATTGAAATTAGATGATAACAAAAGAATACTTGCCATTAATAAAACATAAATATTGTGCCATACAAGTACATGTATAGAATTAGGGCACACACCGCATATAATCAACCTGTTGGGTTTTAGGTAAGGGAGAAGGCATCGGTAACAAAAAATTTCTCTGACCATAAAACCATAACCATTGATCACATCAACGACTATGAAATAGGAAGGATAGTTTTAGTGAGATATACCTGGTCCTGAGGTTTCCTCAGCAATAATACCTCACAACTAGTGTGGTCTTCAACCACCTTGTCTTCGACGGTGTTGGTGTAGCTCCTGGTCCTGACCCGAACTGTAGTTGACAATTGTCCTCCTGAGTGACAGAAACCTCCTGCCTCTATAGATAGTCCATACAGACCACCGGAAAATCTTTTCATCATATCCTATAGGACACTAGAAGGAGTCATCCCCTTCTATCAGTGTACTAGTCACTGAAACACTCTCCCACAACTAATCATTGTCTTGCAGTTGTCGTTCCCTCAATGTTTCTTCCTAGACGAGTAGAACTTGCTTGGGCTCTCTTAGTTACCACAACCAGAGAGGACAACAACTTTGTAGAGCAACTGTTGTTCTGATTTGTGCTATCTGGTACCCCTCTATATATAGGAGTGGTCAGGGTTCTCAGCCCTGGGCAATGCATGACTAAAGTGGGAGTAGAAGGGCCCGAAATTTCCATGAACTGATTACACTACAGCAGTTGAACCGGTCATTTCACAAACAAATTGGTTGGTTGGGAGTGTGAGCCGGTCGTTTCACTTAATGAACCGGTCGGTTTTCTTCCCAGACTTTCCTCCAATTGACTTTCCTTGTTCATTTCTAATTGATACTAAGATCAATTCTTGTCCCAATTGAATTGTACAAGTGAGACAAAAATCTTTTCTCCCGAATCAGGACAACCCAACCTTGCTCACTTTCTCCATTCAAACCGATGAATTCATCAAGTGAACCGGTCATCTCACTGACCATGAGCCGATCAGTTCACCCAGTGAATCATTCACTTGGTGGTCCAGATTGTGCTTAACACAGTCAATGATGTTCTCAATCAAATCCAACACTCAAATCAGTTAGTTCAACACTTGAACTTGATGATTATGAGTCAAGTCAATTGATTGAATGTTTGATTGAGAACCTAAACACCTTTAGTAATCAATCCAAACATCATTCAAGGATAAAGTCCTCTTCCAGGTAAATCCTTTGTGTATGACCCTATAGGTCCCGTTTCACATTGGCAGTGAATGTCCATAACAACTTATGACATCACAAGCAAAGAGAGGTGCCTAGTCGCACATCAATGCTACCCAAGTGAAAAGGAAAGTTGGAGAACAACTTTCAATCCTATTGTATCTGATTGGTGTTTTAGTAAATGTATAATTCCTTTATCTCTGATATCCTGAATGAACTCAATGCATGGAACTGTCAAACTTTCAACGTTCATTCATGTTCCTTGATCCAAAGCGAACTGTCTGAGATATGTGTGCCATCAATATCACATATTGACTCCCACATGCATGCACATGCCTTTCTCAGTCTCACTTATCAAGTGGCCATGGACATCATACTCCCTTAGGAGGGACAAATCCCATATCCATCACTCGTAGTCAAAACCCCATGTGTCAAAGTCACCCAATCATCACCTTTATAACAATCCATATTTTAGGACTGCATTTGATGATGTCAAACTGTACCCAACAACATGTGATGAGTGCAGTGATTTAAGGTCTAAGAATCACAATCACCACCATCACTGTGAGAGCTAACTATGACTACCATGTCATGGTTCCATGTGTCACTCTCACTGTGGGTATGTCGATACACTGTTCTCCAATATGTATCTATGTGCTTGGTTTGATATCACATATCATGACTAATGAGACTATGTCATCAACCAACACACACTCAAGTCTTGCTATCTCATTGTTGTCTATCAACCTTCCACAATGACATCCGACTAGGGACAAAATAAGAATGTACAAACTCTTAGCATCCATATGATCTCATACTTCAGGTCCTCAACCTGAAGACATACGTCATTGAGTACTGTCATTCTCTAGACATTCATTCTGTTCTATCATTATCTCATAACTAATTGAACCAGAATAAATTGGAAGCTTGCCTTTGATATTTATCAAATCAATCTTAATGTATCCCAATCCAATCATCATATGATTGGCTCTCAGGGCATACATACCAACAGACTCCAACTTGCACTATGATCCAATCACCTTTGAATCATATTCTCAGTGATCTCCAACATGTCCCACATGTTTCATCTACTCCAGTGCTAATGCAGTGAGTTAGAAACACATTGGTTTAGTTGGTATATTGCATGTTTCACATCTCCTCATTGTACGACATATCATATGAGATGGAATTGCCATAATATGTGATCTGATATTCCTTGCCTAACACTTAGCTCCATTGTTTGACTTAGTATTACTACTTGTCATTATGGTTGGAATATCTATAATTTCATCTCTATGAACCTCTAGATCCATATAGTATCCTCTATTGTTCATAACACAAGGATACTCGACATTCCCTTTTAGAATTAAATGGCTTTTAAATCAGAACGTTTCCATTTATCAACTCATATTCACTTTTATATTTTATATTTTGTGATCATTTTTTGTCATTTTGGAAGCTTGCATCAGTGTAACTCTTTACACCCAACTCTTCCTTATTTACCATAGAACTAGTACTTCATAAGTACCAAACAAGTTCTTCATGGTATTCCAATGACTCTCACTAGAAGCAGACAGATATCCACTCGTCATACGAGTTAACATGATGAGCATATCATATTGTCATGTCCAATACATAGAAGATGATGAATGTATATTTTCTTGTCATGTCCAATACATACATAATAGATCCATACTATCTATGTGTTCCTATTCTTCATAAGAATTTGGGACACTTGGCATCTGAGATACTAACTCCATGTATTATGGATAGGTTTTCTCCCACTAAATCTATGCATACTGAACCCTGCAATATAGATTGCCAATGTATGATCTCTCTTTACCAGGTCAAGAGATTTTTGAGAACTATCTCTATAGATCTCTATTCCTATCACATAGGACATTTCTCTATCTTCCCTTAAAGAAGGTATTTCCACACTAGTTTCCATTGTAGAACATTTCATTCGCCATCATCATGTGGAATGTGCATATGCTTCCACTAAATCTTTGTAATCACAAATCCCTTCTTTATTTTGATATATTAGTCAAACCTTTTGACTATATAATTGAAGTAAAGACTTTGTCTTTGAGTTACTTGCACTTAATCAGTCATATTGATTAATCCCTTGTAACTTATAGACTGCATTTTCACTATTGGATTCATAAAACCCTTCAAATTATGTCACGTACATGACCTTATCTTATTCCTTCCAAGAATGCAGTTTTAATATCCATATGCCAAATCTCATAGTCATTAAGTTCTAACAGCAAGCATGATCCTTTCAATAACTGTCATCCATGTCAGTCTTAACTCTTAAAACCCAATTGCACTTATGGGTTTTATCCCAATGAGTGTCAACACTAAGGTCATACCTTATGGTTCACATGGAAGTCATTTTGGATCTTATGGCCTCAAGCAATGACTCAAAATATGGTCCATCAACATCATCTACATTATTGGCTCATCACATGACCAATTCATCACCTAGATATATGAGGTGTATCTGTTACATAAGGAATTTGAGAACCCACAACACTTGTGATTCTTAATCTCCTTTATTTAGTGTAAAGCATATTCTTTAGAAGAATTCTAGAAGGTTAGTTATTTGATGATCATGCTCTAACTCTTTAGAGTATTCTTCTTAGACATCACTATGCCTTAATCATGAGTTATCTATGATACATTATCATAATTACTCACAAGTTCCTCAAACATTTGGTTTAAGAGTCCCATTCATTTGATCACATGAAAGAGTTAATACTTTTACCAAGTTTGTACTTTATTTATGATATTCTTGAACACATTAAGATATTCATATTGGTATTTCACTAAACACCATCTAAAGCATTAGTGTTTATTCCAATAGGCATGTATATACATCAATATGTATTATTCCTAATAGAATAGTAATTCTCCCACTATATCTAGTGAAGATTGACTTGTCGTCATGCTCAAGACATTCATATCTCTTAATGGTTCATAACCAAAAGAGTCTGGCCTATCCATCAACATGGAAGCTAGAAATGAATTTCTCATGATAATGCTAATTAATTGTTTGAGTCATCAATAACTTTTAGGTATCATTTTATCTTATGCATACCAAGTACCACAAGATAAATAGGGCATTGCCACAAAAGATCACATCTTTAAATTATAACATCAACTTTATTGATAGACATCCTTGTCATTACAAGATGCAGAAATAAAATGTTTCCATTTATTGGCAAAATAAAATAGTATTTCATAGCTCTATTACAAGCCCTTTAGGCTGAAATAAACTAAAAGGTACTCCTATCTATGGAAGCAACACTTGCTACAATGATGAGTGCTCCTTCTTGGTCCTTTCACAAAGGCCATTACTTCTTCTCAGATCCTGCATATCATATATGTCAGATCTATGTCTTGGTATCATATACCTCAGATTAAAGAAGTGTTTCAAGTATATTTCATGATACCTGAGGTGGAGACTTCCATCTCCTCCTTCTTCTTTTTTTTTCATCCAAATAGAGAGGACAATTTCTCCTCCAATGTCCTGGCTCTTGACAATGGTGACATTTACCTCCCTTGTTCACCCCTCCTTTGGTATTGAGAGCTGAAGATGACTTGGGCTGCTGGCTAGCATCAAAACCCTTCTTTGCTTTGACCTTGCCCTTGCCTTTAGACTTACCCTTCTTTCTGCTAATCAACATCACATATTTGGGTTTGTCTTTCTTCATATGTGCCTCGGATGTCCTCAACATGCCCAACAACTTTGTCAACGACTTGTCAAAGTTATTCATGTTGTAATTCATCACAAACTGACTGTAAGATTCTTACAATGATTGTAGTATCACATCAGTAGCCAACTCATGGCCTAGAGGGAATCCCAGTCTTGCCAGGTTCTCCACATACCCAATCATCTTGAGTGTGTGAGAACCAACTGGATTTCCTTCTGTCATGATGCACTTGAACAACGCCCTAGAGACATCATATCTCTCTTGCCGTGCTTGGTCTTGATACATGTTCTTGAGATGTTGAACCATCTCAATGACGTCCATGTTCTCATGTTGTCTCTACAACTCTTAGTTCATTAAGCACAACATCAAGCACTTCGCATCAATGGCATCTTCAGTATGCTTCTTGTAAGCATCCCTTTCTATCTTTGGTGCGGTGGGGGTAGGTTCCTATGGAACTGGTGTATCTAGGACATAGAGCTTTCTCTCTTGAGTGAGAACAATTCTTAATGTCCTAAACCAGTCATGGAAATTATTCCCATTCAGCTTGTCCTTCTCAAGGATTGATCACAACGAAAAGTAGTTATTGTTGACAGCCATTTGTTAGACAGAAAGGAAATATGCAATTTTAGTCCAAAACTCTTTTGAATTAATTTGATTGATTAGCAAATTTTGATGATATAATTAGGCCTTTAATTAATTATCACTCCCATTATTTTGTTCAAATTGATAGCCCTCACTATCAATTCAGAAGATTGCATTGTACAACCTTCTAGTGAGCAAGATCCTGATTTCCTCTCTGCCATGGACCAACTAGGGCTATCACCTACAACTAGAATCTTTCAGGTAGGCAACATTTGCCAATTGCATCATATGCAACTCTTGATAGATGTCATATGCAACTCCTTGCCATATTCATCCCTATGTCTCAAGGTGCTTGATCCGATCAAGGTCACCTTATTAAGTCTAACCCACATGCCAACACGATGAATATGCACCCTGCTAGGGCAGACTCACATATTCACCATCACACTTCCATGAGATATATGGTGCACCATGCTAGGGCGTGCCCACACTTGGTTGATCAAGCTTTTCATGTATGCTGCTTTTGGAAGGCATCTTAAACTTAATATTTAGTTGAGGGGTTTTAATATTCTCATATATGAATATATGTATCTAATCACCACATATATAGTACATATCATATCATGTTATATACCACAACAAAAACATGCAATAATGATTAAGCGATGATTATGGCCATCCTATTGTAATTCCTTGAGCTATAAGGAATTACGGTCACTAGGTCTACATCACATGCAACCTATTGTTGATGAAGATCTTATGCTTAGGACATTTCAAGTTTGATCATCTCGTCACATGACTGATCGGCTCGCCTCCTAACCGGTCGGTTGGTTGTCTCCCACCGATTGTCTGGATCCTCCAGATGGTTAGTTTTTCAGGTCGTCTTCTCCTCATCAGGTCTCCATCTGCACCATTAGTCGGTCGTCTCGGTCCACCAGTTGGCATCTCCAGCCGATCGGTTGGCAGCTCCAGCCGATCATCGTGCACCTCCAACCTCTTGTCTGGGCACCTGCCAGTCTTTGTCGTAATAGAAAATAAACTATCCTACTTGTACATATCTCATTAGGAAACCTTGAGTTATGTTTGGGGGGAAAAATATAGAAGAGAATCTCAATTTATCTTGAGTTATATCAGAAAAAGAAGAAGAGGGCTCAGTGCACAGACCGAGAGAAAACAACCACAACCAACCAAACACACATAGGGGTTTATAGGCCATAACCATGCTTCACATCAACCATCAAAATAATTTTGAGTGACATGTATTGTTTGTATATATATTCCATATCGTATATGTATATATTTAATTTGGGATCATGTCATATTAACCGGACATTCACATTTAGCCAGTTAAATATTCACATTGTAGAAATAAATAAAAGGAAGTAAAACCAAAAAACGATCATATCGATTATCCTAGAACACAGTACGTTGACGTGGCTTCGATAACACTATTGAGTTTTAGGTAAGGGAGAAGGCAGTGGAAACATAAATTTTCTCTCACCATAAAACCATAACCATAGATCGTATCAATGACTATAAAATAGGAAGGATGGTTTTAGCGAGATATACCTGGTCCTGAGGCTTGCTCAGCGACAATACCTCACATCTAGTGCAGTCTTCAACCACCTAGTCTTTGATGGTGTCTGTGCAGCTCCTGGTCCTGACTCAGATTGTAGTTGATAGTTGTCCTCGTGAGCAGCAGAAACCTCCTGCCTCTATAGATAGTTCACGCTGACCATCGAAAACTCTAGTCATCCTATCCTACATGATACTAGAAGGAGTCATCCCCTTCTGTCAACGTACTAGTCACTGACACACTCTCCCACAACCAGTTGCTGTCTTGCAATTGTCTTTCCCTCATTGTTCCTCCCTGGATGAGTAGAACTTGCTTGGGCTCTCTCGGTTACCACAACCAGAGAGGACAACAACTTTGCGGAGCAAATGATATTTTGAGTTGTGCTATCTGATAAGGCCCCAGTACCCCTCTATATATAGGAGGGGTCAGGGTCAGGGTTCTCAACCCCGGGCAATGCAGGACTAAAGTGGGAGTAGAAGGGTCTAGAATTTCCATGATCTGATTGCACTGCGACATCCGAATCGATCATTTCACAAATGAACCAGTCAGTTGGGTGTGTGAGCCAGTCAGTTCACTTAGTGAATGGGTCAGTTTACTTCCCAGAGTTTCCTCCAATTGACTTTCCTTGTTCGTTTCTAATTAATAGTAAGATCAATTCTTATCACAATCAAATTGTACAATTGAAATGAAAATCTTTTCTAACAAATCAGGAAAACCCAACCTTGCTCGTTTGGTCCAGTCGAACTGATCGGTTCACCAAGTGAATCAGTCATCTCACTAACCATGAGCCGATTAGTTCACCCAGTGAACCAATCGATTGGTGGTCCAGATTATGCAGAACACAATCAATATAGTTCTTAATCAATCCAACACTCAAATCAGTTAGTTCAACACTTGAACTTGATGATTCTAAGTCAAGTCAATTGATTGAATGTTTGATTGAGTACCTAAACAATTTTAGTAATCAATCCAAACATCATTCATGGATAAAGTCCTCTTCTAGGTAAATCCTTTGTGTGTGACCCTATAGGTCCCATTTCACATTGGCAGCAAATGTCCATAACTGCTTATGACATCACAAGCAAAGAGCGGTGCCTAGTCACACATTAGTGCTACCCAAGTGAAAAGGAAAGTTGGAGAACAACTTTCAATCCTACAATATGTTATTGGTGTTCCAGTGAATGTATAATTCCTTTGTCTCTGATATCCTGAATGAACTCAAGGCATGGAAATGTCATCCTTTCAACGTTCATTCATGTTCCTTGATTCAAAGTAGACTGTAACGACACTCGCCATCGTTAAGATAACAAGTGCCATTAACAATAATAAAACATGCGGAAGCAAATCATCAAGCAACAGATTACTGAAAATCACTAAAAATTAAAACTTTTTGCAAAGAGATCCATTCACAGGAAAACTCTTTCATTCAGAACCAAAGTAAAACTTTACATCCTGGTTCACAAGTACACGACCTGTATAATTCCTTTTCAAGGATTACAACATTGACTTTCATGCTAACAAATATACACAGGCAGTATAGAAACTTTGAGGCACTATGCCAAAACTTCGATTGAATCATTTAAAAATCCGAGGACCTGAGAGTACAGAGATGACACATAGGACTTCTATCTATATGACTTGACAGAAAATATCTCCACCTGAGATCTCATTGCTATCCCTGTTGTTGTTGCTGCTGCTCTTTTTCTGATCTTAGGGATTTCCTGCCTTGCCTCCCATGCATACCTAAAAATGTTTCCCACGGGGGTGAGACAATTGAAAATTGCCCTAGCAAGAGATATAACTCTCTGCCAAAACATTGTTATTGTAGTTTATTAAATTAAAACTGAGCAGGGGTTACTTTTACCATATCAGGCAGAATCATTCATCATAGAACATAATAAGATAATCTCCTATTCTCAAGGAGAGCATTGCATCTACCCATGGTAGATAAGTAATTCATCTGTCTACTTTGAAGAGAATATAAAGAGACATAAATAACATTTATCTGCTAAGGAATGCACAAAGAAATGCAACATCATCCAATGAATATCCGTATTCAATCCTTAAGCAAACATGCTATATGGATGATTACATTTTACAATCATATTTAAGCTCTGAGGAGATGAGGTATACCGCTCATACTCCAACCGGTCATTGCGAAGTCGAAACCGGTACCATACATAGGTCTATGGAAGAGCCGGACTGCATGACCTCATCCGGCTCGGTCAGTGCGAGACAAAACGCAAGACATCTCGTGTCTCTGCTAACGTAGCTTTCCAGGATATACTGGCAACTTCGCTACAGAGGTACAACGTCAACTACACTCTCATCGGCAATCGAGAGATTTCATGTTTATCTCCGTCGACCCGACAAAAACATTGGGAGATGGGTACAACATGTGGCCCAATCATCGGGATATTAGTGATACATCTATCCCGACCTATTCATGAAGGATTTGAGAGGTTTCTTGTTTACCTCCTCACAATCACTTCAAGAGGACGTAAGGATATTTTCGCCCATCGACCCCCGTATATTCAAAAATATATGAAATCCAGGATATGCCGCGGAGCAACCTGTTTCACCATCACCTATTCCTAACGATGATGGATCTATGGTCAGAGCACTATATGAATAGATTCCACTTGATTAATTAAGTACATTATCATATTCTTTTAGCATCAGTCAAGTTCTCAAACATATTTTATTCAGACAAATGCTATAAAGAGACATGTACCACTTTCATCAGATACTTATTCACATGGCTCAGAAGCCATTCACATCTTGTCACCTCTCACTAGGCAACAACTTTATTCACATGGCTAACAAGGCCATTGACATCTTGTCACCTCTCACTAGGAAACAACTTTATTCACATGGCTCACAAGGCCATTGACATCTTGTCACCTCTCACTAGGCAACAACTTTATTCGCATGGCTCACAAGGCCATTGACATCTTGTCACCTCTCACTAGGAAACAACTTTAAAACAAAGGCTTACAAGCCCATACTAATCTTGTTACTTCTTTCTAAGTAACAGAAACATAATGGCCCATATGGCCAATGAACTCTTGTCAAATAAACATCATAGCTCATACCTGGCTATGATCCTCACCTCATGAGACCTGCATGATTGTCACACATGATAATATACTTATCAAGTTCACAACACATCATGCAAAACAGGGTAACACCACTATTCCCTTACTAGGGTTAGGGTTTACCAACAATTAGGGTATTTCATCCTTTTACCCAAAGCTAGGGTTAGGATTTTCCTTTCTTATCAATTAGGGTTTCATATTTTTATTATCACTCCAACCCTAATTTATTGCTACACTCCTCTTGGAGCATTCATTGATATCATAAGTATTCATTCATACTTAATACATTCATCATGTATCATTAAATGATTATCATCACAAGGTATGAGTCTCTCTCTCATCCTTAAGTTGGGAATTAACAAAACGACCATGTTAGGTCACTTTCAATTTAGCTCTTAGTCAAGCATAGAGAACCACGGCCGTGCAACCAGGAACGACCGTGCAAAGGAAAGCCACCATGGCCGTGCTACCATACACGGTCGTGCACAATGAACTACCACGGCCGTGCTACCTTGCACGGTCGTGCAGAGTGAATCCACCACGGCCGTGCTACCTTGCACGGTCGTGCCACAGGAGTTCACCTCATAAATCATGTTCAAGTATGAATTTTATTCTTTCATTAGGGATTAGGGTTTTACATACCATCTCCCATCCTTAGAATAGAGATTGCATATAGCATCACCCTTCATTAGGGTTTCATATCACATTGCCCATAATTAGGGTTTACTAATCATTCCCAATTAGGGTTTCTCATGAAATCTCCCTCAATTAGGGTTTCACATGGATACACCCTAATCTAGGGTTTCACATGGATGCACCCTCAACTAGGGTTTACTATTCATCCTAATTAGTGATTTCACATATAGACAACCTCTTATTAGGGTTATACATGGAATCAACCTCAATTAGGGTTTACATCATGTATTAGATCCATGCATTTGTTATTCATTATTGATTAGTACCATTAAGGGTATCTCTCACCTAATTACATTAGGTTTCCAACAAGGTTTGATCCATTGGACCTTCACAAACATAAGGTTTCCAATTGAATTAGGGTTTTCAATGTTGATTCCTTCAATCATTGAATTCATGGAACCAATCATCAATTGGACCTATACCCATACTTTAATTGAGTTTAATAGGTCAACCTTCAACTGATTTGACCCTCAAAAGACCCTCAATTGATTATCAATTAGGGTTTGATTCAATTGAATTAGGGATTAGAATCGATGATCCTTCAACACTAATCAATGCAGAACTAGTTGCATTGAAACCATTGAACCATCACTCAAATTGGGTATGACCTGAACCCAAACGGTCTTGAGGTCGTTTGGATGACCTCAAAATGGTCTTGAGACCGTTTTCCCATCAAATCACTCAAAACCAAGCCATCCATAAAGAGTTTGGTTCATTGAAGTGCTCACCAAATCAGCAGTTTATTGCAAATCAACATGGTACCTTTAGGCCTTCAAACACCTAACCATACTCAACCCTAGACCTCCAAACGGTCTTGGGTGACCACCAAACGGTCTTGAGACCGTTTGTATGAGCTCCAAATGGTCTTGAGACCATTTTCCCATCCAACCTTTGGATTTTAGTGAACAATCACCAAGGATTGATTTATCGAGTTGATCAACAAATCAGCATTTAGTTGCAGTATGATTTGGTATATTTGGACCTTCAATTGGTCAACTATACTTGACCCCAGACCTCCAAACGGTCTTGGGGTGATCCCCAAACGGTCTTGAGACTGTTTGGATGATCCCCAAACGGTCTTGAAACCGTTTGGGCTAATCAACCCAAAATCTCAACTTAACTCATTGGAATTTCAGCACTGTTTTCAATTAGGGTTTGCTTAATTAATTAGCCTTCAACTCATGATCCCTTTGGAGTTAACCCCTCAAATTTGGAGGGTCATTAACCAACATCATTAGGAACAGGAATATCAAACTGTCAACGCTTGGTAAACTCAACCAAACGGTCTTGAAATCGTTTGCCCAAAAAGTTCAATTAAAACAGATTGAAAATCAGCACTTAATCCAATTAGGTTTCCCTAATTTATTAGGCTTCAACTCACGATTCCTAGGGAGTTAATCCCTCAAATTTGGAGGGTCATTACCCAACATCAGTATGAACAGGAATCCCAAACGGTCAATGCTTTGTCAATGCACTCAAACGGTCTTGAAACCGTTTTCCCAAGCAGGTCAAGTTAATCAGGTTGAAAAATCAGCACTTAATTCAATTCGAGTTTCCTAATTGATTGGGCTTCAACTCACGATTCCTTTTGATTTAACCCCTCATATTTGGAGGGTCATTAATAAACATCATTAATGAACAGGAATCCCAAACGGTAAATGCTTGGTCAACGCAATCAAACGGTCTTGAAACCGTTTTCCCAAGCAGGTCAAGTTAATCGGGTTGAAAATCAGCACTTAATTCAATTCGATTTGCCTAATTTATTGGGCTTCAACTCACGATTCATTTGGAGTTAACCCCTAAAATTTGAAGGGTCATTAACCAACATCATTATGAACAGGAATCCCAAATGGTAAACGCTTGGTCAACCATCTCAAACGGTCTTGAAACCGTTTTCCCAAACAGGTCCAGTTAATCAGGTTGATAATCAGCACTTAATTCAATTCGATTTGCCTAATTGATTGGCCTTCAAACTATGATTCCTTTGGATTTAACCCCTAAAATTTGGAGGGTCATTAGCCTACATAATTAGTAACAAGATTACCAAACGGTCCACGCTTGGTAAACTCAACCAAACGGTCTTGAAACCGTTTGCCTCCAAACGGTTTGCAAACCGTTTAGTCACCAAACGGTTTTGATGAAACCGTTTGGTTCCCACCTATAGAAAACGTTTGCTCCCAAGATATTTGGTGAGCTTCTTTCTTATGATGATGTAATCATCACCTTCCTTCGTGCACCCAAGAACAGCAACCGTTCTTGATGGAAATTGCAGCAAAGAAACAAGTATGTATCAAATTGAAGAAAACAATCAACAAAGCATAGATGATTGATGCAATAGCAATGATTAAGGGTTTGAGTTATAAAACCCGCCTCCAATTGGGCTCCAAAGCTCCAAGCTCACGCCATTAATGGTGTATGAAGCTCTAGAAACTCCTCCTAGGCTCGTCCTCAAGCTTTTGATTGCAAAAGTTGGCTAGGGTTGAAGAGGAGATCGAAATAAGAAGGAATCCATAATTTATTTTCGATTTCCACCATGAAATAATGAAGAACGAGGGTCAAGATGCTTACCAACAGGTTGGGGCTCGTCCTCCTGTTCCTCCCAAGTCCCCTTGAGCTCATACCAAGCAAAGGAAGAAGAAAGGGGCGAAAAAGCCTTTCAAAATTTGGAAAAGTCACTTTTATAAGGAAATTGATGAGAGAGAAAATGCCTTATAAAAATCCAATTAATCCAAAAATATGGCCGCCTCTTCCCCCTCAAATCCCTTAAGGACGAGGCACCTTCCTTTGCCTTTAATTCTCCTTCATTATCCTCAATTTAAAGAAAAGCAAATTAAGCACCTTAATGCTTATTATATTAATATTCCATATGTGAGTGGAAATTACTTTTCTTTATAATAAGGTGAGTGGAATTTCACCTACATAAGATATTTTCGTTCCTTATCTTGGCAAAGGAACGTCCATCCTTATTCAAAATCAACCCAAAACATTTTGGTTGAAAGCCCTTCAATTATTTTTATTCATTTTTGCCCTAAATCGAATTAGGGTTTCAATTAGGCATTATTCTTGATTATTTTAATGTCAAGATTCTCTCTCCTCCAACTTAATTCAAATGAGATGCCCCTCTAATTTTCTTTGCTCTAAATGATTCCAAAAAACATTAAGGACCTTATTGAAGTGGTAATTTGCATATTGAACCCTAATTTTTGGGTAAATTGCACTTTACTCCAAAACTAGGTTTTAATGCACAAGGATTGCTTTACAAGCTTAATCTTGGTGTCCAAGCTTGTGGAAACCATACTACTAAATCATATTCATCCTTATGATGTCTCAACATCAGAGGAACATCTTATCATGCAACATTTGTAATTTAACCCCTCAATTTGGGTAATTTGCAATTTGGTCCAAAATAAGCAAACATTGCTTCAACATTGTTCAAATAGGACCAAAATTGAAACATAAGTTCCTCATGAGCCCTAATTACTTTTCTCAAGATAGGATTAAGAATCTAATCAACCTTATTAGGCAAAACATCTAGGGTTAATTCATAACCTAGGTCAGGGATCTTACAAATTATAAACCCCTAACAAGGATTTCGTCCCTGAAATCCCAAGTAAAGGGAAACAATTATCATTCATTCATCATGTCATCATGTCTCTTCATAACACATCATTACTATGGAGACATCTTAGAACTTTGATCAGCACAAAGTTCCTTCACACAATATTCTCATAGAGTCAAATGAGAACTTATCTTAAAGACATATTGAGTTGTTATGTTTATGCAAAGCATAAACCCCTAACATATGATGTTCATATCATTTTATATAATCACACTGATTTCATAGTTGACTATTCCAGGTAGTCAACCTATATCATCTGATAATTTTCAGATACCAGAATCCCTTACCCTAGTATCAGTCACATGTGTTGAAAACACATTATATTCTCATCTTTCTTTTATCATATTTACAACTTTATTGAATAGGGATCACCTCCCTTGTTCTCTTTCTCATCATATGAGGTTTATACTTTTACTTCCTCATATACACATATTGATCTGAATTCCTATCAGATCCTTCTTTCTTGTACTTAAGGTATGATACATTTATTGATTCCATATTTCTTATTTCATGATACTCATTAGATTGTATCAGAATGATTGCTTGATTAGGGCAATAAAAAAGATATCAATCTAAGAGTTTCCATACTCACTTTATCATCAATAGTTGTATACCTAATCAGGGTTTACAAGTACTGAGATCAAGTAGTATGCACTTACATGCTATCATATTTCTTACTTTTCCTATTATCATAACATAAGATTTAACATCCCTGGATTTTATCCAGACATCTCTTCTATACCTCTTCCTCTTTCATAGAGGTAAGAACAATATAGAGCATTTAAAAGAATACTGAACATAATTCAAATTCAAATTCTCATCATTTCTTCCCTATATAACAACCAATAGGGAAAACAAAATCAACAATCCTCCTTTTTATAACAAAAAGGGGTTTAGTGTACTCAATATGTACACATTTATAACATACCTTGTGCTCACATCATGGTCTTACAGGTAAAAGGTTAACATCTTTATCTTTACTTAATGGCTACTGCCCTGGCACCTTAAGCATTTATTGTACTATTAGTACCAAAAACCTTGGCTTTTTAGAATCATTAGGCAAATGTCTTTAACATTATAGAGATCATCACCTACTATTCAGCTTATTGCCCCTTATTGGGCACTGCCATTACAGATTTATTATCTGTCTAAACTCATGGCAGAGTCTACTTTCTTGCCATAAGTTAATCTTTTCCATATTTTCCCTCGTTCCAACATGACTAAGTCATTTAGGAACTTGTTTTAAAGCTCCATCTTTCTGTATTAAGGACTGATAACCTAGGTTGTAAGGCTAGCATCCAGTCCACTATATGCATTATTGTTGCCCTAATCTGCCCAACAAGAACATGATCATAGGATTCTCTATCCAGATCAGGTCTTAATGGGGATGCTCAGACACTCATTCTATTCTTGCATGATCCCTTGCACCTCTTCTTGGTGCAACAGAATTTCCGTTAGCAATGTGTTCCTTGTGCTCTCCAGTCATTTTAAAACTTTACCCTTTCTCTGTACAAGCAGAAATCATTATAGGGTATACTGGAGGACACTAACACAGACTCGATACCTTAGTCCTATGTCTCTGTAGACTCAGCGAACCTGGCTCTGATACCACTAAATTGTAACGACACTCGCCATCGTTAAGATAACAAGTGCCATTAACAATAATAAAACATGCGGAAGCAAATCATCAAGCAGCGGATTACTGAAAATCACTAAAAATTAAAACTTTTTGCAAAGAGATCCATTCACAAGAAAACTCTTTCATTCATAACCAAAGTAAAACTTTACATCCTGGTTCACAAGTACACGACCTGTATAATTCCTTTTCAAGGATTACAACATTGACTGTCATGCTAACAAATATACACAGGCAGTATAGAAACTTTGAGGCACTATGCCAAAACTCTGATTGAATCATTTGAAACTCCAAGGACCTGAGAGTACAGAGACGACACATAGGACTTCTATCTATATGACTTGACAGAAAATATCTCCACCTGAGATCTCATTGCTATCCCTGTTGTTGTTGCTGCTGCTCTTTTTCTGATCTTAGGGATTTCCTGCCTTGCCTCCCATGCATACCTAAAAATGTTTCCCACGGGGGTGAGACAATTGAAAATTTCCCCAGCGAGAGATATAACTCTCCGCCAAAACATTGTTATTGCAGTTTATTAAATTAAAACTGAGCAGGGGTTACTTTTACCATATCAGGCAGAATCATTCATCATAGAACAGAATAAGATAATCTCCTATTCTCAAGGAGAGCATTGCATCTACCCATGGTAGATAAGTAATTCATCTGTCTATTTTGCAGAGAATATAAAGAGACATAAATAACATTTATCTGCTAAGGAATGCACAAAGAAATGCAACATCAGCCAATGAATCTCCGTATTCAATCCTTAAGCAAACATGCTATACGGCTGATTACATTTTACAATCATATTTAAGATCTGAGGAGATGAGGTATACCACTCATACTCCAACTGGCCATTGCGAAGTCGAAACCGGTACCATACATAGGTCTATGGAAGAGCCAGACTCCATGACCTCATCCGTCTCGGTCAGTGCGAGACAAAACGCAAGACATCTCGTGTCTCTGCTAACGTAGCTTTCTAGGATATACTGGCAACTTCGCTACAGAGTTACAGTGTCAATTGCACTCTCGTCGGCAATCGAGAGATTTCATGTTTATCTCCGTCGACCCGACAAAAACATCGGGAGATGGGTACAACATCTGGCCCAATCATCAGGAATTAGTGATACATCTATCCCGACCTATTCATGAAGGATTTGAGAGGTTTCTTGTTTACCTCCTCACAATCACTTCAAGAGGACGTAAGGATATTTTCGCCCATTGACCCCCGTATATTCAAAAATATACGAAATCTAAGATATGCCGCGGAGCAACCTGTTTCACCATCACCTATTCCTGACGATGATGGATCTATGGTCAGAGCACTACATGAATAGATTTCACTTGATTAATTAAGTACATTATCATATTCTTTTAGCACCAGTCAAGTTCTCAAACATATTTTATTCAGACAAATGCTATAAAGAGACATGTACCACTTTCATCAGATACTTATTCACATGGCTCAGAAGCCATTCACATCTTGTCACCTCTCACTAGGCAACAACTTTATTCACATGGCTCACAAGGCCATTGACATCTTGTCACCTCTCACTAGGCAACAACTTTATTCACATGGCTCACAAGGCCATTGACATCTTGTCACCTCTCACTAGGCAACAACTTTATTCGCATGGCTCACAAGGCCATTGACATCTTATCACCTCTCACTAGGAAACAACTTTAAAACAAAGGCTTACAAGCCCATACTAATCTTGTTACTTCTTTCTAAGTAACAAAAACATAATGGCACATATGGCCAATGAACTCTTATCAAATAAACATCATAGCTCATACCTGGCTATGATCCTCACCTCATGAGACCTGCATGATTGTCACACATGATAATATACTTATCAAGTTCACAACACATCATGCAAAACAGGGTAACACCACTATTCCCTTACTAGGGTTAGGGTTTACCAACAATTAGGGTATTTCATCCTTTTACCCAAAGCTAGGGTTATGATTTTCCTTTCTTATCAATTAGGGTTTCATATTTGTATTATCACTCCAACCCTAATTTATTGCTACAATCCTCTTGGAGCATTCATTGATATCATAAGTATTCATTCATACTTAATACATTCATCATGTATCATTAAATGATTATCATCACAAGGTATGAGTCTCTCTCTCATCCTTAAGTTGGGAATTAACAAAATGACCATGTTAGGTCACTTTCAATTTAGCTCTTAGTCAAGCATAGAGCACCACGGCCGTGCAACCAGGAACGGCCGTGCAAAGGGAAGCCACCACGGCCGTGCTACCATACACGGTCGTGCACAATGAACTACCACGGCCGTGCTACCTTGCACAGTCGTGCAGAGTGAATCCACCACATCCGTGCTACCTTGCATGGTCGTGCCACAGGAGTTCACCTCATAAATCATGTTCAAGTATGAATTTTATTCTTTCATTAGGGATTAGGGTTTTACATACCATCTCCCATCTTTAGAATAGAGATTGCATATAGCATCACCCTTCATTAGGGTTTCATATCACATTGCCCATAATTAGGGTTTACTAATCATTCCCAATTAGGGTTTCTCATGAAATCTCCCTCAATTAGGGTTTCACATTGATACACCCTAATCTAGGATTTCACATGGATGCACCCTCAACTAGGTTTTACTATTCATCCTAATTAGTGATTTCACATGTAGACAACCTCTTATTAGGGTTATACATGGAATCAACCTCAATTAGGGTTTACATCATGTATTAGATCCATGCATTTGTTATGCATTATTGATTAGTACCATTAAGGGTATCTCTCAACTAATTACATTAGGTTTCCAACAAGGTTTGATCCATTGGACCTTCAAAAACATAAGGTTTCCAATTGAATTAGGGTTTTCAATGTTGATTCCTTCAATCATTGAATTCATGGAACCAATCATCAATTGGACCTATACCCATACTTCAATTGAGTTTAATAGGTCAACCTTAAACTGATTTGACCCTCAAAAGACCCTCAATTGATCATCAATTAGGGTTTGATTCAATTGAATTAGGGCTTAGAATCGATGATCCTTCAACACTAATCAATGCAGAACTAGTTGCATTGAAACCATTGAACCATCACTCAAATTGGGTATGACCTGACCCCAAACATTCTTTAGGTCGTTTGGATGACCTACAAATGGTCTTGAGACCGTTTGCCCATCAAATCACTCAAAACCAAGCCATCCATAAAGAGTTTGGTTCATTGAAGTGCTCACCAAATCAGCAGTTTATTGCAAATCAACATGGTACCTTTAGGCCTTCAAACACCTAACCATACTCAACCCTAGACCTCCAAACGGTCTTGGGTGACCACCAAACGGTCTTGAGACCGTTTGGATGAGCTCCAAATGGTCTTGAGACCGTTTTCCTATCCAACCTTTGGATTTTAGTGAACAATCATCAAGGATTGATTTATCGAGTTGATCAACAAATCCGCATTTAGTTGTAGTATGATTTGGTACCTTTGGACCTTCAATTGGTCAACTATACTTGACCCCAGACCTCCAAACGGTCTTGGGATGATCCTCAAATGGTCTTGAAACCGTGTGGCTAATCAACCCAAAATCTCAACTTAACTCATTGGAATTTCAGCACTGTTTTCAATTAGGGTTTGCCTAATTGATTAGCCTTCAACTCATGATCCCTTTGGAGTTAACCCCTAAAATTTGGAGGGTCTTTAACCAACATCATTAGGAACAGGAATCTCAAACGTTCAATGCTTGTGCAACTCAACCAAACGGTCTTGAAATCAATTGCCCAAAAAGTTCAATTAAAACAGATTGAAAATCAGCACTTGGTCAACGCTTGGTCAACGCACTAAAATGGTCTTGAAACCGTTTTCCCAAGCAGGTCAAGTTAATCAGGTTGAAAAATCAGCAATTAATGCAATTCGATTTGCCTAATTGATTGGGCTTCAACTCACGATTCCTTTGGATTTAACCCCTCAAATTCGGAGGGTCATTACCCAACATCATTATGAACAGGAATACCAAACGGTCAACGCTTGGTAAACGCACTCAAACGGTCTTGAAACCGTTTTCCCAAGCAGGTCAAGTTAATCAGGTTGAAAATCACCACTTAATTCAATTCGATTTGCCTAATTGATTGGGCTTCAACTCACGATTCCTTTGGAGTTAACCCCTCAAATTTGGAGGGTCATTAACCAACATCATTATGAACAGGAATACCAAACGGTCAACGCTTGGTCAACCATCTCAAACGGTCTTGAAACCGTTTTCCCAAACAGGTCCAATTAATCAGGTTGATAATCAGCACTTAATTCAATTCTATTTGCCTAATTGATTGGCCTTCAACCTATGTTTGGAGTTAACCCCTAAAATTTGGAGGGTCATTAGCCTACATAATTAAGAACAAGATTACCAAACGGTCCATGCTTGGTCAACTCAACCAAACAGTCTTGAAACCGTTTTCCTCCAAACGGTTTGCAAACCGTTTAGTCACCAAACGGTTTTGATGAAACCGTTTGGTTCCCACCTTTAGAAAACGTTTGCTCCCAAGATATTTGGTGAGGTGCTTTCTTATGATGATGTCATCATCACCTTCCTTCGTGCACCAAAGAACATCAACCGTTATTGATGTAAATTGCAGCAAAGAAACAAGTATGTATCAAATTGAAGAAAACAATCAACAACGCATAGATGATTGATGCAATAGCAAAGATTAAGGGTTTGAGTTATAAAACCCGCCTCCAATTGAGATCCAAAGCTCCAAGCTTATTCCATTAATGGTGTATGAAGCTCTAGCAACTCCCCCTATGCTCTTCCTCAAGCTTTTGATTGCAAAAGTTGGCTAGGGTTGAAGAGGAGATCGAAATAAGAAGGAATCCATAATTTATTTTCGATTTCCACCATGAAATAATGAAGAACGAGGGTCAAGATGCTTACCAACAGGTTGGGGCTCGTACTCCTGTTCCGCCCAAGTCCCCTTGAGCTCATCCCAAGCAAAGGAAGAAGAAAGGGCCGAAAAAGCCTTTCAATTCATTTGGAAAAGGCACTTTTATAAGGAAATTGATGAGAGAGAAAATGCCTTATAAAAATCCAATTAATCCAAAAATATGTTCGCCTCTTCCCCCTCAAATACCTTAAGGACGAGGAAACTTCCTTTGCCTTTAATTCTCCTTCATTATCCTCAATTTAAAGAAAAGCAAATTAAGCACCTTAATGCTTATTATATTAATATTCCATATGTGAGTGGAAATTACTTTTCTTTATAATAAGGTGAGTGGAATTTCACCTACTTAAGATATTTTCGTTCCTTATCTTGGAAAAGGAACGTCCATCCTTATTCAAAATCAACCCAAAACATTTTGGTTGAAAGCCCTTCAATTATGTTTATTCATTTTTTCCCTAAATCGAATTAGGGTTTCAATTAGGCATTATTCTTGATTATTTTAATGTCAAGATTCTCTCTCCTCCAACTTAATTCAAATGAGATGCCCCTCTCATTTTCTTTGCTCTACATGATTCCAAGAAACATTAAGGACCTTATTGAAGTGGTAATTTGCATATTGAACCCTAGATTTTTGGTAAATTGCACTTTACTCCAAAACTAGGTTTTAATGCACAAGGATTGCTTTACAAGCTTAATCTTGGTGTCCAAGCTTGTGGAAACCATAATACTACATCATATTAATCCTTATGATGTCTCAACATCAGAGGAACATCTTATCATGCAAAATTTGCAATTTAACCCCTCAATTTGGGTAATTTGCAATTTGGTCCAAAATAAGCAAACATTGCTTCAACATTGTTCAAATAGGACCAAAACTGAAACATAAGTTCCTCATGAGCCCTAATTACTTTTCCCAAGATAGGATTAAGAATCTAATCAACCTTATTAGGCAAAACATCTAGGGTTAATTCATAACCTAGGTCAGGGATGTTACATAGACTGTCTAAGATATATGTGCCATCAATATCACATATTGACTCCCATGTGCATGCACATGCCTTTCTCAGTCTCTCTTATCAAGTGGCCATGGACATCATACTACCTTAGGAGGGACAAATCCCATATCTATCACTCGTAGTCAAAAATCCATGTGTCAAAGTCACCCAATCATCACCTTGATAACAATCCATATTTCAGGACTGCATTTGATGATGTCAAAGTGTACCCAATGACGTGTGATGAGTGCAGTAATTTTAGGTATAAGAATCATAATCACCACCATCACTGTGAGATATAACTATGACTACCATATCATGGTTCCATGTGTCACTCTCACGGTGGGTCTTTTCGATACACTGTTCTCCAACATGTATCTATGTGTTTGGTTTGATATCACATATCATGACTAACGAGACTCTATCATCAAACAACACACACTCTAGTTTTATTGTGTCATTGTTGTCTATCAACCTTCCACAATGACATCTGACTAGGGACAAAACAAGAATGCACAAACTCCTAGCATCTGTATGATCTCATTCTTCAAGTCCTCAACCTGAAGACATACATCATTGAGTGCTATCATACTCTAGACATTCATTCTGTTCTATCATTAACTCATAACTGATTGAACCAAAATAAATTGGAAGCTTGCCTTTGATATTTATCAAATCAATCTTAATGTATCCAAATCCAATCATCTTATGACTGGCTCTCGGGGCATACAGACCAACACAACCTGCATGCATGTGAGATAAACATAGCCCTAGAATAGTATAAAAACAAAGGCGACAAAGTCTCATAAACTTGAAACCTGATAGAGAAAGGAATACTATCAATCTCCTAAGTATATAAAACATGGGCCAAGAATAACAGATCTTGCCCTGGGTATGAGGTTCCATTCCATCCCAAAAGAGTAGGAAATATCACATCTGCTCGACAGGAAATAACACTTCTTCCACAAAAACCAATGCAATTACACTACTCTAGTGCTACTAAATCACATAGCATGTTAAATGTAGAGGAAAGTAGAAAGTACAGTCAGAATATATAAACTAGTCACTACATAAGTGGCCAACATATACATCCACCTCATAAGTGGGGAAAAGACATCACATGTCATTTTTTAGAGTTCCATCATGAATAAAGAATAGGATAAGAGTCTAAAAGAATATCCATATCACATGATCAATATCAAATAAGGTAGTTCACATGAACCATGATTTTTTTTAAAAAAGACATTGTGTATAGGCTAATGTCCATAGGACAAAGAGAATGAATAAGCATAGGTGAATTGCTCAACATAGAAGAATAGGGGATACATCATACCTCAACTTCAGAGTCTAAACAGTCCAAGTCAATCCTAGATCCAATCCTAGGCCTCCAAAGAACCTCTAAGGAAGGTAGACATGACCAATAAGTATGGTTCCCAATCTTAGAGAGGCTGGTTTCTCCAACAAAGCTCATATCTTGAACAAGAAGCACTTTCTCCACTTTAGAGGTGAAAAACCCTAACAAAAGAACATGGAGATGGGGTGTTTAAGGGCTCTAGGCTGGGTTTCACCATGGAAGACCAGGGTTACAACCTACTGGAAGGTGAAAGGAAGACTAAAAACATGAAAATAGGGAAGAAAAGGGGGATACTTACTAGTTTTGGTCAAAATCACCAAGGAGGAGCTTAAGAAATCCCAAATAGAGAAATTTGGAACCCTATGAGCCTTCTTCACCAAGGTAGGCACCTCCTTTTACCTTGGGACAACACCTTTGTGGAAAAACAGAGTAGAAATGATGCTCTAAGATAGAGGAAATAAAGGAGAGCAAGAGTTTTCGAATTGGGAGTTGGGAAGGGGTAGATATGGCTATATAAAAAAAGAGGTCAAGTATGAGGTGTCTATGAGACTTTCCAAGTTTCGTGTATAAGGGTGTCCATGGGTATGCAAGCCTTTATTGATAAGAAGTCAAGCACGAGGTGTCAAGTTACTTTCCATGTTTCCAATGCTAAGGGTGCCTATGGATATGCAAACCTTTATGGATAAGGAAGAAGTCAAGCATGAGGTGTCCATTGAGCTTTCCAGGTGTCCTTAGCCTAGGGATTTCATGGCCATGCAAGAGGACAGATCATATAAGCTTCTTGAATATCAAATGTTAGTTTATGGACACTTGTAGGCTATCCCAAACGACCTCAAATCAAAGACATAACCCCATTGGTTGATAGCTTCTGAAGATAAGCTCATTTATAAAGAGAGTAATCCCTAAAATGCCCTTGGAAAGAAACACCTTCAAACCAAGGTGCAACTAGGCTCCCTATGGTTCAAAAACTTGATAATGGTAAGGGGATATGTAAGGATTATAGTGCATGTGACAATTTGTAAAGAAAACCTCCCAATTGGGAAAATCGTAGAAAAGTCCAAAATGTACCTAAAATCACATAACTTGCACAAACAACATCCAAATTTGGTGAAACTTCATCCATAAGTTATCTTTGATGTGTTGAATACAAATTTGACATTATTTACATCTTTTGAAATTATATAATAACATTATTAATTACTTATGCCATTTACTCATTTTCTCGCTCCTAAACTTACCCAGATATTTCAAGGCGGTCCAAATTACATGAAATTTGACATGTAGGCTAATTTTGATATGTAGATTTTGAATCTGAAGTTTTTTTTGAATTTTAAGACTTCTTTTTATAATATATTACATACAACCCATTATCTAAATTACCAATTAAGTTTCATATCTTCATATTACCACCAAAATAAGTTATGTGGCATACTTTATGTATCCATTATAAATCTAAGTTTAATGTTAGAACATTAGGTTACAGTAAGGTGATCTATACATGCATTAGCTCATTGGGGTTATACTAAACATCTATTTAGGTCTAACCTTCGACATTGTTTGTCTGTGTCCAAAATGTCAACTTCTAGGGTTGGGTCTGATATCTAGTATGTTATAGCACACCACCCCTTAAAGGGATTTCGTCCTGGAAATCAAAACATCCACATATAGGAACACAACTTATTCACCACCCCTTAAAGGATTTATCTTATTAAGTCAAAACATGTAACGTCCCGGGATTCCACCGTCTCAAGACTTAGAAGGCCCGAGAGGAGAAATCTGAAAATGTTAGGCAATCATTTCAGAGAGCGATGCGGAAGCGACATACACATGCATGAACATACAATTATAGGAATACACCATAACATTTCTCAACATTGAACATGTAAATTATTACAAGATGAATTATGACAACATGAATTATAATTACATATTGAAGTAGAAAGATACACAGTCTGAACATGTATGCTATCTAGGATCTTAGACAATAGGTAAACCTATACAAATGCTCACTTCCTGTCTTTTGTCCCATACTAGCTCTAAACCTAAAACATATGTGAAACAACGAATCAACACACAAGGTGTCGAGTACATGGGTAGAAAGATGCATATATTTATGGTTTTCATAATTTTGAAAAGATTTGTAGAAAGAAAGAAAGATCATAGAAAATAATTCTTTATTATGTGAAACACACCAATGTTAATCATTTTTCTAGATGAATTGTATTACGAAGGTGGACTAGCACCAAAACATATATATTGGGTCCATCCCCATGTACGGAGTACTCTAGGGAAACTCCCCGTACACCGTGTGCTCTAGGGAGGTGTACTAGTCAACATTATTCCATTCCCTCAAAAGGGGGACAATGAACACCTTAAATAACTACAAAACATTTACTCATCATTTATATTTTCAAGTGATAAAACATCGTGTACTATATAGTGCTACTACATACAATATTTGCATATAGAAAAGAGCATACATACATATCATGAGTGCAACCAAGAAAACCATAGTCACAAACTTAAATAAACCCACGAACCTGAGTTCAAAGACTCCTAATAATCCTTGATCATCTAGATAATCTAGTCAGCACGTGATTTAAAGAAATTAATCATCATTAATATATGTACATCATATTCTTGGTAATTTTAGGTCCAAATTAGGGTTTGGCCAAATTTAGGTTCAAATAGCCTAGAACTTGTGTCTGATATTTTTTTACTGATCAGGAGGTCATTTTAGAGGTCTAGTCCCATTTTCATATTTTTTGATGATTTTTCTATTTTCTAAAATAAAAAATGAGTTAAAAGACATACAACCAGTCTTTGATAGAAAAAGACCTATTATTATGAATATGATTTCATTTAGAGTTCAAATATTGGTTTCAATCATCATTAGGGATCTCTAAGAACTTAAGGTGAATTAATATCAACTGGATCTAATTTATTTCATTTAACAAATTGAAACAAGGAGAACTATACTATAAATTAAATATCATCATTATTTGTTCTTCAAAAGCTTGATCTAAGGGTCCAGTAATGTAGAGGATATTTTTTTGAGTCTAGGGATATTTTTGGGGCATTTATTGGCCAAGGGAGCTATTTTATACAGATTTTCTAAGGAGAAAGATATTTTTCAGAAATATACAATGATTTACCTTCCCTTTGCCTGAGATGGCGGCCGTTGATTGGCTATTGCTGGCTGACTAAGCTCATGAGTTCATACTCCTGGCTGGTTCAGTTTATGGTGACCGACCAGTTTATTTGATAAATTGGATTGGCCTAGACTTGGGGAGTCATCCTCCCAGCCTTACACGCGATCTAGAGTTCATGCTCCTCTGATACGTGACCGTTTCCACAAAGGAGGATCCCCAGAGAGGGGTTGATCACTGGTCGCTCCTCATCTTTTGGTTAAGATCTCCATCTCCATGACCTAATATGCCCCAGAACTTCATCCACGCACCTTTCACGATGTCGGCTTGCCCATCTCCTTCTGGTGCTCCCTGTAGGCTGCCATCATCTCCGTGGAGGCTCTTTGATTGTCCATGATTCTTTCTCGAGTCATCTGCAACTCCAATTTCCACCTGATTGTCGTTGCACCTAGGTCTGTCGGTGCTCTGTGGTTGGGCTCCGCCATGAGTAGGGCACCTAACAAGGATCCACAATGTCTCTCTCTCCACGATATTCTCAGCCTAGCGTGATTGTCTTCTCCGCAGAGTTGATCCCAAATCTCCAGTGTTGTCTTGGCTGCTAATTCCAATGAGCACTACGGGCACTTCCAAAATCCTTCGAGCTACCCTTGTGTCCTCCGACCTCCTTGCACACAACCCCTGCTGACATGGAGTTTCCTTCTCTATTAGCAACTGAACATGTGGCTGCCGATCCGGCGAGCTACTGCTCCAGTAGTCATGCACGCCGTCATCATGGAGTGGAAGAAGGAACACTGTGTTCCTTCTTGAAACTAATATGAAGTTGTGCAACAGTCATGGTATCACTGAAACTCCAAACACAAAGGAGTCGCCAGTAGTAGTGGGAAGTCCTCGGAGCTTTGTATCGACCTAATCTTATGGAGAAGTGTGACCGGAAGAAGCGCGAGGAGGGGTAAATCATGAGATCTTTCCTCCATGAAGAAGCTTTAGGTGGTTATGATCTGGGGTATTAAATGGCAACGAGTAGATTGATATCACCCTCTTGGTTCAGATTCATAGCTGACTGATGGACCTCTCATTGATGTTACATGGATGAGGGTGGTGTGAATCTCACTACTTGAACCTTTTAACCTAGCCTACCCATTTATTGCAGGTGGTGGAGAGTGGAGGGTGAGGGGTCTTCAGATCTAAGGATATCTATGAAACAACAACCCACATCATGGTTAATGAGATCCAGAAGAGAGGCGTAACATCTATCCCAGATTCCTCGTAAAGACTCTTTCCTTAATAGTCCACATTGTAGCCACATTCTCCTTAGATTTCGGAGCTAGGATTTGATGACCCAAGTGTGGCTTTAGTACAGTCACCTACCAACTGAATAGGAGTGGCCATCTGACATATATGAGAACCAAACCTATGTTTGAAATCTTATGAAACCTAAGTCCTCTAATGAAATTTTGAAATGTCAAAATCTATTCAATGGCTCATCCAAAAGTCATGAGAATTTAAACCTTAGTGGATAACCATAAAACGTAGATTTTGGACCAATTTGATACTAAATATCCATTTTTTATTATGTTTATAATTTATTCACAACAAGTCCTCAAAACTATCCTCAATATATGAACCCTAAAGTTAGGGTCATCACATTCACCCCACCTTATATGGAATTTCGTCCTCAAATTTAACCAATAACATAATCAAGGTGAAATCAAGGAGTTTCTACTACCTCTAGGCCACTATTTCTAAGTGCCAAGGTTTTCATGGTTTTGTATGTACCTTAAGTTGTCATCTTTGGATATCATAGCATTTAGGGTTTATATCATTTATCTCCCTATGAAATAGGCTTTATTCATACACCTGAAGTTGAGAAAGGTATCACTTAAGGTTTCATCTTTCACCTTAATCAGCTATGTAAGGTGTTACAAGACTGCACATCATTTACTGATGAAATTTTCACACTTAACATCATTAGTGTGCTTGTATGATCAACACATACAAGGATTGCGTCATTAAAAGAATCTAATATTCAACTTTAAATATTAGGGTCTCACCCTATTTTTTGAGAATTTCTATTAACTAAAAACTTAGAGAAAATGTTTTTTGAGGTTAAGAACTTTATCTTGTGATCATTTAATTAATGATCTAGGGACATATTCATTTCAATCTCATTATTTCAAACTTATATCTATCATACATGATATAAGGGAAAGAGAATATACCAAGCCAATCTTATCATGGTTTCAAACTTACCTATTTCATCTGTGATATGATGGGAAAGAGAATATATTAAATCAATCTTATCATATTTTTAAACTTGGATATCACATGTATGATATAGAAAGAGAATATAGAATAGGTCAAGCTTCTATGAGTGACTCCTCATATATAAATCATATATATAGCTCAAGTGAGGTTTCTAGCATCATATATTAAGAAAGAGGAGTCAAGGAAACAACATTTATGAGTATCTTATGCACAATGCATTTTTCTCCCAGAACCAGAGTTCATATATTACCTCACTTGCAGCTAATGACGAGATTCACACACATATGTCACTCAAGCTAGGACCTAACTCAATCAAAAGGATTTTTTTCTCATTATGAGTCACTTACCCATCATTTTTGTTTTACCCAACTCTCACATTGAATCATGCAAAAGGGTCTCAACTCATATACTCAGGAGTAACCCAGCTTAGGACGCATCATTTCACATATATCTTACATTTTTCATATATTGTAGGGTAGGTCCTATGACCCTCTCCTTATGGGTCTCACTCTCTCTATAGTTCACCACGTATCTTGTCCTAACACTAGAGGCCCTCCTTTGTAAAAGAGCTTGTCTCATGCATATTCACTTTATCTTTTTTTAGCTCATCTTAAGTAAGAAAAGAGTACTTACTTTCATCACCTAGACTTGCCTTAGATTATCCAAAACTAGACTCAGAACTAATATACAACTTAGATCTTTATAGAGAACTTAGACCTCAGAGATCGAGTTTATATAAGATCATCCTTGCTTATATAATCTATTATTCTATTGTCTATCTATCTATCACATATCCTTATAAGGCTCTAGACATCTATTCTAGATATACTCTCTCTTCTAGACTGATGTCACCCCATTTCACTTAGGTTGCATGAACACTAACAACTCTCCATTGTGAGGGACACATTTTTATATTTACATATATATAATAAAATATTATATAGTTTTTCTCTGAGAAGGTAGACGTCAGAGAAAACTATCGAGGCTTGAGCCGACTGGAAAACAAAACCAAACCAGCAAAATGAGTGTCCCACACACAGTAGATAGTCTAGTGTCATCTCACCTAGTGAGATGGTGAGAACAAGGTGTAGACTAGTGTAGCTACCCAATACATATGAGCTCTATATGAAAAGGGTTTCATACACTTGTCTAAACCTAGTTCTCAAACATCTAGGTTCTAACTTAGAGGCTAAGTCAAACCTTATTCCTATATAACAACTTACTAAGTTTCTACGATTTAAAGTGAGACGTGAAATTTAGTTTTATGTTTCATGGTGAGCAATTGCTAGGTGTAGCTATTGTTCATGCTCTGATACCAACTGTAACATCCCCAAATTCTGCCGTCTCGAGACTAAGAAGGCCCGAGAGGACAAATCCGAAAACGTTAAGCAATCATTACAGAGAGCAATGCGGAAGCGACATACGCATACATGAGCATACAATTATAGAAATACACCATAAAGATACATAGTCTGAACATGTATGCTATCTAGGATCTTAGACAGTACGTAAACTTGTACAACTGCTCACTTCTCGTCTTTTGTCCCATGCTAGCTCTGAACCTAAAACATACGTGAAACAATGAATCAACACACAGAGTGTCGAGTACATGGGTAGAAAGATACATATATTTATGGTTTTCATAATTTTGAAAAAATTTGCAGAAAGAAAGAAAGATCGTAGAAAACGATTCTTTATTATGTGAAATACACCGATTTTAATCATTTTTCTAGATGAATTGTATTACTAAGGTGGACTAGTACCATAACATATATATTGGGCCCATCCCCGTGTACTGAGTACTCTAGGGAAACTCCCCATACACCGTGTGCTCTAGGGAGGTGTACTAGTCAACATTAATCCATTCCCTCGAAAGGGGGACAATGAACACCTTAAATAACTACAAAACATCTACTCATCATTTATGTTTTTAAGTGATAAAACATCATGTACTATATAGTGCTACTACATCCAATATTTACAAACAGAAGAGAGCATACATGCATATCATGAGTGCAACCAAGAAAATGATAGTCATATACTTAAATAAACCCATGTACTTGAGTTCAAAGATTCCTAATAATCCTTGATCATCTAGATAATTTGGTCAACACCTGATTTAAAGAAATTAATCATTATTAATACATGTACATCATATTATTGGTAATTTTAGGTCCAAATTAGGGTTTGGCCAAATCTAGGTTCAAATAGCCTAGAACTTGTATCTGATATTTTTCTACTGGTCAGGAGGTCATTTTAGAGGTTTGGTCCAATTTTCATATTTGTTGATGATTTTTCTATTTTCTAAAATTAAAAATGAGTTAAAAGACATATAGCCAGTCTTTGATAGAAAAAGACCTATTATTATGAATATGATTCCATTTAGAGTTCAAATATTGGTTTCAATCATCATTCGGGATCTCTAATAACTTAAGGTGAATTAATATCAACTGGATATAATTTATTTCATTTAACAAATTGAAACAAGGAGAACTATACTATAAATTAAATATCATCATTATTTGTTCTTCAAAAGCTTGATCTAAGGGTCCAGTAATGTAGAGGATATTTTTTTGAGTCTAGGGATATTTTTTGGGCATTTATTGGCCAAGGGAACTATTTTATACATATTTTCTAAGGAAAATCTATTTTTTAGAAATATACAATGATTTACCTTCCCATTGACTGAGATGGTGGCCGTCGATTGGCTACTACTTGTTGACTAAGCTCCTGAGTTCAGACACCTGGTTGGTTCAGTTTATGGTCAGACCGGCCAGTTTAGTTGATGAATTGGATTGGTTCAGACTTGGGAACTCAGCCTCCCAGCCTTGCACGTGATCTGGAGTTCACGCTTCTTTGATGCGTGACCACCGCCACAAAGGAGGATCCCTGGAGAGGGGTTGATCGCTGATCGCTCATATTTTGGTTACAATCTCCATCTCCATGACCTAGTACACCCTAGAACTTCAGCCACACACCTTTCACAATGTCGACTTGCCCATCTCCTTCTGGTGCTCCCTGTAGGTTGCCATCATCTCCTTGGAGGCTCATTGATTTTCCATGATTCCTTCTTGAGCCATCTACAACTCCAAGTTCAACCTGATCATCGTTGCACCTGGGTCTGCCAATGCTCTATGGTTGGGCGCCGCCATGAGTAGGGCACCTGGCAAGGATCCACCATGTCTCCTCTCTCCACAACATTCTCAGCCTAGTGCGGTTGTCTTCTCCGTAGGGTTGATCCCAAATCTCCAGCACTGTCTTCCCTGTTGATTCAAGTGAGCACTACAGGCACCTCCAAAATCCTTTGGGCTACCCTTTTGGCCTCCGACCTCCTTGCACACAACCCCTGCCGACGTGGAGTTTCCTTCTCTATCGACAACTGAACCTGTGGCTACTGATCTGGCGGGCTACTGCTCCTGTAGTCATGGAGTGGAAGAAGGAACATTGTGTTCCTTCTTGAAACCAATATGAAGTTGTGCAACAATCATGGTATCACTGAAACTCCAAACACAAAGGAGTCACCAGTAGTAGTGGGAAGTCCTCAGAGCTTTGTATCGACCGGATCTTATGGAGAAGTGTGACCGAAAGAAGCATGAGGAGGGGTAAATCCTGAGATCTTTCCTTCATTGAGAAGCTTTTGGTGGTTATGATCTGGGGTATTAAAGGGCAACAAGTAGATTGATATCACCCTCTTAGTTCAGATTGATAGCCAACTGATGGACCTATCATTGATGTTACGTGGATGAGGGTGGTGTGAATCTCACTACTTGAACCTTTTAACCTAGCCTACCATTTGTTGCAGGTGGTGGAGAGTGGAGGGTGAGGGGTCTTCAGATCTAAGGGTGAGGGGTCTTCAGATCTAAGGAGATCTATGAAACAACAACCCACATCATGGTTAATGAGATCTAGAAGGAGAGGCGTAACTCTATCCCAAATTCCTTATGAAGACTCTTTCCTTAATTGTCCACATTGCAACCACATTCTCCTTAGATTTCGGAGCTAGGATTTGATGAGCCAAGTGTGGCTTTAGTACAGTCACCTACCAATTGAATATGAGTGGTCGTCTGTCATATATGAGAACCAAACCTATGTTTGAAATCTTATGAAACCTAAGTCCTCTAATGAAATTTTCAAACATCAAAATCTATTCAACGGTTCATCCAAAAGTCATGAGAATTTAAAACTTAGTGGATAACCATGAAATGTAGATTTTGGACCAGTTCAATACTAAATATCCATTATTTGATCACGTTTATCATTTCTTCACAACAAGTCCTCAAAACTATCCTCAATATATGAACCCTAAAGTCGGGGTCATCACAAAATTATTCTTTAGGTACAAATGGTTCAACTACACTTCCTTACATCCAACTACGTAAGCATCATGCAAAAAAAACATAATTTGTAAAGACTAACTATGAACTATGGGTTAACCTGCTCGTGTCCATACTCAAACAAGTCTTTACATCTAGGAGACTAGTTCAACATATTAGGGTCCCTAAAGATAAATCATATAGATGTCTAAGGCTACTATTGCATAAAAGCATGTTATTTTGAACAATTCATATCAGCTCAGGCCAGGCCAGTATCATATGGATTCGGGAGTCCTCGTAAACCAAACTAGTGGTGTAGAGGAAAATCTTGCCAGCTCCTGAACCCAAATCCTTTTTAGACACCTTTGCTTTCAACTTCATATCCTAGTAGCTGCCTAAAGGCCAAGTTAAACAACCTCAAGTTAGTATTGTTACTTATACATCTTTTACTTGTAAGTATTTTAAGGATCTATTCATCATTATTCTAATGTGAAACTATATCATCCTAAATCAACCCTTCATCATCTATTGATCAACTCTAGGCCAAATATGTCACTTAAAGTTAAGGCAAGCATTCTAACTAGGGTGACAAAATTTAAATAGTCAGGTTTCAACCACCATGGGCTCTGATACCATGCTATAAGGAGGCGGGTTCATCCCTTACTAAATTAAAATTTTGAAGAATAAAACATCCATTCCAAACACACTCAAAGGAATTCTGGAATAGGTGTAACATTTTCAAATTTCAATAAATGGTATTCAAAACAACCAAAGTATACCAGCAGAATAAACATGTTGATTATATTCAATTTATAACAAGGTTATTACAGTAGTACATCATAATATCCTGTAAGGGTTTACATTCATGATACAACATAAGGATCTAAGTAGAGGGAAATTTAAATGATAACAACTTTGTCTCCAAGCGTTAACCTCCATAAGATAGTCTAAAGCTTCATGCCTTATCATCCAAGTCCTTCACCTAAGGTTGGAAGCATACCCAACAAGAATAGAAAATAGATGACATCAGCAAAGGCTAGTATGTGCATACTATATAGAAAATTGAGCAATATGTGGAATAAAGGACATCAAATATAAAAGGCTTCCCATAGAAAGGATAAGGACCACCCAAATGGGTACCAAGAGAAAAGGAATTGAAATCATATGATAACAAAATAATACTTTCCATTAATAAAACATAAAGATTGTGCCACACAAGCACATGTAAAGAATTAGGGCACACACCCCATATCATCAACCTGCATGCATGTTCATATATTGATTCACTCTTATAGATATCTAGATTATCTTAAAATATTTATGTTTGTGAATGATTAGTCTCTTTAAAGCTTATTGTTGTTTTAATTTATATCTATTGGTTAAAAGTATATCTATAGTTATATTAGTGGTTTAGACTATTTCTGTTAAGTACTCATTCACTAAGCGAGTAGGCTCACCCCTCTACTCAATTTTGAGAGATAACGCGTGGACTGAAGATCTCATTGCATCAACATAGATATGCCATAGGAGTTAAGTATGAGATTAGTTAGGTTCAATTGGTCCCTGTCACTCTAGGTCCTTGTACAAAGTTGAGAGAGAGTTTTAAATGATGATTTGTATCTTTGTTTCCTTAATAATAAAGTATATATCTGGTTATCATGTTGTATGTACATGGATTTGTGAGGATCATAATGAATGTTTGGATGTGTATGATTAATGTTGAGATCATATTGGAGTATTCAAGGTTTAATTCCTTTGTAAAGTTTGTTTATGTGACTGTATGTGAGAAAACAAAGAGTTTGAAAGAAAGGAAAAAAGTTAGGAGTGAACTTTGTATTAAGTATAATCCTCAAACTTATGTCCTACTCTCATGATTAGTGGTGATTGTGGGATGTGGGTGTAACAACTTGGTATCAGTGCTTAGACTGAGTTGTCAGGGACCATTAGGATAGAAAGTCAGAGTTATACGTGTGGAAGATAGGAGGTGATGTGTCTACAACTCTGGGAGGTCTGAGTATTTAGATACCATGGCCCAATATCTGAATACTTAGGTTGACCAGTATCAAGCTACTCTATCTATTATTCTCTGGATGCTCTATCTAGGTATGTAGAGGAAGGATGGGCTAGAGAGAAACCTTAGAAATATTAGAGTTAGGATAGTGAAAAGTAATGAAGGGTTAAGAGCTTAAAGATACAATCAGATACAAATGTTTCTTTATATTGCTTCTTTGATTAGAGATCAATATAAATGTTGTTATATGTATGAATTCAAATTATAAATTTGTAGAATATATATGGTTCTTTTACAATGTTGTGCATCATGAAGTTGATTTATTTATTCTTTGTATCAAGTTATGTTTTAATGAGTTTTACCTAAGTGGATATTCTTTCCACATGTTTGAGATTAATAGGAGTTGGTTAATCTTGAGTATCTCTTGGCTTCAGGACTATAGGTTTGGCCTGGTCTGACTGGAAGTGTGTGTTACTGGGATCTAATAACTCCTATCAAAAATATAATATGAGTGGACTCTGGATAAATTAGACCGACATAATAGTGAGAACGTACATACACTAAGATGTTGAAATATAAGGGAAAGATTAGAATATCTAAGAATCAATTGGAAATGATATCTAAGATCTATCTTTGGGGCCTCAGATAAGAAACCCTAAATTGGGAATGAAGGAAGAGGGACATAGATACAAGACATACATTAGTATGTAAATTACATAATGAAGAAGGATGGATAAAGAGAACTGAACCATATAACTAATTGAGGCACTTTATCCGATATAAAGTCAAGGAAAGATAATCGAAAACTACATGGAAAGCCAAGATAGAAAGAATCTATTAGAATGAATGGATCATATAATCGAGTAAAATGTATTTACGTACTCTAAAACAAATGGAAAATAGGAGAAAAGAGTTAAATATGCAATAAGTACATTGAAGTGAAGTTCATAAGAATGAAAGTGAAGAGAACTAAATAAACATGTAAATTATAGGACTACGATAAGAAACCAAGATAAAACAAAAAAGGAAGTGATGGAAATGATGAGATTTATTTAGAAAGAAGGATTACATGAGATAACAAGGAGCATGGAATGTGTACTTTTATCATAAAGTTTAAAGTATTCATCCTAACTAGCTTTTTATTCAAAGTCTCTATTTAGTAGAAACCTAGTTGATATCAAGTGTGTTCAAAAGGTTCCTAGTGATGAAATGGAACTAGTTATTAAAAGAAGAACAAAGGTGCGGCTAAATAAATGAACAACTCATATAAAGCTAAATAGTCAGAATATAAAGGATTGATTGAAAAGGAAACTATGGTTAACCCCTGCATGATCCATTTGAATTGAAATGAAGGACATGTAATGTATTATGCATAAGATGAAGCTAGTAGGGAGAATATTGATTTAGAATTTCAACTAGATAAAAGTAAAAGGATGATAAGAAAGTTTATATGGCATGGAATATGAAACAATACACAAGAGTGAGAAATATGATCATAATAGATAAGAAAAAGTAAATAATATCATAGGGAAGAGTAGAAAATGGGTAGCCGATGATAGAAATAAAGAAGGGGCTGAAACATGAGGGAATTATATAGACGATAAAAGAGAGAGATTGTGAGATGTGAGGAAATGCAAAATAGTCTAGTCTCCTTGATGATGAATAATATGAGAATTGTGTTACGTGAATACTTGAATATTATAACTCTATGTCTCAAAATCAACTTCTCTTATGTATCCTCCTTATGAGTGTAACATGGGATGAAGTTATAAGGAAATCAATCATAAACGATACACAAATGTCATGAGAGACACATCTACTGAATATACCAATGACACATAATATGATGACGAAACCCTAGCAGGGTAGATCAAGATAGTAATCTATCAAAATGGTTAAGTAAGAGAAAGAAAATTCAAGTGGTAAAGAGAAGGAATACTTTAGTAAACCTCAAGAGAGATAAGGTTTTCATATCAAGATAAGGGAGTAAAATCATGTCACAATAACATCATGTTATTGATAAGGATCAAACCCTAGATAGTTTAGGGTTGTAACAGTTAAAGGGATGTCAATAGTGATTTGAACTTAAGAATGAACATCTCTATAAAATAAAATCTTGAGATCATCAATATAAGAAGTAAATAGAATTTATAGTATTCATGGGTTTAAAGGTTGCAAATGAGAAAGATAGATAAATGATATGGAAATGAGTATGAATGAAGGATAAAAAATAGATTTGAAATATAAGAAGTGTGATTTAAACAAAAGGAGAAGTGCAACATGAGAAAAGTGTAATCGAAAATAAATTCTTACAGTGATATAAAGAATGATGAATAATCTATTCTTACCTTGAATGTTTCAATGTTAGGGATGTTTATTCTAGATGATCAGAATGAGAAGGATAAGTAAGAAGAAGTTGTAATGCATAAGAAGAGAAATTAGAGAAAACAACTGGCTTTCAACAACATGTGAATTTGTTTTAAAGAAGTATAGTTTGTTGAAGGCATTTCAAGGGATGAAAATTTGTTTTAAATATGACTACAATTGTACATGTGCAAGAAATCTACTGAATTGGAATGAGTTTTATGGTTTCAATCATTCAAATCAGTAATCTGACTCAATTTTATGCAATTATTGTTACTTAAAGTCTTGCAGTTTATGAGTGATTTTCTATTAGAGTGGCAAAATAGTAAAATTCAAAATAGAAAGGCGAACTTCCTTTAATAACTCTGATGTGATGCACAAAAATAAGTACATATTGAACTGTATGAATTAAGATAGTGGTATCAGATTACCAGTACTGACGTAACATCTCAATAGGGTATGGCATGATTAAAAACTAGTTGTTTATGTATCTATTTCCTATTAATGGTTGTGACAAAAAAAATTCTTCTATCATTGAAAAGGTTTGCTTAAAATCTATTATGATTAGAAGAGAAACAAATGACTCAATGTTGAAAATAACATTCTAATATGAAATATGTATAGTGACACATAAGATTTGAGAAGTTTAAAAGAAACTTTGAATATACTTTGTTTGTGTATCTATGTTTCAGGTATGAAACATTTTAAGGGGGTTAGAATTGTTATGACTGCATTTGTGCTTAATTGGTAAATTAGGGTTTACCTGAATGATTGCATGCTTGATTAGATTGAACATCATTTAATCTTGATTCATGATGGTATCTCAATTCTGATATTTCAAATCTAATAAGGAACTCTAATAATGATTTTAGTTTGAAGAATTAGGGTTTGAGAAATGTAAATCCTAATCGGCAAAAAATGGCGTTTTGATAGTACATGAATATGGAATTTGATCAGGATAGTAGTGTGGAAAATGTTTTTTCATATATTCTACATATTGTTTTATAAATTTAATTTTGGATATAATATGTACCACTAAATCATGAATGCTATAAAAAAATTTCAAAATATTTGGACGTTCTTTGAACGTGGTTCTCCGTCGAACTATACTTTGACCGACCATACTGATAGAGTGTTGTTTAGTAGTGTAGTGTTTGGTTTTTAGTTCTTTATTGGTTGCTCCAAATGATCATAAATTTATAATACAGCTCTAAAACTACATTTTAGACATCAGAATAATTTTTCATAATTTTTGAAGAATGTTTGATCTCTTCAATAAATGAATTACAATAATTTTTTTATAACAGACTAATCTATTGAAATAAGAAAAAGTATAGTGAGGGGTCAATGTGTAAATTATCCAAGCACCTCAATTTCTCTATATGATCAAGCTCGAACTCAAGGAGCTATCACCTTTTTGTGATACATTCTAGATAAACTAAATTCTAGAGAGAGAGGAGAGCTAGTATTTTGAGAGGAAAAAGTGGGGGAGATGCCAACCTAGGGTGTCTCTATCTGAGATATGATGAAATCAAGTAAGTTTAGCTCTTTGCATAGCCTTTAATGGTGAATCTTATCTCACATGTAAATATTGTATCCCTACTCTGATTTGATTCTAAATGATATCAAATCTTCCCCTTTTCTCACTTTTTCTTCATAATCCCTCATTTCTAGGGTTTTCCGGTTGAAAGGAAGAAGAAATCGGTAATTTTCTAGGGTTTTGATATGTATTTAAGATTTTTTGAGATGGTCTACGTTTTTAGTTTGTTTTCACACCTTAGGATGAGTGGATACTTCCTTTAAATAGTAGATTGCATGAAAATGAGTTAAATCATCAATAATCTTCAATTTCTTAGTATGCGAGTACAAACCCTAAGTTTCCTGTTTGATCTAGATTTTATAAGATGATATGAAATGGATTATTTCTCTATTGTGATGAATTTCAAATGATCAAAGAACATTAGAAATGGTTGCAATCTATATAAATGAGAGTTATTAAAGTAATTGTAGAGGTTATATGAATATACTTAATTTTAAGATTTTTGACTATTATTGAAATTGTTGTATAGTTAAATAAAGAAATTTGTCTATCTGAATCTCTTTGATTATGAATTATTGTTTATATGAATACATAGTATATATATGTCAGATAATATCTTGGATTTTGTGTGATGTCATCAATGTTTGATTGATATCTTAGTAAAGAGGGTGAAACTCTAGATGAGTGAAAAGTTGGTAATTTGCAAATAGATATTGTGAAATCCATTTGAAGTGCTTCTCTTGAAATCATAGAATTTATTTGTTCAATTTTATTCTTGATTCATGATATCTCAATGAATGTCATGGAAACCCAAATTCATCTCAATTCCATGATTTCATACATATGTTGATTGTATATGAATTGTTGAAAGCAATCTTTATTCAGTGAATGTTTATGACACATTAAATTCTTATGCGAGTCATGTGATAAGTGAATGAGGTAAATGAAGCCCTAAGGATAAGGTGTTCATTGAATTAAGTATTGTGATATCAATGTTTCTCAGTATGAGATGTGGTGATGATTAACAAATTAGTTTGTGGTAAATATTATCAGATGATCTATGAAATGAACGGTTTACAAAGATGAACTAAGAAATGTTGATGTGATGATTTAATTGTGAACTTAAAGAGTGAATTAGACATTTATATGCCCTTAACACTGTAGAATCCTCACATGATGAGGCCCGTATTGTGGGGAGGAAATGGTTTACCGACTGGAGGTAGTCCAGATCAAGGTAAGCCGGAGCGCACCAGTAGGGTGCGGGGGTCACAAGACAAACTCCTTATAGTTGTGTGGTACCCAACACCAACCAAGGATGCTTGTGGTACTTGTGTTATATGTTTTAATGATTAGTGCTTTGTAGGTCTACTAATGCACAATAAGCCTGAGGGCTTTGACTCATCACCTAAGTTCCTAGGTTGAGAGAGGGAGTCTAAGATATCCGACCACTCCCATTTACCGCTGAGAGGTAGACATGTCGAGGCCCACTACAGATGGGGTCTTACTCAAGAGACAGGCTTAGGAACCTGGGCATGCTTCTAAGCCTTGTACATTAAGATCGTATCTTGCCGTTATTCTTTCACATGTTGTGGTATACCTCATGTGGGTTCAGGGCAAAATAAGATGAATGAGAGGTTAGCCAAGTGCGTGCAGTTATTGAATTATCCTTTGTATGTTTTTGAGATATTAGTTTTCTTTGAGATTAATTAACCATGCTCATATATTGGTTCACTCCTATAGATATCTGGAGAATCTTAACATATTTATGTTTGTGGATGATTGCTCTCTTTAAAGCTTACTATTGTTATAATTTATATCAATTGCTCAAAAGTATATCTATAATTATATAAGTGCTTTAGACTATTTCTTTGAAGTATTCATTCACTGACCTAGTAGGATCACCCCTCTACTCACAATTTTTAGGGATAACTCGTGGACTGAAGATGTCATTGCATCATTGTAGATCTACCATAGGATTTAAGTATGAGATTAGTTAAGTTCAGTCAGTCCATATCACTCTAGGTCCTTGTATAGGGTTGAGAGAGTTCTAAATTATGATTGATAGCTTTGTTTCCTTAATAATAAAGTATATATCTGGTTATCATGTTGTATGTACATGGAAGTGTGAGAAACAAAATGAATGTTTGGATGTGTATCATTAATGTTGACATCTATTAGAGTAATCAAGGCTTAATTCCTTTGTAAAGTTTGTGTATGTGACTGAATGCGAGAAAATAAAGAGTTTGAAATAAATGAAAAAAGTTGGGGTGAACTTTGTATTAAGTATAATCCTAAAATGTATGCCCTAATATCATGATTAGTGGTAATTATGGGATGTGGGTGTAACACTATAGTACTATTATGATGCCCCGATGCGCGACAAGATGATATTACTAAAAAAATGTGGAACTAATACAAATCAACTAGGTTACCATATAACATAAGAAATTAAAACCTTTTTCACATAAGCATAAAGGTGGAACTTTTTACATCTAAGTCCACCTGAAGCCACCTGTATTACATAACATTCCATAAAGATGTACACATAACTATTCTATGGCTATCATGCCACAAGCCTATCAAATATGATAACCTATTCACATACATACATGTCATATATGTACAACAAGAACATATAGCCAAACATCATCTCAATATACGACAACTACAAAGCCTCCCCAAGGACCTAAGTGTACAATGATCACACATAGGACTCTACTACAAAACACTAGCAGCATATCCAACCTTTCAACAACTACTGCTCCTCTTATTGTTTAGCCCCAACCGCATAGTCTTTACCTCGTCGTGCACAACCACCTAAAAGATGTGGAAACCCATAGGATGAGACCAATGTCCCAGTGAGAGATATAACTCTCTATCACAACTATTGTAAGTAAAAATAAATTAAAGCATCAAGATAGCATAAATTATCAGGTTGAGCATTATCAACTAAATGATTTGCATTAAGCCATTAACATTGTCTAGCAATTCAGGATTCTACAACTGAGCAGTAGAACATATTATATTTTAAGAAGGAATACAAAGAACATGTATAATAGTTAATTTCTCTTACCACATTATAATTCAAGAAATCATTACAAAGACAAGGCGAGGGGTCATCCAATGTGATGCGTATTTGACCCTAAGAAAATACACTACATGGTTGTATTACATCTTTTATTACACCCTGAGGATTTGAGTCGTACCATACAAATCCAACTGACCAATGCGAAGACAAAATCGATGACATACAAGATCAATGTAAGGGCCGAACTCCATGATCTTCTCCCGCACTACTCGACCAGTTTGAGTCTGCACTGCAGTGATATATTGTCAAACTACAAAGACAACAATTTATATTCAAAGCTATAGTCTTGTAAATACAACAACTCATAGTCTGTGACGTCCCCGGATTTTCTAAAACTTAATCTGATGTGCAACGTCCAAATTGAAACCCTCACCTTAGCGAGAATCCCAATTTAAACACCCCACACTAGGCTAAGAAGAAGAAAATTGAGGGAGTCAGAAGGAAACAATCAGTAGCACATGCACATGAACAATAATAAAACCACAACACATGTTCACCATTCAACATATAATTACAACATGAATTGTTACAACATTTGATATTACATATTGAACAGCAAACTTAAACATATACATGTACTACATCTAAACTACAAGATCTTAAGACAACAGGTCCACCTGTACATCAGCTCGCTACACAACTCTCATCTATCCTGCATCTTCAAGAGCATAACCGCAACCTAAACAAAAGATTACATGCGGTACACGTCAGCACAATATTTCATGAATATTGTACTGAGTACACCTACGTGTCTTTTATTTACCTCTCATCATATCTTGGCAATAAGATAAAACTAATACTTGGCAGTAACAGAAGAATATAAGAAAAGCGTATACTTGTACAAAGATATTCATTAACAAAAGAGAACACATATTTTAAGCTCATTTCCATTATATGTAAACTTGATTAACCACATGCACTATTCTACCAAAGAGATTTAGTGCTCACATGTACTATTCTACCAAAGAGATTTAGTACTTCACAAATGTACTATTCTGCCAAAGAGATTTAGTACTTCACAAATGTACTATTCTGCCAAAGAGATTTAGTACTTCACAAATGTACTATTCTGCCAAAGAGATTTAGTACTTTCATCAATGCACTATTCTACCAAAGAGATTTAGTACTATCATATAATGGACCAGATATCTTATGTTTCATGTGTTCATAGAAATAAGTATAGAAAATCATGCAACATATCATACAAGAACAAGCATTTCAATCAATACCATATGCCAAGTATTTTACTACTCATATAACACAAGCATATTGTATAATAAGCCAAGTAAGAGGTAATAGCGTACCTTAGATCAAGAACAAACCTAATCATCATATCCACATGTCAAGCCTAACCTTGGTCAACCCTGATAAAGATAAGATCACATACGATCATCAGGTTCTCATCATCTTGCATCTCATATTAACCCTAGTCGTGTTCATATTAGGGTTTAGCTTATCTCATTAGGATATTCTCATTATTATTTATTGTCTATCTATTCTTGTTATCTAGGATTTACGTTACTGATGTTGTATTCCATATTATGATCAATAATCTGATTAATGGATTACATACGATTATGTGTACATATTAACCCTAGAATATATGAGGGTTTATATCACATTAAGGGCAACATCATCATATAACATGGATTATGTGTATCATACTGATCTCATATTTAAATTTGAGGTTCCAGATACTTATATGAGCTTACTCTGTAAATTACATCATTTATTGAGCTTATATGAAATTATTACATTTTATTTAGGGTTATGTTGCATGATTTTCTATACTTATTGCTATGAACACATGAAACATAAGATATCTGGTCCATTATATGATAGTACTAAATCTCTTTGGTAGAATAGTGCATTGATGAAAGTACTAAATCTCTTTGGCAGAATAGTACATTTGTGAAGTACTAAATCTCTTTGGCAGAATAGTACATTTGTGAAGTACTAAATCTCTTTGGCAGAATAGTACATTTGTGAAGTACTAAATCTCTTTGGTAGAATAGTACATGTGAGCACTAAATCTCTTTGGTAGAATAGTGCATGTGGTTAATCAAGTTTACATATAATGGAAATGAGCTTAAAATATGTGTTCTCTTTTGTTAATGAATATCTTTGTGCAAGTATACGCTTTTCTTATATTCTTCTGTTACTGCCAAGTATTAGTTTTATCTTATTGCCAAGATATGATGAGAGGTAAATAAAAGACACGTAGGCGTACTCAGTACAATATTCATGAAATATTGTGCTGACGTGTACCGCATGTAATCTTTTGTTTAGGTTGCGGTTATTCTCTTGAAGATGCAGGATAGATGAGAGTTGTGTAGCGAGCTGATGTACAGGTGGACCTGTTGTCTTAAGATCCTGTAGTTTAGATGTAGTACATGTATATGTTTAAGTTTGCTGTTCAATATGTAATATCAAATGTTGTAACAATTCATGTTGTAATTATATGTTGAATGGTGAACATGTGTTGTGGTTTTATTATTGTTCATGTGCATGTGCTACTGATTGTTTCCTTCTGACTCCCTCGATTTTCTTCTTCTTAGCCTAGTGTGGGGTGTTTAAATTGGGATTCTCGCTGAGGTGAGGGTTTCAATTTGGACGTCGCACATCAGATTAAGTTTTAGAAAATCCGGGGACGTCACATAGTCAATGTTATGGTCCAGTAAAACCCTAGCCTGCCTTGGTACTAGTCACAACGCTAGAAAAAAGGGTATATAACCCAATAACTGAGGTATAATTGCAATTGTCCTCTATCACATCATATCACATGCTCATCACCAAGACTCGACCGCAGTCATTCTCAAAACACTTTTGATCAAGATGTCAAGGACACATAGTCACTTTCACCTCATATACTCAATAGTATGTACTCTAGGTTTCCCTTGGGAATACCCATTTTACCATCCACTAAAGTACTAACGTTGAAGATGGATCTATGGCACAAGGCTCCTACATGGTTAGGGTTTCACTTGATTAGTTAAGCCAATTGGGTATATTTTAGCATCAATCAAGTTAAAACATACAAACCCTAAATAGATTCTACAAAGATATGGGTTTGTTACAACTCCAAAAGATATAAAATACAAGAAGTAATGATTTGTCACATCATCACATGATACCACTACCTTACAAGTCCATCAACATCATCACATCACTAGGGGATATCAATCCCTCATCACAACACTAGAAGGATATCACCTCACACTAGGCATTGAGCCTCTTCCAGGTCATAAGACCCAATCACATAATCCCTGTGTCACATCCTCATATCTCATCATGCCTCAAAAGGGCTCATAATCATTACCCTGAATCACATAAGCATCACCATAGCAATCACTATATATGACATTCGTTCACCTGCATGGTTAGGATCATACAAGTAGGAGAGAAAATCAATGCATCATCACTACATACTATCACATTGCACAAGGTAAACTACTATATTAAAGTTCTACATTAGGGTTAGGGTTTTGACGACACGTACGATTAGGGTTTTACATCACAAAACTATCATCAAACCCTAGGTATCTCACATTTCCACATTCTTGGAACATGTGAGTCAACCATCACCAACACTCCTTCACGACAATGAGGATCAACATGCCCAAGAAAAACCATCAACTCAAGAGGGTAAGAGATGAAGCAGATACGTGTTTGGAGAACACACATCATGATGGTTGATGGCCAAGGCCAGAGACCCACCATCACCACAACACACTAGCGGTCGAAGAAGACTTCACCCTGGTCAAAGGCACATCAACGACTAAGATGCCATCAAGGTCAGCGACCAAAACCAGTTAAAAAAGCACAAGCTAGGGTCAGCAACCAAAGCACAAACCAAAACCAAACAGTCAAAGAAAAGTCAGCCCATTCAATGAACAAAACACCTCCTTAACCAAATGGTCGAAGGGAAGTTATAATGACCAACAACTGAAGGGAAAAAGTTGTTCAAATGACAAAAATCAAAGTGACCAACTCATCGGCCAAAACATCACCAAGCATTCAACCACTTGGATACCAACATGAAGAACATCAACAAAGAGCATCATCAACACGTAAAAAAATGGGATCAAACATGTGATTAACACCAAGATAACATGTTCACCCAAAACAACCATATACACTAAGAAACTCAAGCGTCTTTAGGGGTAAAACATCAAGAAAAATGATGACTATCCATACCCTAAACAAGCACCACATGTGATCAACATGAAATCCTTGAGTTGAGGGATGAAAACCCAAGATCAACCACATGAAAATAGATATACTTCACCTCAAGCAATGTAACTGAACCTAGAACTAAGGTAGCCAAAACCAAGGTTGAGTTGCATACAAAACCATCAACATATCCATCACTAAAGTTTGGCCACATGAATTAGGGTTTATATGAAGAAGAAATTACATGCAAGATCATAAAAGAAACATTAACTTAATCAAAACATCAATACCAACAACAATTAATTACATTTTAGGAAGAGTTTCATGTAGGATTTAAAGTGAAATAATAGAAGGGACAGAGTTATATAACCCGCCTTAGATGATGATTGCAACACCTCCAAGCAAGAAGCTACAAAGATAAGAGAAAACCCTTGATTTTGATCTCCTCCACGATCAAGCTAGTCACCACCTCAAAAGAGAAGATAAAATACTAGGTTAAAGGGCAAGAAAGATAACCCAAAACCTAATTTCCAAAGAAGAACAAGAAGGAAGAGAAAGAGAGACGATTTTCATCTCACTTAGTTACTACCATGGGTAACCATGGGTTCAACCTCTATGGAGAGAAGTTTCTCAAAAGACGACCATGGAAAACCATGGATTCGAACAAGAGAAGGTTATATAGGTAGGGTTTTGCAAGAGAACGAAATGAAGGGGTTGAATCACTTACCAAAGATCAAAGAACCACCAAAGATCACCAAGGATGAGTAGCTCCAAGCTTGGATCACCACATGCAAAGGATCTCGACCACCAAGTGTAACATCCCTGACCTGGGTTCTATTTTAACCCTAGGTATTTTTCTTAATAAAATTGATTAGATGCTTTCTCTTATCTTTTTGAAAAGTAATTAAGGCTCTTGAGGAGCTAATACTTCTTTTTCAGCCCTTCTTGTATAATGTTGGAACATTGTTTTGTTAATTTTGGTCAAAAGTGTGAATTACCCAAATTGTGGGGCTAACTTGCAAATTGCACATGATAAAATGTTCCTCTGATGTTGAGACATCATGATAATGAATATGATGTAGTGGTATGGTTTCTACAAGCTAGGGCACCAAGATAAAGCTTGTACAGTAGTCCTTGTGCGTTAAAACCTAGTTTTGGTGTAAGGTGCAATTTACCCAAAACCTAGGGTTCAATATGAAAATTAACACTTCAACAAGGTCCCTAATGTTTCTTGGAATCATGTAGAGCAAATAAAATGAGAGGGGCACCTCATTTGAATTTAGTTGGAGGAGAGAGAATCTTGATATTAAAATAATCAAGATTTAATCCTAATTGAAACCCTAATTCAATTTAGTGCAAAAATAAATAAAATAATTGAAGGGCCTTCAACAAAAAACGAGATGGTTGAATTTGCTCAAGTGTGAAAACCTTTGTTCCTTTGCTACGCCACGAAAATATCCAAGGGAGTGGATAACTCACTCACATTATTATTAGAAAAAGAAATATCCACTCACATATGGATATTAGTATAATATGATTTGAGGTGCTTAATTTGCTTTTCATTAAATCATGGATAACTGAGAGGAATAATAGTCAAACAAGATGGATTCGTGTCCAAGAAGTTGAGGGGGAAGAGGCGACACCATTTTTGGGATTAAATGAATTTTTATATGGCACTTTCTCTCTCCTTGAATTTATTATAAAAAGACCCTTTACAAGCCAAATGAAAGGCTTTTTCATTTGCACTTCTTCTCCTTGCTTGGAAACCAACCAAGGGAGCTAGGGAGGACCTGGAGGACCCCCAACCTATTGGTAAGGTTCTTGATCCATTTCACCTTGATTCCATGGTGGAAATCGAAAATAAATTATGGATTTCTTCTGATTTCGATCTCCTCTTCAACCCTAGCCAATCTTTTCAACCAAAAGCTTGAGGACGAGCCTAGGGGGAGTTGCAAGAGCTTCATCCACCATTGTTTCCATGAGCTTGGAGATTTGGATCCCAATTGAAGGTGGGTTTTATAACTTGAAACCCTATCTTTGTTATTGCATTCAATTTCCCATCAAATAATGATCATTTCTCTAGTTACAATTATTGATTTGGTTGATTGATGCGATTTCCATGGAAATCACAGTAGGTTTCGTGGGTCTAGAGCTTAATTATGATGACATCATCATAAGCACACACCTCTCCAAATATCTAGACCAATCGGTTTCAATCAAATGTCCAAATGGTTTGTGTTTTGGGAGCAAACGGTTTCAAACCGTTTAGTAGCAAACGTTTTCACCAAACCGCATGAGACCAAATGGTTTTAGACCGTTTCGTGATGTTGACCAGGTTTGACCATTTGGAAACCTGTTCATAATGATCTAGATTAATGACCCATCAATTATTATTGATTAACTCCAATCAGTTCATGAGGTTAAGGTCCATCAATCACCTAAACCCTAACCGGACTGAGTGCTGATTTCATAAGTGATTGAGTTTGAAACTTGGGTGGATTGACCCAAACGGTTTCAAAACCATTTGGGGATCACCCAAATGGTCTCAAGACCGTTTGGGGGTCACCCAAGACCATTTTGAATTCTAGGGTTGGATATGGTTAAGTGTTTGAAGATCCTAAGATATGGTATTAACCCTAATCGGCTAAGTGCTGATTTTGCAATGGAATGAGTTGATGTTTTGGGTTGATTGACCCAACCGGTTTCAAAACCATTTGGGGATCACGCAAACGGTCTCAAGACCATTTGGTGATCACCCAAGACCGTTTGGAGGTCATACAAATGATACCAAGACCATTTGGGGGTCACCCAAGACCGTTTGGAGGTCTAGGGTTGACTATGGTTAGGGGTTTGAAGATCTAAAGATACTAAGTTGATTTGTAATCTAATGCTGATTTGGTGATCAATCTAGTGATCTAAACCCTAATTGTATGACATGGATTTGAGTGATGAGATGGGCAAATGGTCTCAAGACCGTTTGGAGGTCATCCAAACGACCTCAAGACTGTTTGGGGTCAGGTCATGTTCAATTTGGATGATGGTTCATTGGTTTCAAAGTAACTAATCTTACATTGATTAATGTTGAAGGATCATCGATTCCAAACCCTAATCCATTAGATTCAAACCCTAATTGATGATCAATTGAGGGTCAATTGATGGTCAAATCGGTTGAAGGTTCACTTAATTATCTCAATTGAAGTATGATGGTAGGTCCAATTGATGATTGGTTACACAAATCCAAAGATTGAAGGAATCAACATTGGAAACCCCAATTCAATTCGATTGGTTGAGACCACATTTGGTCCATGCGGTTTTGAGGGGGTTTGGACCAAACGGTCTCAAGACCGTTTGGGACCAAATAGTCTCAAGACCGTTTGGGATCAAACGATCCCAAAATCGGTTGAGTTCATGTAGTTTCAAAAAGGTACTTTAGCAAATGATTTCAAGTGACCACCTTTAGAAAACGATCTTGAAGGTCACCTTTAACAAACGATCTTGAAGGTCACCTTTAGCAAATGATCTTGAGGGTCACCTTTAGCAAACAGTTTCAAGTACTTGCTTTAGCAAATGGTTTCAAGAACCACCTTTACCAAACAGTTTAAAACCTTTGATCTTTGAAAAGACCAAGACTGTTTGGGGCCCAAGTAATCAAAATGGTTTGAGGATCAATATGGTTAATCCTTTTGGATACCTAATGTAATTGAGGACTTAATTGGTTAATCCACTTGGACACCTATTATAATTGAAGATCCAATTGGTCAATTCATTTGGATACCTCAAGTAATGGAGGGCCAATGTGATTGAATCTCTTGAGAATTAAGATGATGATTGATCCATTGATCCAATGATTATTATTAAGGATAGGTACAAAGGTTGAAACCCTAAAGTACCTAGATGATCAATACCTATAGATTAATTAACCCTAAAAGGTTATGAGAGTAATGTCTTAGTACACTATGTTAACCATAGTTGTATGTACTTGATTGAAGGGTTGATGTAACCTAATCAAATTGAGGGGATGATGGAAAGGAATTCATACATGAATATTGATCATGTGGTGATTAGGTTATGATCCTTAATAAAGAGATCAGGAAACCCTAATCCAAAAGGTTAATGAACCCTAACCCTAATTCAGGGTAACATAATGTAAAACCCCAATTATGGGAATGGAGAGTGAAACCCTAATTAGGACAGATATCTCCAATTGATATGAAATGAGAAACCCTAATTGAAGGTGATTCCATGTGAAACCCTAATTAAGGTTGATTCCATGAGAAACCCTATTTGAGGGTGATGCCATGAGAAACCCTTGTTGGGATGAATAGTAAACCCTAATTTTAGCCAATATGATGAGAAAGCCTAACGAAGGGTGATGTTTTATGCCACCCTCACCCTAATGAAGTATGATAGTATGGGAAATCCTAATCCTAATATCGGAATGGTAACTAATACATTGATGGGAGAAATGCCTAAAGTGATTGACTGTAGATACCCTTATAGCAAGCAATGCTTTAACTTGAGATGAGTCCATATCATTAAAGATAGTTGGACCATTCTTATGTGTGACCTATGCACTTCATGGTAAGAGTGATAGGTTAATGGATGAAAGGATTAAGATGGGAAATACCTTAATCCAAGATAAGCTGATAACTTAAGGAAGTTGTAAGTGATGAGGAAAGTGATACATCAATATGTGATAGATATCACTTTTAGCATTCCAGAATTAATATACCTTGATGCAACTCAAATCCAATATATTTGGATAAGAAGAACATGAAGTGTGTTATGTAAATTGTTACAATAAAATGTAATGAGTTTGATATACCTTGATAAGCATAGGATAATATACCTTGAGAATAAGGGTAAGCCAAACTAATGAATATGATGTAATCATACCATGACAAGGATGAGGAATGAACTCATACCTTATTCTGAGAATCATTTAATGATAAATATTAAGAGTAATGAACATGACTGGATTTTAAAGATGTGTAATGGCTTTATGAGCCATATGGTTTGATGTTGCCTGATGAGAGGTAACAAGGTGTTCTATGGGCCTTATGAGCTATGAGGATGGTTGTTGCCTAGTAAGAGGTAACCAAATGTTTTAAAGGCTGCACAGGATTGACATAGTTCAATACCTAGAATAATATCACAGGATTGATATAGTTCAATACCTGGAATGATAACAGAGGATTGGTAGTAACCCAATGCCTGGAATAATAACACAGGAATGGTTAAATCCCAATACCTGGAATAATGTCACAGGATTGACATAGTTCAATACCTTGAATGATAACACATGATTTGTAATAACCCAATACCTAGAATAATAATACATGATTGGTTAAATCCCAATACCTGGAATAATGACACAGGATTGACATAGTTCAATACCTGGAATGATAACACATGATTGGTAATAACCCAATACCTGAAATAATGACACAGGATTGGTTAAATCCCAATACCTAGAATAATGTCACATGATTGACATAGTTCAATACCTGGAATGATAACACAGGATTGGTAATAACCCAATACCTAGAATGATAACACAGGATTGGTAATAACCCAATACCTGGAATAATAACATAGGATTGGTAATAACCCAATACCTGGAATAGTTACAGAAGATTGACATGGTTCAATACTTGGAATGGTTACACAAGATTGACATAGTTCAATACTTGGAATGGTTACACAAGATTGACATAGTTCAATACTTGGAATGGTTACACAAGATTGACATAGTTCTATACTTGGAATGGATACATAGGAATAATACAAGTCTAATGATTGTACTAGTTGCACATGATTGGTGTAATCCAATGCCTGAAATACTTATAAAGGATTGGTATGGACCAATACCTGAATAAGACATGATGATGTACACTCTCATGTCCAATATAACCAAAATCTGTTTATCAGATTGGCTAAGGCCAATAAGTTGAAACAAGAATGTCTCATGGGTGACATATCATGATAATGAGTGTCATAAGAGAAGTTTGATATGATGGTTTAATATGAAGGATAAATGATATACATGTTCTTCCTATTCCTTATTAAGAGAATAGTTGATCTATTGTTCTATCATAAATAGTTACAATGCTTTAAGATGAGAATGCTTTATACTACATATCCTCTGTCCAGATTTATACATTTAACTACAATAATAATGTTTTGGTGGAGAGTTATATCTCCCACTGGGACAATTTACAATTGTCTCACCCCCCGTAGGATCCAATGTTTTTAGGTGGACGTGGACAAGGAGGCAGGAAAATTTTAGCAGAGAAAGAACAACAGCAGCATCGAGGACAGTAGTAATATCTCAGGTGGAGATACTGCCTGTCTAGTCTTATAGTTAGAAAGTCCTATGTGTCGTCTTTGTACTCTCAGGTCCTCGAAGTCATTAATCAGTGTTTTTATTTAATTGATTTGAGATTTTGGCTTGATGCCTCAAGGTTTTTATGCTGTCTGTATATAATGTTGAATAGGACAGCTGACGTTTTAATCCTCGAGAAGAGATAGTACAAGTTGTGTACTTATGGAACAAAATATTAATATTGTACTCAGGTTCTTGATGAAAAAGATTTCCTATGTGTGGATCTCTTTGCAAAAAGTTTTAATTCTTAGTGATTTTTAGCAATCTGCTACAAATGATTCGCTTCCGCTTAAGTAAATTCCGTTTTTATAAGTTGGATGCCACAATTTAGTGGTATCAGAGCTCTAGGTTTGCTGAGTCTACAGAGACATAGGGCTAAGGTATCGAGTCTGTTCTAAGTGTACTTTAGTGTATCTTATAGTGTCTTCTGCTTATGCAGAACAAGATATATAACTTAAAGATGTCTGAAGGAATGAAAAACACGTTGTTGAGAACAATGTTGCTGCACCAGTGGGAGGTGCAAGGGATCAGGCGAGGGAGGAACCAGTGCTTGAAAATCCTCATGTTGATGAAATCATGAGAGGAAACCCATATGTTCATAATCTTTTTTGGCAACTTATGACTACGATGAGGTATATAGCAGACTGGATGCCAGCACCGGCACCTAGGGAACCAGTTCCCAATGAGGGATATGGTCTGGTAAGAGCTTTGAATGACTACATCATGTAGGAGCCATAGAATATGCTAGAACATCTGACCCAGCAGATGCTGATCTCTGGCTCACTGAGCTAGAAAAAGCCTTTAAGATCCTTAGTATCCCAGAGGATGACAAAGTTAAACATGCGGTGTACCTTTTGAAAGGTAGTGCTGGACACTGGTGGGCTATAGAAGAAATAAAAAGGAATGATGAAGAGGTTGGATGGGAGGAATTCTGTCGAGAATTCGTCAATAAGTATTTTACAAAGACTTATTTAGATGAAAAGATCTCACAGTTTGAGAAAATATGACAGGGAGCCATGTCAATAAGTGAATATGAGATTAAGTTCATGGAACTTTTACGATTTCCCCCCCAGATGGTTGCTACTGAGGAGGAAAAGATTCGATGTTTTGAGAAAGGATTGAATGCTGAGATGTCCATTCCAGCATCTGCCCTAGAAAGTAGGGAGAGGTTTGCCACATTTGTGGAGTCTATACGGAGGATAGAAAGATCTATGATAAAGAAACATGAGACAAACCTCAAAAGAAAGTCTACACAGTCACAGGGACTAATGAGTAGTGACAGCAGACAACCAAAATCTTCATCAGTCCAACCACAATATAGTGCACCTAAGTAGGGGTCATCAAGTTGGGGTCGAGCTTGTCATAAATGTGGACAGCTAGGACATTTTATACAACAATGTCCAAGGAGAAATAGTGAGATGACCCAACAGTCAAGGCATAATCTGCAAAACCCACAAGGACCTTGGTCTAGTGGAGCAGATGGTGGAGGACGAAGACAAGTGTCACAGTTTGGCCCATCTACTTCTGGTAGTAGAGGACAAAGGCAATAATAAATAACAACTAAGTTCATGTTTTGGGTCAGATAAGATGCTAGTTATCTTGTTAAAGGTAGACTTGTCAAGATAGAACTTTCTATTTTGAGCTACCTTCTATTTTCTACTATAAGAAAAGTAGTTGTTGTTTAGATCATCTGTATAATCCTTTAAGGATATGAGGAAGAGATAAGAAGGATGAAAACTTATGTTTAATTTAATATTCTCTTATATGTTTGAAAATTTCTCTTTACATGCAGAAAGGGAAAAGATGTAAAACTGAGATACCTAGTAATGAAAATTAAAGAGATGTTAAGAATATGAAACATAATATAAAACAAATACATACTACCTAATTTCAGTTCTTAAATACCCTGGCCAGGTATTCATTTATTGAAGGCAAGGTAAGTATGACATATCTAGATTGTTATTTTTCTGACTACCCTGATCAAGTAGTCATTCTGAAACAATCTCCAGAGTTCAAAGAAGAGGGAGATGTGGCATGGATATTTCTACCACATTCTAATTGATATATTAAGGAATTTGATTTACTCATAAATCAACTTATAAAGGAAAATGAAGATGTAATGTGTTACCAACACATGTGTAAATACCAAGGGAATGAATTTTAGTATCTGAGAAATGTCAGGCTATTTTATGATGGTTTCCTGAAAGGGTTAATTGTGAAATCAGTCCAGTTACCTAATGTAGTATAAACATCACATGTTAGGGGTTTATGCTTTGCATAAACATAACAATTGAAGATATCTTTGAGATAAGTTCTTGGTTGATAAGTAACCCTTCTTTATGGTAAGAGAATATATAACTAATGAGATAATTAGTGCAAGTAATAAGGAAAGCTTGTGTTGTGTCATCAGGTAAGATGACACAATCAAAGTATGAAAGGACTTATACTGACAAGAGGATAAAAGAACATAATGGTAATCTTGAAAGAGAAATGTTGAATAAACTAAGGAGCATGGGAGTATGTGTCCCATGTGAATCATTCTATGGTAGCTTGTGTAAAATAACTTTGAAAAGAAATGTTATGTGAAGACATGATGATATGATGTATGAATAACATCTATCTTCCTTTATCTGGGATTTCAGGGATGAAATCCTTATAAGGGGTGGATAATTTGTAACATCCCTGACCTGGGTTATGTTTTAACCCTAGGTATTTTGCTTAATAAAATTTATTATATACTTGCTCTTATCTTTTTGAAAAGTAATTAAGGCTCTTGAGGAGCTTATACTTCTTTTTCAGCCCTTCTTGTATAATGTTGGAACATTGTTTTGTTAATTTTGGACTAAAGTGTAAATTACCCAAATTGAGGGGCTAACTTGAAAATTGCACATGATAAAATGTTCCTATGATGTTGAAACATCATGAGAATGAATATGATGTAGTGTTATGGTTTCTACAAGCTAGGTCACCAAGATAAAGCTTGTAGAGCAGTCCTTGTGCATTAAAACCTAGTTTTGGTGTAAGGTGCAATTTACCCAAAAACTAGGGTTCAATATGCAAATTACCACTTCAACAAGGTCCCTAATGTTTCTTGTCATCATATAGAGCAAATAAAATGAGAGGGGTGCCTCATTTTAATTTCATTGGAGGAGAGAGAATCTTGATATTAAAATAATCAAGATTTAATCCTAATTGAAACCCTAATTCAATATAGTGCAAAAATAAATAAAATAATTGAACGACCTTCAACCAAAAATGAGATGGTTGAATTTGCTCAAGTGTGAACACCTTTGTGCCTTTTCTAGGCCACGAAAATATCCAAGGGAGTGGATAACTCACTCACATTATTATAAGAAAAATAAATATCCACTCACATATGGATATTAGTATAATATGATTTGAGGTGCTTAATTTGCTTTTCTTTAAATCATGGATAATTGAGAGGAATAATAGGCAAACAAGATGGCTTCGTGGCAAAGGAGTTGAGGGGGAAGAGGCGGCACCATTTTTGGGATTAAATGATTTTTTATAAGGCACTTTCTCTCTCCTTGAATTTCTTATAAAAATACCCTTTACAAGCCAAATGAAAGGCTTTTTCATTTGCACTTCTTCTCCTTGCTTGGAAACCAACCAAGGGAGCTAGGGAGGACCTAGAGTACGACCCATAACCTGTTGGTAAGGTTCTTTATCCATTTCACCTTGATTCCATGGTGGAAATTGAAAATAAATTATGGATTTCTTCTTATTTCGATCTCCTCTTCAACCCTAGACAATCTTTTCAACCAAAAGCTTGAGGACGAGCCTAGGGGGAGTTGCAAGAGTTTCATCCACCATTGTTGCCGTGAGCTTGGATCTTTGGAGCCCAATTGGAGGTGGGTTTTATAACTTGAAACCTAACTTTGTTATTGCATTAAATTCCCCATCAAATAATGATCATTTCTCTAGTTACAGTTATTGATTTGGTTGATTGTTGCAATTTCCATGGAAATCACAGTAGGTTTCATGGGCCTAGAGCTTGATTATGATTACATCATCATAAGCACACACCCCTCCAAATATCTAGACCAAACGGTTTCAATCAAATGTCCAAACGGTTTGTGTTTTGGGAGCAAACGGTTTCAAACTGTTTAGTAGAAAACGGTTTCACCAAACCGCATGAGACCAAACGGTTTCAGACCATTTGGTGATGTTGACCAGGGTTTACCATTTGGGGACTTGTTCATAATGATCTAGGTCAATGACACATCAATTATTATTGATTAACTCCAATCGGTTCATGAGTTGAAGGTCCATCAATCACCTAAACCCTAATCGGGTTGAGTGCTGATTTCATAAGTGATTGAGTTTGAAACTTGGGTGGATTGACCCAAACGGTTTCAAAACCGTTTGGGGATCACCCAAACGGTCTCAAGACCGTTTGGGAGTCACCCAAGACCATTTGGAGGTCTAGGTTTGGATATGGTTAAGTGTTTGAAGATCCAAAGATATTGTATTAACCCTAATAGGCTAAGTGCTGATTTTGCAATGGAATGAGTTGATGTTTTGGGTTGATTGACCCAAACGGTTTCAAAACAGTTTGGGGATCACCCAAACGGTCTCAAGACCGTTTGGTGATCACCCAAGACCATTTTGAGGTCATACAAATGATCCCAAGACCGTTTGGGGGTCATCCAAGACCGTTTGGTGGTCTAGGGTTGACTATGGTTAGGGGTTTGAAGATCTAAAGATACTAAGTTGATTTGCAATAAAATGCTGATTTGGTGATCAATCTAGTGATCCAAACCCTAATTGGATGACATGGATTTGAGTGATGAGATGGGAAAACGGTCTCAAGACCATTTGTAGGTCATCCAAACGACCTCAAGATGTTTGGGGCCAGGTCATGTTCAATTTGGATGATGGTTCAATGGTTTCAAAGTAACTAATCTTACATTGATTAATGTTGAAGCATCATCAATTACAAACCCTAATCTATTTGATTCAAAACCTAATTGATGATCAATTGAGGGTCAATTGAGGGTCAAATCAGTTGAAGGTTGATCTAATTAACTCAATTGAAGTATGATGGTAGGTCCAATTGATGATTGGTTACACAAATCCAATGATTGAAGGAATCAACATTGGAAACCCCAATTCAATTTGATTGGTTGAGACCAAATGGTCTCAAGAACGTTTGAGTCCAAATGGTCTCAAGACCGTTTGGGACCAAATGATCCCAAAACCGGTTGAGTTCATGCAGTTTCAAAAAGGTACTTTAGCAAGCGATTTCAAGTGACCACCTTTAGCAAACGATCTTGAATGTCACCTTTAGCAAACAATCTTACAGGTCACCTTTAGAAAATGATCTTGAAGGTCACCTTTAGCAAATGATCTTGAGGGTCACCTTTAGCAAACGGTTTCAAGTACTTGGTTTAGCAAATGGTTTCAAGGACCACCTTTACCAAACAGTTTCAAATCGTTTGAACTTTGAAAAGACCAAGACCATTTGGGGCCCAAGTAATCAAAATGGTTTGAGGATCAATATGGTTAATCCTTTTGGATACCTAATGTAATTTAGGACTCAATTGGTTAATCCACTTGGACACCTATTGTAATTGAAGATCCAATTGGTCAATTCATTTGGATACCTCATGTAATGGAGGGCCAATGTGATTGAATCTCTTGACAATTAAGATGATTATTGATCCATTGATCCAATGATGATTATTAAGGTCAGGTACAAAGGTTGAAACCCTAAAGTACCTAGATGATCAATACCTATAGATTAATTAACCCTAAAAGGTTATGAGAGTAATGTCTTAGTACACTATGTTAACCATAGTTGTATGTACTTGATCGAAGGGTTGATGTAACCTAATCAAGTTGAGGGGATGATGGAAAGGAATTCATGCATGAATATTGATCATGTGGTGATTAGGTTATGATCCTTAATAAAGAGATCAGGAAACCCTAATCCAAAAAGTTAATGAACCCTAACCCTAATTCAGGGTAACATAATGTAAAACCCCAATTATGGGAATGGAGAGTGAAACCCTAATTAGGACGAATATCTCTAGTTGATATGAAATGAGAAACCCTAATTGAAGATGATTCCATGTGAAACCCTAATTAAGGTTGATTCCATGAGAAACCCTATTTGAGGGTGATGCCATGAGAAACCCTTGTTGGGATGAATAGTAAACCCTAATTTTAAGCAATATGATGAGAAAGCCTAACGAATGGTGATGTTTTATGCCACCCTCACCCTAATGAAGTATGATAGTATGGGAAATCCTAATCCTAAGATTGGAATGGTAACTAATACATTGACGGTAGAAATGCCTAAAGTGATTGACTATAGATACCCTTATAGCAAGCAATGCTTTAACCTGAGATGAATCCATATCATTAAAGATAGTTGGACCATTCTTATGTGTGACCTATGCACTTCATGGTAAGAGTGATATGTTAATGGATGAAAGGATTAAGATGGGAAATACCTTAATCCAGGATAAGCTGATAACTTAAGGAAGTTGAAAGTGATGAGGAGAGTTATACATCAATATGTGATAGATATCACTTTTAGCATTCCAGGATTAATATACCTTGATGCACCTCAAATCCAATATATTTGGACAAGAAGCAAATGAAGTGTGTTATGCAAATTGTTACAATAAAATGAAATGAGTTTGATATACCTTGATAAGAATAGGCTAATATACCTTGAGAATAAGGGTAAGCCAAACTAATGAATATGATGTAATCATACAATGATAAGGATGAGGAATGAACTCATACCTTGTTCTGAGAATCATTTAATGATAAATGTTAAGAGTAATGAACATGACTGGATTTTAAAGATGTGTAATGGCCTGATGAGCCATATGGTTAGATGTTGCCCGATGAGAGGTAACAAGGTGTTCTATGGGCCTTATGAGCTATGAGGATGGTTGTTGCCTAGTAAGAGGTAATAAAATGTTTTAAAGGCTGCACATGATTGACATAGTTCAATACCTGGAATAATATCACAGGATTGATATAGTTCAATACCTGGAATGATAACACAGGATTGGTAATAACCCAATACCTGGAATAATAATACATGATTGGTTGAATCCCAATACCTGGAATAATGACACAGGATTGACATAGTTCAATACCTGGAATGATAACACATGATTGGTAATAACCCAATACCTGAAATAATGACACAGGATTGGTTAAATCCCAATACCTAGAATAATGTCACATGATTGACATAGTTCAATACCTGGAATGATAACACAGGATTGGTAATAACCCAATACCTAGAATGATAACACAGGATTGGTAATAACCCAATACCTGGAATAATAACATAGGATTGGTAATAACCCAATACCTGGAATAGTTACAGAAGATTGACATGGTTCAATACTTGGAATGGTTACACAAGATTGACATAGTTCAATACTTGGAATGGTTACACAAGATTGACATAGTTCAATACTTGGAATGGTTACACAAGATTGACATAGTTCTATACTTGGAATGGATACATAGGAATAATACAAGTCTAATGATTGTACTAGTTGCACATGATTGGTGTAATCCAATGCCTGAAATACTTATAAAGGATTGGTATGGACCAATACCTGAATAAGACATGATGATGTACACTCTCATGTCCAATATAACCAAAATCTGTTTATCAGATTGGCTAAGGCCAATAAGTTGAAACAAGAATGTCTCATGGGTGACATATCATGATAATGAGTGTCATAAGAGAAGTTTGATATGATGGTTTAATATGAAGGATAAATGATATACATGTTCTTCCTATTCCTTATTAAGAGAATAGTTGATCTATTGTTCTATCATAAATAGTTACAATGCTTTAAGATGAGAATGCTTTATACTACATATCCTCTGTCCAGATTTATACATTTAACTACAATAATAATGTTTTGGTGGAGAGTTATATCTCCCACTGGGACAATTTACAATTGTCTCACCCCCCGTAGGATCCAATGTTTTTAGGTGGACGTGGACAAGGAGGCAGGAAAATTTTAGCAGAGAAAGAACAACAGCAGCATCGAGGACAGTAGTAATATCTCAGGTGGAGATACTGCCTGTCTAGTCTTATAGTTAGAAAGTCCTATGTGTCGTCTTTGTACTCTCAGGTCCTCGAAGTCATTAATCAGTGTTTTTATTTAATTGATTTGAGATTTTGGCTTGATGCCTCAAGGTTTTTATGCTGTCTGTATATAATGTTGAATAGGACAGCTGACGTTTTAATCCTCGAGAAGAGATAGTACAAGTTGTGTACTTATGGAACAAAATATTAATATTGTACTCAGGTTCTTGATGAAAAAGATTTCCTATGTGTGGATCTCTTTGCAAAAAGTTTTAATTCTTAGTGATTTTTAGCAATCTGCTACAAATGATTCGCTTCCGCTTAAGTAAATTCCGTTTTTATAAGTTGGATGCCACAATTTAGTGGTATCAGAGCTCTAGGTTTGCTGAGTCTACAGAGACATAGGGCTAAGGTATCGAGTCTGTTCTAAGTGTACTTTAGTGTATCTTATAGTGTCTTCTGCTTATGCAGAACAAGATATATAACTTAAAGATGTCTGAAGGAATGAAAAACACGTTGTTGAGAACAATGTTGCTGCACCAGTGGGAGGTGCAAGGGATCAGGCGAGGGAGGAACCAGTGCTTGAAAATCCTCATGTTGATGAAATCATGAGAGGAAACCCATATGTTCATAATCTTTTTTGGCAACTTATGACTACGATGAGGTATATAGCAGACTGGATGCCAGCACCGGCACCTAGGGAACCAGTTCCCAATGAGGGATATGGTCTGGTAAGAGCTTTGAATGACTACATCATGTAGGAGCCATAGAATATGCTAGAACATCTGACCCAGCAGATGCTGATCTCTGGCTCACTGAGCTAGAAAAAGCCTTTAAGATCCTTAGTATCCCAGAGGATGACAAAGTTAAACATGCGGTGTACCTTTTGAAAGGTAGTGCTGGACACTGGTGGGCTATAGAAGAAATAAAAAGGAATGATGAAGAGGTTGGATGGGAGGAATTCTGTCGAGAATTCGTCAATAAGTATTTTACAAAGACTTATTTAGATGAAAAGATCTCACAGTTTGAGAAAATATGACAGGGAGCCATGTCAATAAGTGAATATGAGATTAAGTTCATGGAACTTTTACGATTTCCCCCCCAGATGGTTGCTACTGAGGAGGAAAAGATTCGATGTTTTGAGAAAGGATTGAATGCTGAGATGTCCATTCCAGCATCTGCCCTAGAAAGTAGGGAGAGGTTTGCCACATTTGTGGAGTCTATACGGAGGATAGAAAGATCTATGATAAAGAAACATGAGACAAACCTCAAAAGAAAGTCTACACAGTCACAGGGACTAATGAGTAGTGACAGCAGACAACCAAAATCTTCATCAGTCCAACCACAATATAGTGCACCTAAGTAGGGGTCATCAAGTTGGGGTCGAGCTTGTCATAAATGTGGACAGCTAGGACATTTTATACAACAATGTCCAAGGAGAAATAGTGAGATGACCCAACAGTCAAGGCATAATCTGCAAAACCCACAAGGACCTTGGTCTAGTGGAGCAGATGGTGGAGGACGAAGACAAGTGTCACAGTTTGGCCCATCTACTTCTGGTAGTAGAGGACAAAGGCAATAATAAATAACAACTAAGTTCATGTTTTGGGTCAGATAAGATGCTAGTTATCTTGTTAAAGGTAGACTTGTCAAGATAGAACTTTCTATTTTGAGCTACCTTCTATTTTCTACTATAAGAAAAGTAGTTGTTGTTTAGATCATCTGTATAATCCTTTAAGGATATGAGGAAGAGATAAGAAGGATGAAAACTTATGTTTAATTTAATATTCTCTTATATGTTTGAAAATTTCTCTTTACATGCAGAAAGGGAAAAGATGTAAAACTGAGATACCTAGTAATGAAAATTAAAGAGATGTTAAGAATATGAAACATAATATAAAACAAATACATACTACCTAATTTCAGTTCTTAAATACCCTGGCCAGGTATTCATTTATTGAAGGCAAGGTAAGTATGACATATCTAGATTGTTATTTTTCTGACTACCCTGATCAAGTAGTCATTCTGAAACAATCTCCAGAGTTCAAAGAAGAGGGAGATGTGGCATGGATATTTCTACCACATTCTAATTGATATATTAAGGAATTTGATTTACTCATAAATCAACTTATAAAGGAAAATGAAGATGTAATGTGTTACCAACACATGTGTAAATACCAAGGGAATGAATTTTAGTATCTGAGAAATGTCAGGCTATTTTATGATGGTTTCCTGAAAGGGTTAATTGTGAAATCAGTCCAGTTACCTAATGTAGTATAAACATCACATGTTAGGGGTTTATGCTTTGCATAAACATAACAATTGAAGATATCTTTGAGATAAGTTCTTGGTTGATAAGTAACCCTTCTTTATGGTAAGAGAATATATAACTAATGAGATAATTAGTGCAAGTAATAAGGAAAGCTTGTGTTGTGTCATCAGGTAAGATGACACAATCAAAGTATGAAAGGACTTATACTGACAAGAGGATAAAAGAACATAATGGTAATCTTGAAAGAGAAATGTTGAATAAACTAAGGAGCATGGGAGTATGTGTCCCATGTGAATCATTCTATGGTAGCTTGTGTAAAATAACTTTGAAAAGAAATGTTATGTGAAGACATGATGATATGATGTATGAATAACATCTATCTTCCTTTATCTGGGATTTCAGGGATGAAATCCTTATAAGGGGTGGATAATTTGTAACATCCCTGACCTGGGTTATGTTTTAACCCTAGGTATTTTGCTTAATAAAATTTATTATATACTTGCTCTTATCTTTTTGAAAAGTAATTAAGGCTCTTGAGGAGCTTATACTTCTTTTTCAGCCCTTCTTGTATAATGTTGGAACATTGTTTTGTTAATTTTGGACTAAAGTGTAAATTACCCAAATTGAGGGGCTAACTTGAAAATTGCACATGATAAAATGTTCCTATGATGTTGAAACATCATGAGAATGAATATGATGTAGTGTTATGGTTTCTACAAGCTAGGTCACCAAGATAAAGCTTGTAGAGCAGTCCTTGTGCATTAAAACCTAGTTTTGGTGTAAGGTGCAATTTACCCAAAAACTAGGGTTCAATATGCAAATTACCACTTCAACAAGGTCCCTAATGTTTCTTGTCATCATATAGAGCAAATAAAATGAGAGGGGTGCCTCATTTGAATTTCATTGGAGGAGAGAGAATCTTGATATTAAAATAATCAAGATTTAATCCTAATTGAAACCCTAATTCAATATAGTGCAAAAATAAATAAAATAATTGAACGACCTTCAACCAAAAATGAGATGGTTGAATTTGCTCAAGTGTGAACACCTTTGTGCCTTTTCTAGGCCACGAAAATATCCAAGGGAGTGGATAACTCACTCACATTATTATAAGAAAAATAAATATCCACTCACATATGGATATTAGTATAATATGATTTGAGGTGCTTAATTTGCTTTTCTTTAAATCATGGATAATTGAGAGGAATAATAGGCAAACAAGATGGCTTCGTGGCAAAGGAGTTGAGGGGGAAGAGGCGGCACCATTTTTGGGATTAAATGATTTTTTATAAGGCACTTTCTCTCTCCTTGAATTTCTTATAAAAATACCCTTTACAAGCCAAATGAAAGGCTTTTTCATTTGCACTTCTTCTCCTTGCTTGGAAACCAACCAAGGGAGCTAGGGAGGACCTAGAGTACGACCCATAACCTGTTGGTAAGGTTCTTTATCCATTTCACCTTGATTCCATGGTGGAAATTGAAAATAAATTATGGATTTCTTCTTATTTCGATCTCCTCTTCAACCCTAGACAATCTTTTCAACCAAAAGCTTGAGGACGAGCCTAGGGGGAGTTGCAAGAGTTTCATCCACCATTGTTGCCGTGAGCTTGGATCTTTGGAGCCCAATTGGAGGTGGGTTTTATAACTTGAAACCTAACTTTGTTATTGCATTAAATTCCCCATCAAATAATGATCATTTCTCTAGTTACAGTTATTGATTTGGTTGATTGTTGCAATTTCCATGGAAATCACAGTAGGTTTCATGGGCCTAGAGCTTGATTATGATTACATCATCATAAGCACACACCCCTCCAAATATCTAGACCAAACGGTTTCAATCAAATGTCCAAACGGTTTGTGTTTTGGGAGCAAACGGTTTCAAACTGTTTAGTAGAAAACGGTTTCACCAAACCGCATGAGACCAAACGGTTTCAGACCATTTGGTGATGTTGACCAGGGTTTACCATTTGGGGACTTGTTCATAATGATCTAGGTCAATGACACATCAATTATTTTTGATTAACTCCAATCGGTTCATGAGTTGAAGGTCCATCAATCACCTAAACCCTAATCGGGTTGAGTGCTGATTTCATAAGTGATTGAGTTTGAAACTTGGGTGGATTGACCCAAACGGTTTCAAAACCGTTTGGGGATCACCCAAACGGTCTCAAGACCGTTTGGGAGTCACCCAAGACCATTTGGAGGTCTAGGTTTGGATATGGTTAAGTGTTTGAAGATCCAAAGATATTGTATTAACCCTAATAGGCTAAGTGCTGATTTTGCAATGGAATGAGTTGATGTTTTGGGTTGATTGACCCAAACGGTTTCAAAACAGTTTGGGGATCACCCAAACGGTCTCAAGACCGTTTGGTGATCACCCAAGACCATTTTGAGGTCATACAAATGATCCCAAGACCGTTTGGGGGTCATCCAAGACCGTTTGGTGGTCTAGGGTTGACTATGGTTAGGGGTTTGAAGATCTAAAGATACTAAGTTGATTTGCAATAAAATGCTGATTTGGTGATCAATCTAGTGATCCAAACCCTAATTGGATGACATGGATTTGAGTGATGAGATGGGAAAACGGTCTCAAGACCATTTGTAGGTCATCCAAACGACCTCAAGATGTTTGGGGCCAGGTCATGTTCAATTTGGATGATGGTTCAATGGTTTCAAAGTAACTAATCTTACATTGATTAATGTTGAAGCATCATCAATTACAAACCCTAATCTATTTGATTCAAAACCTAATTGATGATCAATTGAGGGTCAATTGAGGGTCAAATCAGTTGAAGGTTGATCTAATTAACTCAATTGAAGTATGATGGTAGGTCCAATTGATGATTGGTTACACAAATCCAATGATTGAAGGAATCAACATTGGAAACCCCAATTCAATTTGATTGGTTGAGACCAAATGGTCTCAAGAACGTTTGAGTCCAAATGGTCTCAAGACCGTTTGGGACCAAATGATCCCAAAACCGGTTGAGTTCATGCAGTTTCAAAAAGGTACTTTAGCAAGCGATTTCAAGTGACCACCTTTAGCAAACGATCTTGAATGTCACCTTTAGCAAACAATCTTACAGGTCACCTTTAGAAAATGATCTTGAAGGTCACCTTTAGCAAATGATCTTGAGGGTCACCTTTAGCAAACGGTTTCAAGTACTTGGTTTAGCAAATGGTTTCAAGGACCACCTTTACCAAACAGTTTCAAATCGTTTGAACTTTGAAAAGACCAAGACCATTTGGGGCCCAAGTAATCAAAATGGTTTGAGGATCAATATGGTTAATCCTTTTGGATACCTAATGTAATTTAGGACTCAATTGGTTAATCCACTTGGACACCTATTGTAATTGAAGATCCAATTGGTCAATTCATTTGGATACCTCATGTAATGGAGGGCCAATGTGATTGAATCTCTTGACAATTAAGATGATTATTGATCCATTGATCCAATGATGATTATTAAGGTCAGGTACAAAGGTTGAAACCCTAAAGTACCTAGATGATCAATACCTATAGATTAATTAACCCTAAAAGGTTATGAGAGTAATGTCTTAGTACACTATGTTAACCATAGTTGTATGTACTTGATCGAAGGGTTGATGTAACCTAATCAAGTTGAGGGGATGATGGAAAGGAATTCATGCATGAATATTGATCATGTGGTGATTAGGTTATGATCCTTAATAAAGAGATCAGGAAACCCTAATCCAAAAAGTTAATGAACCCTAACCCTAATTCAGGGTAACATAATGTAAAACCCCAATTATGGGAATGGAGAGTGAAACCCTAATTAGGACAAATATCTCTAGTTGATATGAAATGAGAAACCCTAATTGAAGATGATTCCATGTGAAACCCTAATTAAGGTTGATTCCATGAGAAACCCTATTTGAGGGTGATGCCATGAGAAACCCTTGTTGGGATGAATAGTAAACCCTAATTTTAAGCAATATGATGAGAAAGCCTAACGAATGGTGATGTTTTATGCCACCCTCACCCTAATGAAGTATGATAGTATGGGAAATCCTAATCCTAAGATTGGAATGGTAACTAATACATTGACGGTAGAAATGCCTAAAGTGATTGACTATAGATACCCTTATAGCAAGCAATGCTTTAACCTGAGATGAATCCATATCATTAAAGATAGTTGGACCATTCTTATGTGTGACCTATGCACTTCATGGTAAGAGTGATATGTTAATGGATGAAAGGATTAAGATGGGAAATACCTTAATCCAGGATAAGCTGATAACTTAAGGAAGTTGAAAGTGATGAGGAGAGTTATACATCAATATGTGATAGATATCACTTTTAGCATTCCAGGATTAATATACCTTGATGCACCTCAAATCCAATATATTTGGACAAGAAGCAAATGAAGTGTGTTATGCAAATTGTTACAATAAAATGAAATGAGTTTGATATACCTTGATAAGAATAGGCTAATATACCTTGAGAATAAGGGTAAGCCAAACTAATGAATATGATGTAATCATACAATGATAAGGATGAGGAATGAACTCATACCTTGTTCTGAGAATCATTTAATGATAAATGTTAAGAGTAATGAACATGACTGGATTTTAAAGATGTGTAATGGCCTGATGAGCCATATGGTTAGATGTTGCCCGATGAGAGGTAACAAGGTGTTCTATGGGCCTTATGAGCTATGAGGATGGTTGTTGCCTAGTAAGAGGTAATAAAATGTTTTAAAGGCTGCACATGATTGACATAGTTCAATACCTGGAATAATATCACAGGATTGATATAGTTCAATACCTGGAATGATAACACAGGATTGGTAATAACCCAATACCTGGAATAATAACACAAGATTGGTTAAATCCCAATCATGGAATAATGTCACATGATTGACATAGTTCAATACCTGGAATGATAACACAGGATTGGTAATAACCCAATACCTAGAATAATAACACAGGATTGTTTAAATCTCAATACCTGGAATAATGTCATAGGATTGACATAGTTCAATACTTGGAATGATAACACATGATTGGTAATAACCCAGTACGTGGAATAATAACACATGATTGGTTAAATCCCAATACCTGGAATAATGTCATAGGATTGACATAGTTCAATACCTGGAATGATAACACATGATTGGTAATAACCCAATACCTAGAATGATAACACATGATTGGTAATAACCCAATACCTGGAATGATAACACCGGATTGGTAATAACCCAATACCTGGAATAGTTACACAAGATTGACATAGTTCAATACTTAGAATGGTTACACAAGATTGACATAGTTCATACTTGGAATGGTTATACAAGATTGACATAGTTCAATACTTGGAATGTTACACAAGATTGACATAGTTCTATACTTGGAATGGATACACAGGAATAATACAAGTCTAATGATTGTACTAGTTGCATAGGATTGGTGTAATCCAATGCCTGAAATACTTATAAAGGATTGGTATGGACCAATACCTGAATAAGACATGATGATGTACACTCTCATGTCCAATATAACCAAAATCTATTCATCAGATTGGCTAAGGCCAATAAGTTGAAACAAGAATGTCATATGGGTGACATATCAAGATAATGAGTGTCATAAGAGAAGTTTGATATGATGGTTTAATATGAAGGATAAATGATATACATGTTCTTCCTATTCCTTATTAAGAGAATAGTTGATCGATTGTTCTATCATAAATAGTTATAATGCTTTAAGATGAGAATGCTTTAAACTACATATCCTCTGTCCAGTTTTATACATTTAACTGCAATAATAATGTTTTGGCGGAGAGTTATATCTCCCGCTGGGACAATTTACAATTGTCTCACCCCCGTGGGATCTAATGTTTTTAGGTGGACGTGGACAAGGAGGAAGGAAAACTGTAGCAGAGAAAGAACAACAACAACATTGAGGACATCAGTAATATCTTAAGTGGAGATACTTCCTGTCTAGTCTTATAGATAGAAAGTCCTATGTGTCGTCTCTGTACTCTCAGGTCCTCAGAGTCAGTAGTCAGTGTTTTTATTTAATCGATCTGAGATTTTGACTTGATGCCTCGAGGTTTTTATGATGTTTGTATATAATGTTGAATAGGACAGCTGACATTGTAATCCTCAAGAAGAGATAGTACAAGTTGTGTACTTATGGAACAAAATGTTAATATTATACTTTGGTTCTTGATGAAAAAGATTTCCTATGTGTGGAAAATGATTTGCTTCCGCTTCAGTAAATTCCATTTTTATAAGTTGGATGCCACACCAAGCATCAAGGATGAGCTCCTTCACACCATCAAGCACATATGGCCAAACTCAAGGTGAAAGGGAGAAGGAGGAAGGATAAAAGAGACACTTGCATGTGTTGGAGAGAGGTTATACACTTAAGAGTAGGAGGGAGATGAAAGGGGTGATGTGTCAAGATATTAAGGTTCCTCACAACACTTGTCCACCAAAGAACATACATGCATCCACTAAAACCATGAAAGCCACTAAGGCCATGAAAAACATGAAAACCAAGTGAACTCACTTGGTCATGGATGACTATCAGTTGAAGGAAACACATGGATTCAAGGGCTCATGGTCGTAGAGAAACCAAGCGACCCAAGACATCCAAAATCCTAGGTTAACCCAAGAGAAGGCTCTTGAACTCTGCGACCATAGGGATTTCAGAAAACCATCTAAACTTCATTCGGCTACATAGAAACTAGAAAGGAACATCAAGGATGGTCACTGAAAGACCCAAAGCTCAAATGGTCAACATAAGGTCAACATCAACATAGGGCATCAAATCAAACTCTAGAAACCACTGTCAACATATCACCTCTTCTCTCCTCATCAAACCAAAGAAAAACATGGAACCCTAAAGAACAATTATCTATCTCACATGATGCCAAAGTATCAAATGTAGAGCCTATATGTGAAAATTTGTGAGATAACCCCTCAACATGGGTAAATTGCAAGTTGGTCCACAACAAGCACATATATAGCAAAACTAGTTCAAACATCATCTAAGTAGGACCAAAGTGGAAACATATCCATGTCACATGTTGTTAAAGAATCTTAAGAGATTGGATTAAGGTTTTAAGAATGTTATTAAGAAAAGCAAGATCATTAATCAGTAATCTGGGTCAGGGGTTTTACAACTATTTCTCCACTCATCCAACATCTTCTTGGTCTTTATGATATTGTTAAATAAATTTGTTAGCCACATAACTCCTTCATCCCCATTCTCTTCCATACATCAATGGGAATAATGTCTGGTCCACATTCCTTTCTCTATTATGAGCCATTATATATATATATATATATATTCATTTCTCTTGTGTCTAACTTCTTATACATATCATCAAATATCTAGACCTTGCCTCCTGAATAACCTTCTTTCTTCTTTCTTTCCTTTCTTGTATCTCTGGAACATTGCATCATCTCGAGATTTGGGAAAGCTCATATAGATCTGACTTTTTAGTTTAATAGCCTTTTGTACTTCATCATTCCACCACCAAGTCTCTTTCTGTAGAGTTCTGAAACATTTGGTCTCCCCAAAAACATATTTGGCAACTTTTGTTATGTAAGAGCTCATGTTATGCCACATAGTGTTAACATCAGACTCGAAGTTACAAGGTTCCTCCTTAAGGAGTTTATTATAATAAGTCAATTTCTTTTATCATTTAAGATTCCTTACTTGATCCTGCTACCTTGATTTTTGTTATTCTTTTTTTTTGTCAGTCAAACTCCTATTTATTTTTTTCATTTTTGGTTTAGAAAAATATAAAACTTGTTAGTTCTCAAGATGAGGAACTAACCATATAAAAAGACATTTTCTATACAACTGAGATAAAGATCTCCAAGAAATAGAAAACTATGAAAAGACATAAAAAAACATTGTCCAAATAGAAAGAGCCACGAAATGCAGTCCCCAGACTAGTATATGATCATCAGCTCCCTTCAACAACAAAACAACAAGCATAATCAGCAGACAACCGCCAAAATATCATAAGCCACCACGCACAGAACAGAAAAATGCTGCAGTTCCAACCAAACACATATCCACAGAGCAGACAAAGAAGAAACCAACCAGTAACACCTTGAGTGAGCTCTGCCACTCCACATAGGATAAGCTCGACCACTCAAGTACTAATAGAAAGAACCACCCATCCTCCAACAGATATAACCAGAGAAACAAGAGGTGAGAACAAGTTCTCAACAGCAACTTGAGAGAGCTCTTCCACTCCAATAGGATAAGCTCATCCACTCAAGAGAAAAGATACACCATCAAACGCTCAAGAATCAACAACTCAAAAGGAAAACATCAGACTACAGAACCTCATAAAAGAAGAGCTCCATCCAAAGCAGCCCGACAACTCAACCAAAATAGAAGAAAGATATACAAAAAATGTCAAAGAACCTCAAAAGCAACTTGAGAGAGCTCTTCCACTCCAAAAGGATAAGCTCATCCAATCAAGAAAGAGAGCCCTCCACCGTTCAAGCTGGGAACCAGCAGAACTAGATTAGGCTGTCCACAAACAAATGAACTCTTGCATAACCCTCTTACTCACATCTCCGGGTGAAGAACAAAGGTTATCATGCACTCTAATATTCCTCTCCCACCAAATGTGATACAAAGAACTAAGAAGAAGAAATTTATCTTTCTTATTCTAAATTTTCAGAAGATCATCCATCGAATTAAAACTCAAAGGAGAAGTAAGCACTTCTTCTAAACCATTCCATACACCCTTAACATACGAACAAAAAGTCAAAAAATGGATAGTGTTTTCACAATCAGCCTCGCAAAGAAAGCACCTAGAAGGGCCCATAAATCTAATTCTTTTCATATACTCAGAAGTAGGAAGTCTGTCATGAGTAATTTTCCAGCCATTCACCTGGTGCTGTCTAGGACTAAATCCCTTCCATAACCACTTGAATAGAGGTAGATTTACACCAACAGATCAAACAACTTCCCAAACAAGCTTGAGACTTAGAGAAATCAAATCATTAAACAACAGAGTATCTACTCCTCCACTAGGAATAGACCAAACTGAAATAGTATTAAGAAGTTTCTTATTAACTCTGTTCACAGGCACTGACCACATACCGTTCTCAAGGATGGCAGAAACTTTAGTGTTAACTAGAATTCCAAGCTTGAGATAAGCATCCTTGCCGATCAAATCCCATAAGAACTTGTTATTATGAGGGCACCAAGGATCCAACCAAAGGAAAGTCTCATCCCCACTACCAATCTTGAACTTAATGAATTTCAACAAATCCATTCTGCAATTAAGAATCTTAGTGAACATCCAAGACATAGATGAAGTAACTTTCACTGACCAAAAGGAAGAATTGCCTAAATATCTTTCATTAATCCATTTGACCCACGGGGAGTCTTTTTTCCTAGCTACATCCCAAGCATTCAAGAACAAGCAAGCTTTAGATACTTCTTCAACTTTTCTAATCCCTAAGCCTCCCTCTTTTTTAGGCAAAGTAACCATGTTCCAATTGACCAAATGATACCGAACTATTATCATATTTACCCCATATAAAATATCGACAAAGCTTCTCAATAGCTTCCATAGTAAACTTAGGAATAGGAAAGGCATAGCACCAGTATAAGTAGAGAACACTCAGAGTCGATTGCACAAGCTCTAATCTGCCAGCCATAGAAAGCATTTTTTATTTCCATCCTTCTAATATGGACTTCACTTTATCAATGAGGACAGAACATGAAGATCTAGGGATTTTCCCAGTAACTAAAGGAACACCTAAGTACAAAGAAGGAAGTTTACTTACTTTAAAATTCAGAATATCAATAATATCTACTTTAGAAGAAGCATTCTTACTGAAAATGATTTCACTTTTCATCTTATTGATCCTAAGACCAGAGAGATTCCCAAAATCATCAAGAACTTTCAGCACATCACTAGCATTGTCAACAGTAGCTTCTAAGAAAATCATAAGATCGTCTACAAACACCAAATGAGATAAACAGAAATCTTTCGATGCTTTAGGAGGAGTCAGTTTACCATTATGAACAGCCTCATTCAGAAGCACAGTAAAGGCTTGCATGACAACAACAAAAAGATAAGGAGCCAAAGGATCTCCTTGGCAGATACCATTAGAGGGAGAAAAATTATCGGTCGGCTCGCCATTAAACATGACTTAATAAGAGATAGAAGAAAAGATACTCGAGATCTAATTAATCCAGATCGATGGAAATCCCATCCTATGAAGAATAGAAAACAAGAACTTCCAATTAACATTATCATATGCTTTAGAGATGTCAACCTTCAAACACATTTTACTACCCGAACAAGACCAGTTGAAATCATGCAAAATTTCATTAGACAAAAGGATGGAGTCTTTGATATTTCTTCCCTTGATGAAAGCATTTTGATTGTTTCTGATAATACAAGGCATAAATCTTTGCATTCTATTCGCTAAGATTTTGGAAATGATTTTACAAACCACATTGCAAAGCAAAATAGGGCACTGATTTTTAATCTCAGATGAGTCAAGGCCTTTAGGAATCAAAGTGATAAACGTATTATTCGATTCCTTAAGCAGCTTACCACTGTAGAAAAAATCCTTGATTGCCAAAGAAATGTCACCACCCACAATCGACCAAGTTTCCTTAATAAAATAGGCATTGAACCCGTCTGGGCTAGGAGCCTTGTCAGCCTTTAAAGCAGCAATAGTGTCATCAATTTCAGCTTGAGTAACTCTCCTGATAAGGCTGGCTTTTTCAGTGACATTAAGGGTAGGACCCGACCAAGAAAAGGTACTAAGGCCCTCACATTTATGACCACTATTGAAAAGATCAGAATAGAACTTTAGAACAAAGTTTTTATTATCATCATAATCATAATTAAGCTGACCATTGTAGTTGAGACATCTAATGTTATTTCTTTGCTGTCTAGTCTTTAAGGAAGAATAAAAGAACTTAGAATTCTTGTCACCTTCAGCAAGCCATTGAATTCTAGATTTCTATCTCAGGAGGCTTTCTTCAACAATTTCAGCTTCATGCAACACTTTTCAATGATCTTTAGGTTCTTTCTGTAAAACCCTACTGTTGGGCTCAAGGTCAGCTTTAATTTGAGCTTGGAGAGCATTATGTTTTGCCACTCTAACATTATCAAACAAATCCCCAACACGTTCATGATTCCACCTTTTAAAATCAGTCCTTAACTTTAGGAATTTCCTATAAACCCTGAACATGGACGTTCCTTCAATATCTGTATCCCAAGCATTTCTAACAACTTCCAAAAAACCATCTTTTTTAACCCAAGAATTAATGAAGCAAAAAGGAGATTTAACCTACCTCTGGTGTCCTATAGCAAACAAGATGGATTTAAGATCACTAATAGTATTGGATATGAGCTCACCAGAGAAATCTTTAACACTATTCAAGAACAATTCATTGTAAATAATTCTGTCAATCTTGGAGGTAATAAAATCATCATCATCATCATGTCTGTTGTCCCAAGAGAAAAAAGGACCTTTCAGCTCAAGCTCAAACAGACCATTATGCAAAATCCAATTATTGAACTCTGACATAGCTTTGGTAGATGGAGGATTTCTAATGATTCTTTCATTATCTTTTCTGACAGCATTATAGTCACCCAAAAAATCCAAGGAAGATTATAATTTTGACAAGTAGAATTAAGAGATTCCCAAAGGCTAGAACGATCACCATCACCATTATGACCATAGATCCCAGAAATGAGAAAAGAAAAATCATCAACCTGAACCTTGCAAAGGATATGCTGGTATGTTTCAAGAATCTTATCTATAGAACAAATGATCGGGTCCCAAACAATGACAATATGACCTAGAGCATGAGAGTCAATGTTTGAAATAAACTGCTTACCAAGGAAAGATTTAGTGATAAACTTGGAAAGGTTCCTTCTTCTAAGCTTAGTTTCCTGAAGAATAAAAATACTACTACCTAACCTATTTAATTCCTCCTGGACACTCTTAATTTTATTGCTAATACCACGAATATTCCAGGAGGAAATTTTAATAGTAGTAGTCATTTGGAAACTTGGGCCGTTGAGCTGATGGCCTCAACATTTTCTTCAACAGTATCTAATCTGCTCAGAGGAGAAAAAGCCGAACTAGCAATTCTAGGAAGAATACCATCATTCATCTTGGGCATCACAGATGGCAGGGAATTTAAAGACAGAAAGCTACTCCTTATATTACCAGCTTGAACATCTACAGCTGATGCAACAAGGTCCTCAAAAACTTGGAAGGGCGTGGATGGAACAGAACCTTCTCTAGAGCTAGATCCAGAATTCATATCCATACTCTGTAAGTGCTCATTCAAATTCCTAGCTATGTTCGTATCTGAGCTCACTCCATTTTCAAAGGAGGAGGGATCATACTCTAAGAACGGACAACAGAAAACCTCATGACCAAACATTTTGCATTTGCCACAAATAGAAGGGATCCATTCATATTCAACCCGAACTTCATCGATACCTCCGTCATCGCTTTGAAGAGACACAGAACTTGGAAGTTCAGCCTTCGGATTAATAAGGATGTTCAGTCTAGCATATTCCAGTAAACTACATTCCTTAGTAGCTTTATCAGTGCTAATGGGAAACTCCAGAAACGAGCCAATCCTCTCGAACATACACATATCCCATAACTCCAGAGGTAAATTATACAATCTAATCCATATCAGAATATTCTTAAAACCAACTTTCATCAGAGGAAAACCAGGACTCCGTTTGTTTAAAACCATCAGAAAGCATTTCACATACTAAAGACCATTATCTAGAACCTGCTTAACATCTCGAGCATTTGAAAATCTGAAGAGAAACATGCCATTCTGTCTAGGAATGATTTCAACATTTTCTTCCAGGTTCCATACATTGAGGAGATGGGAATGTAGAATGCTAGGGACGGGATTGAAGTCTATAACATAAACCGAGAGACATAATTTCCATTTCGATGCATTTTCTGCCACTTCTGCACTTGGGAACAGAATGCAGCCTTCTTGGACTTTGATTTCCATCGGGCGCAGGGGAGCAACAGGCTGTCTTTTACCTTGAACAACTTCGAACCATTCCTTTGGAGAGTTAAGATAGGCATTGTGAACCTTTTGTTTAGGTTTTGGTTTCCAGATCTGAAGAGGACCTTCCAACGGAACTCAGCGGTGCTCATTCGCTCTCCCCGTCACCCTAGGAGTCGCCCGCGACATCCCGTTCTCCTTTTTTGTTATTCTTACCTTTTATACATCTTCATGTTAATATCTAAAACCACAAAACTATGTTTGGTTGTGAGTTCTTATCCAGAAACCACTTTATAGTCCTTGCATACTTTACAATCCACACGTCTTGTAAGGAGGTAATCAATTTGGCTACAATTGTACCCACTCTGGAAAGTAATCTTATGAGATTCCATTTTCTAGAAATGGGTGTTTTCCAAAACCATATCAAATGAATTTACAAAATCTAATATCCTTTCTCCTTCTCAATTTCTACTTCCATATCCAAAACCACCATGTACTCTTTCATATCCATCATTACTACTTCCCACATGGATGTTTAAATCACTCCCAATAATGATCTTCTCCTCTGTCATTATTCCCAGTATCAAAATATCCATGTCATCCAAAAAATCCTTCTTAGCCTCCTTGGTAAGGCCAATTGGGGGGCATATGCCCTAATAATGTTAAAAATCCTTTCCCCAAGAACGACCTTGATATCTATGATTCTATCACCCATCCTAGTGATCTTAACAACCTCATCCTTCAACATCTTATCAATAATAGTACCTACACCATTTCTATGTTTGTCAATACATGCATACCAGATTTTGTATCATGTGTCTCCAATATCTATACAACATTCCCATGTCCACTCAGTTTCCTGCAAGCAAGCTATATTGACTTTTCTTCTCATCACGATATCCACTAGTTTCAGATATTTCCCTATCGACGAGCCAATATTCCAAGATCAAACTCTTATCACATTTTATTAAACTTTCTGATTTACCTACATTCATCAAAAATGTCGCCCTTGCACATTTTTCAATACATCTGACCAATGATGCGATTAGACTAGATTTTTTACCCACACCCGTCCAAGATGTGGAAACCCTTGCACTTTTTTCACTACATCCGGGAGATGATGCAGCGAGACTAGGTTCTTTACTCACACCCATCCAAGATGTGGAAACCCTTGCATGTCCTTCCATACAACCGGGTGTCATTGTGTTGAAACCCCTTGCATATTTATCTCTGCACCCTACTGTCTATGTATCACATCGCTAGGTAGGGATGCTCCAACAAAACTATTGTAAAGCTCCATGTCATAAAAAGAGTGACAAAGTTTTTATGGCTGGTTGTCAACCTACCACCAACCTTCCTCCTTTACCTGATATTGGGATTGAAGAAATTTGCTCAATTTGTATGAAAACATAGGTGGAGTTAAAATATACAAACATTTTCATTGATTGAATATATATAAAAAAAGACCTCTCTAAAACTAACTAGTAAAAACCAAAAATATAACATTAATATTAATTTCAAATAAATTTTAACATATAGTTAAGGCATTGATGCCTCAATTCCATCATTCTATGTTTTAGTTGATATATATCAAACTAAAAGAGGAAATTATAACAAACTTATTTAGAATGTTTAATAACTATGTTAACACTCATAAATCTATTTAGTCATTGCCTCAGAAAAAGATTATACTTGCACTGCTAGGAAGCTTATGAAAGTCATCAGCTACAAATATTTTCTCACTCAAATGTAAATTTCATGCATTATCATTGTAGTCTGTGTCCCAATCCCAACCATGATAACTTTAGCGAAATGGATTATTTTTTCATTTATTTATGTTATGAACCATTATCTCATCAAAATTTAAGTTATCCAAATGGAAGTACCCATACCTGAGAAACTCCCATAACAGGAGGACCTAGGGGCAAAGGTGGCTACTCAGCTTTCCAATACCTAGATTTCCATTATAAACCAATGAAGAAACTTGTGTTCTACAACGAAAGGTAAATATTTGACAAGATAATAAAATGCATTCTCCCTACTAAAGTCACATCATATTTCCTAACTACTAAGTCTCCATAGTTCTTCATAATTGCTCCAACTTTACCCATCTTATTTTTTCCTTCATCTAGGACTGATCATTAACCTAAAACAACAAAAAAATGACATCAACATTCAGAGAATGTACGTATGAAGGGGTAAAAAATGACATCAACTTCTATCCACATACGAGAACTATTCTAACTAATCCTCCTTGCACTTTAATTCATGTATTCACAATATGCCAATTTACTATTTGTCCTTTTGGGTTTTGTACCTAAAAAACCGACAAACAAAACGTCGGTCATCATAAATGAATATTCCAGTATGTGGGGGAAACAATAATCGTGCAATTAACTGTAACAACATACTACAGTCAAATATGATTTAACAAACAACTTTACATTTTAAGCATAACTGCTCAATCCATACATACCCTAGCCTCTACGTTGTCCCTGCAGTGGACCTGAATTCTACCTTCCTTATAGTAGATCCCCATTAAACCCCTCATGATCCTACCTAATAGGTGAATCAATTTCTAGGATTGAGTCTCATGGAACTACCCATAGGTAGCCCACTCCTTAACTCATGGTGTTCCAAGAGTCTCATGGCACTACACGTGGGTAGCCCAATTTCTAATTCCTGATAACCTGATGTCCTACTTAACAAGTAGGCCCTATACTAGGTTACCCTTTTCATCATTAGTAAAGCCACAGAGGTGGACCGGGATCTGAGCTAGTCATGTATATATGTTTATGATGATAATCATAGTCACTTTATAGTTGCATGAAATAAAAGTCATCCAAGCAGTTATTTTCAGGCAATCGATAAAACATCCCAGAATCACCATGAAACTAAAGCAATTAACCATAAGCGTAACCACATACCTGTGATTGCAGATTTTTAGAAAGAATCAATTAAGTAGAGGAAACCCAACCAAGCAAGCAAGTATGCATAGAAATCCTGAAATAAACATAGAAATTTCCTTTTATCAAGATTTATTCACATTCATCTTGTTTCTTAGGATTTCTATTCCAATTTTTAGGGTTTCCTTTGCAATTAGGGTTTTGCCTCCACTTTTAGTACCACAAACCCTAATTAGACAAAACTACTTATATACCCTAAGTTTCACATCCTATCTCTCCTAGTAGGCTTAGGAATAACACTTATCAACCCTTTCCTTATGTTTCGAATTAAACATAGTTTTCTCTTCTTTTACCCTAAATTAGGGTTTCTAGATCCATTATCCTTCATACTTAGTTTAAAACCCTAAAACATGCAATTATTCATCTAAATCAGATTAGAGCTTAACATTATCATTCAATAGGTTAATATTACTTGAATGAATCTATTAAGCTTTATAGATTCATCCATAACACTCAATTGGGTTTCTAACCTAATTTTAATACACTTTTGATCAACTTAACATACTTTTGCAATTTGGGAACGGAATCAGGCTTTAATATCATTTTTATTGGATTCCTCTCGTTCTTTTGATCAATTTTTATATATAACATGTCTTTATTTGACCTACCAATTATTTTCTATGAATTTTGCAAATTTGTTACCTTTCGGCCAATAGGAGATCGCCATGTCAGCCTGGAGGCTTGCACTCCTTGTCCACATGGACCGACGCAGATCTTTCTATGGGGTCTAGCTACCCGAGAGACCAGATCTGGCTCCCCCCGCTTCATCTTCCTCGCCCAGATGGGGATCCCATCCTCTATTTCCTCTGCTCAGCAGGGGAAGTCAGACCAGACTGGGCGGCGACCCCCTGCTTCCCTCGCGGCGCCCTCCTTTCCTCCCTGAAACCACCGCGCAGGCGCTCCAAGGCCCTGTCGTGCTCTTGAACATTGACTCTTCCAGCTATACTCACACACTGCCGACCTTCCTCCTGCTTTGACTGCCTTGACGTAGACCTCCGGTCGGTCAGCGATCCCTCACCAGGTTCGGTTCTTTGGGTTAAGCGAGGTTTTGGGATGGTCCCTCGAACTCACATAGACCATCCTATGTACGGTTATAGGCTGCGAAGAGGGCAAAAAGCCCCTTTTTATAGTTTGACTACTAAGTAGAGTCCATGGAGTCCGGCTCCATTGGGGAACTCTCAACTTCGTACAAAATAGGGGGACCAAAGGGCCTATCTAGTCCGATTTGGTCTCCCAAGATCGATTATCCACTCTCCAAGAGTCCTAGTGGATCAGGGAAAGCGATCTAACGAATTGATTTCAAATTATATTGTTACCTTTTTCTTATTCTGAAACAAAAAGTAGCTACCATTGGATCTGGATCCAGCGGCTAGCAAGCCTCGCATTAGAACATCAATTGTTACATTTAATGTTATCCTTTACACTTTAGGAAACTTGTAAGATTCATATCTCTCAAACTGTTTATCCTTTTAATCCCAAATTTTAGAGGAAAGTCTATGATGACTTAATTCACGTATATACCAAATTTGAGACAAACTCGAAAGTATGATATGCTTTTCTTTATATGCAAGTTATCTCTTAATAAAACGTATTTTAAGCATATTTTCTCTCTCTTAATCTTCTATTTTCTTCATTTGGGTTCATTTTTCCATTAGAAACTATGTGGACATGAAATCTCATCCAATATGGATTCATTATCCATGTTTTCACATATTTCCTATAATATCATCATTATCTCACATTTCTTTTAAATAAAGCAATATTTAATTAATCCTTTCTCTTTCTTGTTGCATTATCTTTGCAATTTGGACTCCTTGGAACCCAAGGAACCCAAAAGGAATGAAATCCACCTTTGTATAATATTCATTTTCCTTCTAGAGTTTTCTACATCTTTCTTTTCTCTATTTTTCAATTATTCATTTACTAATTGAATTTCCTTTTTCTTTTCCTTGTTATTGGGTCCAATAGCCAATAAATCCCACAAAGCAACCAACTAGGCTATCGTAAATGAAATCCATATATTCAAATAGAATCACACCATTATTTGTTTATATATATCTTTAATAGGAGAAATTACATTTCTCCCTAAAAGAATCTGAAAATTGGGGTTGTAACATTCTTCCCCTCTAACAAGAATTTTGTCCTCAAAGTTCCATCAAGCAAACAAACAATTCAGGATAAGACTTTTCCATGTTCATCATTGGCCCCTCTGTGGCTTTACCCTATCCATGGTTCTTCCAAAGAACCTTTATCATCGCATATTCTTTTCTCTGAGTTCTTTCACCTTGGCATCTATAATCCTCACAGGTGACTCAGGACATTTCAACCTCCCTTGGGGCTTACTAGGTTCATTTCTCAACACATGGCCCAGGTACCTCATATAGTACTCTAAATTGGACACATGGAACTCATCACACATCACACTATCCTGAGGGGTAAGGCTATACACCAACATCTCCACAAATCCATCTCAAATGAACCCATGTATCGGGGACTCATCTATCTCAGCTATATCTCAGAGGGGACGGATTTTCATATCACATATTCTCCCACAGTGAACTGCATGTTAGTCTACTTTGCATCATCCCATGACTCAATTCGTCCTGGGCTCTCTTTTCTATCCATTGCACGATCAAAGTGACTTCACCTGCACACACTTTGGTCTTTTCTGACCTTCACGAGGTCCCCTCACCAACATCATCTTAATGAAGTGGTGACCGACACAAACTCCCTTACAGAGCTTCCGTACATCCCGATACTGGCTATGGTGGTTATCATCACAACTTTCATAAGACAAGAACTGTCTCCATGTATCACCTTGAACGAGCACACACACTCTCATCAAACTCTCTAGTCTGGATCATACTAACGATCAGTAGGGGTGATAATATGTACTAGCATCGAGTTCGTCATGTACTTACTTCCACCACATGGAAGTGAATCTTTAGGTCATACACATGAACCTTTGAACTCACATCATGAACCATCTCTCTCTCTTACATGTAGTTCAACTGGATCTTTCCCTCGACAATACTCTCTTTTTTCTTAGATTATGTCATCTAGGTAAGGTGATCTACCATAACCCACATTGCATCCTGACCTTCCTTGGTCCAGGGAGACTTATCACAACATCTATAGTGATGAACTCCCATTCCTCTTACAAACTCTTTATGCTCTATATCAATCTTATGGGTTATTGGTGTTTGTCGTTCACCTCGTGGATTGCATGGCGACAAGCCACATGCATCTTTGTACACTTTTCATCTTTGGCATCAAAGTACTACTTCCACTTATTATTTTAGTAGTACCATGGTGTATGGTGATCTTAAAATCATGATCTCCTGTATGTCATGATTCCTCAAGATTGATTCCTTGGAAACCCTAAACCACTCTAGTCGGGGTTTCATCTCCTTCTTTTCCAGAGAAGTGCATCTAAGGTTCTACAACCATCCTTTTATCGCATCAAGGCCTAGTCTGGCTAGCCAAACAACCACTGACTTTATCAATAGATCTCTTTACATCTGAGTGTTATCCAAACATATCTCCTTTCTCAAACTTAGGGTTAACCTAAGAACCTTTTCCTAGCTAAACTAGGCAGTTGCATGTCAACAAGAGTATCCATTACTACCTTTCATCTTTAGGTGCTAGGTAACAGTGAAGACATACACTTCCCTGTATACCACTTATCATGTCATCTCAGACTCTAAGTCTATCTTCATCAAGGAAACTCAAAGCTCATTTTCTTGGTTACCGAACGCTACCTTCTATAGTTCATAAGTTCCACATTGCGCATGATGAGAACATCCTCATAATATGACTACCTTAATACTCTTGGTGTTTTTACAACATCTACACACCGTACACTCCACAAGGGCACATTATTATCTCCATCCTCATGCATCATAGCAACGTTTGCACTCACATTATCTTTATCATTAGTGTATGACATTTGTACTATCCTATCTCTCACTCCCATAACAAGAGAAAATAAGCATTTGGCTGCAGTCCAAATACAGAGTTTTTCCCATTCCAAGAGTAGAGATGGTACATCCCACATTTTCAATACACCTATAATCTAAACTGAAACGTGCATCACATGTCTCTACACCATGAACATGTCAATATCAAAGTTACTTCCATGAAAAATTGGTCTCAAACCCACTTGGGTCTCCACACAATCCCTAGTCATCTCCTCTAGGTCTGTAGGGTGCCAACACTTTTGGGGTCATCCCTCTTCCCTTATGCATCCAGAGAGTGCCCTCCTCATCTGCCCTTTGTCTCCCATGAGTTCATGAAGGTGATCAATCTCCTAACCCATGCCCCTTAGACAATGACAACTGTTACCTCCCGACCCTATGGTCATGTGCAACTTGGGAATTAGGTAACTCCTACTCCCATCGGTCTTATCCCTACCTGACCCTAGGATAGACTTAGGATCCTAACATAGCACATATCCAACTTAAATCCTTACCAAAGTCTCCATCATCTCTCTCTGCATTCATGGTCATCCTTTCATGGCGACCTATCTACCTCGGTCAGGCCCCATACTGGTTACCTCCATGGTAACACATCCACATGCACTAGAGATGGGTATACCTAGGCCTATAGGTTCGTTCTCATACTATGTACTCTCCACTTAGCTTCTCCAGATCCTACGAGACTTCTTTAGGTTACCTCAAACTCAACTAAAGCTGGTACATACCCTACAGAAGGGTCCCTTCCCAGGATGGGAGGAAACTATCTCTTGATAGAAACCAAGGTCACAAACATCCCTATGTCTAGGGTTTACACCCACATGAGCATGCTTAGCCCTAGCAAGCTAATAAGGCACATAGCTAACAAGCAGACCACCTACTAAACCATGCTAGGTCTCCATGATAGATCATACTTGTTTCTATTCCTTCACATTGGACCATAATCATACATACATGTCTATATATGTCCCAATCTATATGTAGGGGTTCATCAAACATACACCTTAATATGAGGGGTTACCTTTTCTCTAAACATGAGGAAATCCATGCTCGAATCTATAGAAACTCAAATCTCATCATGCGCATCAGGTGCACCAGGTGGTACTACTTCCCCTCTTAGGTCTAGGAACCCTAGGTTCATTTTTTTTACAAGAGCTGTCCAACTGCATGCACAACATTCTAACCATGAACCAAGCATGTACGAGGTATGGAATGCACTTCTTATTATCCTTCTACTCAAGCAACACCTCAGAGTTGAGTCCTCCTCAAGAACAACCATCTAGGTATAAGGCCTCACAACTTGTTACTAAACCTCCTCAGGGTCTAAGGAATTCTTCTTCCCATCCTTAGCAGATAAGTGCCTATATCATTTGTACATTGGTACTAGCAGCCTCATCCTTCTTCTAGGGTTTAGTTCTTCTAAAGACAACCAAGAAACTACAAGGACCCTGCATGAGGCAACCATGACCATCCACTTAGGCCATAACATACTCAACTTCTCAGAGTTCCTCATATCCCAGAGTCTAAGCTTCCTTCCTTCTGGCTCGAGTCTTTCTTCTCTCTCCAGAGCTATTCCTACAAACAACCTTACTACTAGAGGTTCTCCATGAAGGTGGATCAAGCTCACATGTATGCAATTACATGGGTGAAACCTACGTTCAATCAAGATTATCCATAGCTCTTTATGCTTATCTCATATGTTGTCCCACATGCCTTTCTGGCCTAGGTCTCAACCTACTGCCAGTACTACTGTCGTGTCATCTCACATAGGTGCATGCCTCATCCTGGCTCATATACACCTATAAGGGTTTCTATATGGTCATCACTAACCTCATCAATGAAGAAGTTATCCTTCACCCTAACATGCACAACCCTTCCCAGGTTGGGTTGCCCAAAAGGCACTAAGTCAACCAACCTCACATAGTTCATACTCCTCATAGGCATTCAAAACCAAAAGCATGTCAACCCACATACATGGTCGACCATGACATCTAACTCATCATGATGTCTCTCTCTCTAACCACCACTTAGGGTTAGGGTTAGCATCATCCTCAGAGGATGCACCATGTCTCTACCTTTAATGGAGGTCTCTACCTCCAAGACTAACTCTTTACTCATCCTCCTGGCAAGAAGGTGTAACCTCAGTTCTCTCCTGAGGGCATGACAACACATGTCATACGACCTAAGCATGCAACTAATCTTTAGTGTATGCTTAAACTATTAAGATTATGTCCATGACATCTTGTTTACATGCTTTTCATTAATTTGGTGGAGAATTCCTTAACCTTATCATATATACCCATATCCTCAAGATGGTGAGGAAGAGAGAGAAAACCTTGAACTTTAGAATCTTAATTGAATTAGAATTGAGAAGGGAAAAAATAGATGAGAGAGTCCTAAAGGTATCTTATTTCGAGTCAGATCCTAAGACATTGGCCAGGTAGTCACACAGATCTAGGAGTCCTTGTAATCTGACTAGCGGTGTGGAGGAAAGTATTGCCAGCCTCAGACATGATCCTTTTCTAGAGACCTCTGTCTTTCGGAAAATCCTCTAATAACTCCGTCGGGTTCGACAGAGTTTGTAAAATTTAATAATTACTATTAAATGATGAACCGATGTTCTGATACCAAATGTAATGACCCCACCTCTTGATAACCCCCAATTAAGGGAGACAAAGAGGTCAGAGCCGTTATCCCAATTTCTAGATCAAAGGTTCGACAAATAATCATAATAATTATCAAATTCTACCAACTATATTGAAAAGTTGTATTAAAATAAACTTTTTGCATACCTTTTGAAAAACTTGGATTTCTAAACTTCTATCCACATACAGGAACTATTCTAACTAATCCTCCTTACACTTTAATTCATGTATTCACAATATTCCAATTTACTGTTTGTCCTTTTGGGTTTTGTACCTAAAACGCCGACAAACAAAACTTCGGTTAGCATAAAAGAATATGCTGGTATGTGGGGGAAACAATAATCGTGCAAATAACTATAACAACATACTGCAGTCAATTATGATTTAACAAACAACTTTACATTTTAAGCATAATTGCTCAATCCATACATACCCTAGCCTCTGCGCTGTCCCTGGATTGGACCTGGATGCTACCTTCCTTATGGTAGATCCCCATTAAACTGCTTATGATCCTACCTAATAGGTAAATCAATTTCTAGGGTTGAGTCGCATGGCACTACCCATAGGTAGACCACTCCTTAACTCATGGTATGCTAAGAGTCTCATGGCACTACACGTGGGTAGCCCAATTTCTAACTCCTGATAACCTGATGTCCTACTTAACAAGTAGGCCCTGTACAAGGTTACCCTTTTCATCATTAGCAAAGACACAGAGGGGGACCAGGATCTGAGCCATGCATGTAGATATGTTTATGATGATAATCATAGTCACTTTATAGTTGCATGAAATAAAAGTCATCCAAGTAGTTATTTTTAGGCAACTGATAAAACATCAGGGAATCGCCGTGAAACTAAAGAAATTAACCATAAGCGTAACCACATACCTGTGATTGTAGATTTTGAGACAGAATCAATTAAGTAGAGAAACCCAACCAAGCAAGCAAGTATGCACAGAAATCCTGAAATAAAAATACAAATTTCCTTTTATCAAGATTTATCCAAATTCATCGTTTCTTAGGATTTCTATTCCAATTTTTAGGGTTTCCTTTTCAATTAGGGGTTTGCCTCCACTTTTAGTACCAAAAACCCTAATTAGACAAAACTACTTATAAACCCTAAGTTTCACATCCTATCTCTCGTAGTAGGCTTAGGAACAAAATTTATCACCCTTTTCCTTATATTTAAAATTAAACATAGTATTCTCTTCTTTTACCCTGAATTAGGATTTCTAGATCCATTATCCTTCATACATAGTTTAAAACCCTAAAACATGCAATTATTCATCTAAATTAGATTAAAGCTTACCATTATCATTCAATAGGTTAATATTACTCGAATAAACCTATTAAGCTTTATAGATTCATCCATTACACTCAATTAGGGTTTCTAACCTAATTTTAATACACTTTTTATCAACTTTACATACTTTTGCAATTTGGGAACAAAATTAGGCTTTGATATTAATTTTATTGGATTCCTCTCATTCTCCTAATCAATTTTTATACATAACATATCTTTATTTGACCTACCAATTATTTTCTACGAATTTAGAAAATTGGTTACCTTTCGGCCAATAGGAGATCACCATGTCAGCCTGGAGGCTTGCGCTCCTTGTCCACACGGACTTGCGTAGATCTTTCTCTGGGGTCTGGCTACTCGAGAGACCGGATCTGACTCCCCCCCCGCGTTATCTTCCTCGCACAAATGGGGATCCCGTCCTCTGTTTCCTCTGCTCAGTAGGGGAACTCGGACCAGGCTGGGCGACGACCCCCTGCTTCCCTCACGGCGCGCACCACCCAAGTGGGTTAATTAAGGCCTTTAGTGTCATTTTCCAAGAGACACCCAAGTGGGCACCGCTAAAGGTGGACCCCTTTGGTGTCGTGATGCATGGGTTTTGAGTCACTTTTATAGGCTTATTTTATATCTGTTTTATGCATGTATTTGTCATTTTCTTGATTATATTTGCATAATTCACTATAGTTGGACTTTAAACTCTTTTTTCATCAAATTATACTTCTTTTATCATATTTATATGATTTTATATAATCCTCGGACTTATACACATGTTTCGGCACTTTTTCAGGCACTTTTGCATTGTCCGGAGTCGATACTATCGACCCCCAGGTCGATAGTATCGACATTTCATCAAAAAGCAACCCCAAAACGTGATCTTGGAAGGAATAACCTGTTCCATGGTCGATACCATCGACCTAGGGTCGATACTATCGACAGCGTCGGGATCTGGCGATTTTCAGCACTAAAACTGATCGTTTTCATCCGACGGTTGAGCTTTTTCGGAGCTGTAAAGTGGTCCTATGACCTAAGAAGAGCACGGACGGCCCGAGGGGGAGAGGACATTGTGTTGCACAACATCCAAGAAGGAGAGAGAGAGATAGGATACGAGAGACGAAGGCCGTCAACCGAGCGATCCGGGCACCTCCGACGGGCGATTTTGCTGCCGAAAGACTGCAAAATGCGCGTTTCTCGAGGAGGATCTCCAGGAGCACCTTCATATCAGGGGTTACACAAGTTTTCTCTATATTTCCCACGTTTTTATTCTCTACTCCTATGTATTCTCCATTGTCAACCATGTGGGGCTAATCCCCATTGTTCCTTAGGACCCGGGAGTAGCCCGGGGAACCATTATATTGAATTTTTGCATGAATTGATATAGAATTCTCGTTTCTTGGATATATAATTGTGGAGATTGATTGATTTACTTATGCTTCATGACCATAGGTAAAGAATTAGACTAATAATTACTCTGGAAAGGGGATTAAAGGTCAGAAAACCCACTTTTATACACCATCTTATGCGTTCCTTAGACTAGGCGACGTACGGATAGTGGAGAGATACCCAGAGTCATCGTTAATGCGCCTAATCTAAGATATAAATTGCTACGAAAGTAGAATTGGCTTAGATTTGGGTAGTGGACTGTACCGTGAAAGCGGGCAATCTTGATTACAGGCTCTTTATCCAAGATTCGATAAAATCTACGTTATTTATGCAAGATCTTCGGTATAACGAGACCCCGTGGTGAAATCGGAAATCCTAAGGAATCCCATTCTCATTTGATTAAACCAACATTTAATCATCGCTCTCTTTGTTTTCACTTTATTTTATTTTCTTTTTCAAACCAATCAACTCTTTTAATCAGTTTAGTTGATCGCAACCAGTTAGTAGTAGTCTACTAAAATTCACGTTTCCCTGAGTTCGACTCGGGCCTCACAAGGCCTATATTACATTGATATGTATACTTGCGTTTGCACGCACGGTTTACGCGTGTCAAGTTTTTGGCGCCGTTGCCGGGGAAACGGTGAATTTTAGCACTACGAGTGCTGCGAGCGGCCACACTAGGCCACTTTTAATTCCTGTAATTTTTTTTCTTTTCATCTTTTGAACTGATTTTCGAATCTTATTCATTGTTTTAATTATTTGTATCGGTTCATACACTGCCATTTGAAGTTTCAGGTACTAGTAAAGTAATAATGGGTGACAGAGCGAAAAATGAAGAGTAGACGATCTGGGAAAGGATTAAGGCTTCTTCTTCTTCTGCGCAGAAGGGGCCAATCAAGAAACAAGCTATCAACATACCCAGTTACAAGATTGATCCAGGGCTTATTCAGTTGGTCAAATCGCAGGCTTTCCATGGACTTAAAAATGAGGATCCGGTGACCCACATCAACACGTTTGTGGAAAATTGTGATATGATAAAGATTGACAGGTTCCCGCAAGAGACACTCTACCTGAAACTTTTTCCCAGTTCTTTAGCGGGCAATGCTTGGGAATGGCTGCACAATCTGGATGATGAGTACATTGAATCTTGGGATCACATGGTTGAGGTGTTCTTTGAGAGGTTTTTCTCGCCTGAAAAGATAAACGATCTAGTGAGGAAGATACACAACTTCAGCCAACGAGCCGGTGAAACATACTCTGAAACTTGGGAGCGCTTCCAGATCATGCTGAGGAAGTGTCCACATCACGGCTTAGACAAGGATAAGCAAGCTAAAATTTTCTACTTCGCCCTAAATGAACATGATAGGAGCAATTTGGACTCAGCAGGTTCTGGTTTCTTTTTGAACAATACAGGCACAAGGTGTTGGGAGATTCTAAGGAACATGTCCAAAAAGCAGTCTTGGGGTGAAAGAGATGCACCCGAGCAGGTTGGCATTACACATGAAGCAAGGGCCATCAAAGCGCTTAATGACAAGTTGGATCTTATAGCCAAGAAGCTCCTAGAGGAAGAGTACAATGGGTCTGATGATGAAGCACATGCAAAGTATATGCATCAACAGGGATATAGAAATAACAGTTATGATTGGAGGAAGGAACACAATTTTCAGAAGATGCAGCCTAGCCTAGAGGAAAAGAACAATGAATTGCTTAGCCAGGTGGTGAAACAAAATCAAGAGATGATGAGTACATTCGCCAAGCAGTTACAGTCTCAAGGCGAGATTTTAAATAAATTTGGGCAGACATTGCAAAGTCATGGAGCACAAATGAGGGCACTAGAGACGACTGTGACCCAAATTTCCAATGAAGTGGCGGCCATGAAGCATACAAATCAACAAAGACAGGTTGGGAATGTAGAGGATGTTCAAGCACATCATCAAGTAAAGTACCTATCTGTGATTAATGAGGCAGAGCCCCCAATAGTGGAGGTCCAAGACAAAAGCAAAATTATTTTTGATACAGAGGCTACACTGAAGATCCCATATCCTCGTAGTTATTATGGACTGCCTGGTGGATGTAGCACATTCAGAAAAATCCGCCAAAAGCACATCACGGCCGCGCCCGCACCTAGGCAAGAGGAGCAGGTGAAGGTCATGCGTCATTGTGAAGCTGCAGTCTCTAAGAGAGGGGAGCAGCCACAAGTCATGCCATCCACGGATGATGTGTCAAATCCTATCCTAGAAGGTGGTGTTGAAGCAAGCTTAGGGGAGGAGACCCCCAAAGTTCCATATGTGCCACCACACAAGCGAGCGAAGGACCCAAACGTGCCTTTCCCAGATAGTATGAGGCCGAAGAAAGAGCATAGGCACTACAAGAAATTCTTGGAGATGTTTAGGAAGCTCCATATTAATATTCCGTTAGTAGGAATGATAGAAAAAATTCCAGCATATGGAAGGTTTATCAAGGACATAATCATCAAGAAAAGGCGGATAAAAGACACTGACAATTGTGTTGTTGATGAAAAAGTGAGTTCTATAATCCAAGGACGGATACCAAGGAAGAGGAAAGATCCAGGATGTTTCTACGTCCCATGTTCCATAGGCGGCCAACATTTTCCACAAGCACAGTGTGACTCAGGGGCAAGCATTAATCTTATGCCACTTGCCACTTTTCAAAAGCTGGGATTGAAGAAGCCAACACAAACTTCTATGACAATTGAGTTGGCGGATGGATCTATTGTGAAGCCACAAGGTATATGTCAGGATGTGCTAGTCAAGGTCGACAAATTCATCTTCCCTGTTGACTTTGTGGTCATGGACATGCATGAGCTGGAAGGAGGTGAGATGCTATTGGGAAGGCCGTTCCAAGCTACGGCTGATGTAATCGCTGCCATTGGGCGAGGTTACTTGACACTTGGGATTGGTGATGATAGAGTTAAATTCAAATTACCACATGGCTCATTGGAGACATCTCTTGACAACCCAGGTTAAAGGTATCTTTATGTCAAGCCTAGGACATTAAACAAGGGCGCTTGTTGGGAGGCAACCCAACTTTAGGTTCATTTTTATGTTTGATTATGTTCTTTTATGTTTATGTACTTAGTTTTTGCTTAGGTTTTGATAATTTTTGTAAAAATGGTACCCTAACTCGTGTTTTGAAGTGTGTATAATGTTAAGGTCGATACTATCGACACCCATGTCGATAGTATCGAGTTTGGAACAGTAAACACTGAAGAAAAGTCGATACCATCGACCCTAGGGTCGATAGTATCGAGATTCCTACAGATTTACAGAAAAATTGGTGCCAGTAAAGTCGATACCATCGACCCTAGGGTCGATAGTATCGACACTTTTGAGTTCCCAGGCTTTTAGATGCGTCGATTCAACAAAATCGCTGAGTCTGGGTCGATACCATCGACCTTGGTCGATGGTATCGACACCTGCAGGACAGCTACATAAAACAGGCCGTAAAAGGTATCGAAATGAGATTTTTTCGAACCGTTTTTTGCAGAGGAAAGATGGATGAAGCAAGTCACGTCTTAGAACCACTAAGACACAAAAATGGGCCACAAAAAGGAGGGAGATAGCAAGCATCACTTGGTCTACTTGAGCATCTAACCATCCTTCTTCACCACACTTCAAAGTGAATGGTACCGTTGTTCCACCTCTTAAGTGAGAATGTTGACTATGAGGCCATAGTCATATTCAAGCTTAGGGGGGGTGTTGGAACAACCCTCTATCTTAGTTTTTACTTACTTATTCATGTTGATTTTACTTTTGAGATATTAGTTGTTTTTATTTCTAGGTTTACCGCTTTTGTAGGATCCACATCTATCTTGTGTAATCTGTGGAGCAATAAATGCATGGTTTCAATTGCAAGTTTTACTCTTGGGTTGTGTGCACACAAAAAATGTGCATTTTGAGAAGTTTTTGAGCTTATTATTATTAGTAATTGAGTTGCATAACTGAGGAAGTGCTTGGGTGAGTCAGCTTCAGGACATGGGGACATGAATGACCATCTTTATTGTCCAAGGAAAAGTGATTGGCAAGGATGTTTGAGCCCGAACCGACCAAACGCTAACGTGACCTTAGACTAAAGTTTAAGAGAGAAATCCTTCAGTTACCCTGTACACAGGTCTTTAGAGAGGGACATATGATATTTTCAGAAGGTTCTGTCAATTAGTCTTGTGATCTGATCCACCGCAATTTCATTCACACTCCACCATAAGAAATGGGAGCACATTATTGTCTTTCACTTTTTGATTGCATCTCATGTAGATAAGTCTTGCATTATATCTTTTTTTTCACATATTTTTTGCATGAAAAAAATAGAGTAGTTATACATGCACATTATCCTTAGGTGTGTGTCATTTAATTGCATAACTATCATTATGTAGTTGCATTTGCATCTTTTGAGCATATTGTACACCATGTATCTTATGTTACTCTGAAAACATTAAAGGTGGTGAGCTTGATCCATACCCTCCAAATAGAATGCTTCAGATGCACAAGTATGTAACAAGAAGTGAGCCTGACATATAATTCATTGTCATCTATGAAAATAAGGGCTTGAAAAAAAAATCAAAAAAAAATTGAAAAAAAAGAGAAGAAAAAAAAAAAGAATTGAGAAGTAAGTTGGAATGAGAGGGAGAAAGGAACATGTTCTCACTTACATACTAAGAAGAATAAGCACATGGTGTAGTTTTATTAGATATTCCATCTCACCTTGAGATGGAATGATAGTGCATGCATCATTCCACCAAAAATATAGCATTAGGACATTTTCACTTGCATTTTGCATCATGATAGGTCATTAATTTTTGTATTGCATGATTGACTGTTATGCACTTCCATCTCTTCCACAACCACCTATCCCATCCACCCGTTGCTCTAATCGGTAGGCCACCCATGATATTCTCCTCATTCATTAATATCAGGAGATCTGCTTCCATTTAGATGGTAGTTAGGAAATGAGCAACGTAGATAGGAGATCACAAGATGCATCAAGTATGGACCAAATGAGTTTCTCATATTAACTGCTTTAATTGATAGTGTTTCATTGATTGGGGGACGGACATCTTTTACAGAGGTCTTTGGTCGCCTGGATGGCAGTTAGTGTTCAGTGGTCAATGAGGGCCGGTTTGTGGAAAGAAAGTGGGGATGATGTAGATTCATTTCATGTATTTATGTCCTGTTGCTCACTTATCTCAACCAGATCCAAAGTTTTGTGCTCGAGGACGAGCAAGGTTTAAGCTTAGGGGAGTTTGATGCATGGGTTTTGAGTCACTTTTATAGGCTTATTTTATATCTGTTTTATGCATGTATTTGTCATTTTCTTGATTATATTTGCATAATTCACTATAGTTGGACTTTAAAATCTTTTTGCATCAAATTATACTTCTTTTATCATATTTATATGATTTTATATAATCCTCGGACTTATACACATGTTTCGGCACTTTTTCAGGCACTTTTGCATTGTCCGGAGTCGATACTATCGACCCCCAGGTCGATAGTATCGACATTTCATCAAAAAGCAACCCCAAAACGTGATCTTGGAAGGAATAACCTGTTCCATGGTCGATACCATCGACCTAGGGTCGATACTATCGACAGCGTCGGGATCTGGCGATTTTCAGCACTAAAACTGATCGTTTTCATCCGACGGTTGAGCTTTTTCGGAGCCGTAAAGTGGTCCTATGACCTAAGAAGAGCACGGACGGCCCGAGGGGGAGAGGATATTGTGTTGCACAACATCCAAGAAGGAGAGAGAGAGATAGGAGACGAGAGACGAAGGCCGTCAACCGAGCGATCCGGGCACCTCCGACGGGCGATTTTGCTGACGAAAGACTGCAAAACGCGCGTTTCTCGAGGAGGATCTCCAGGAGCACCTTCATATCAGGGGTTACACAAGTTTTCTCTATATTTACCACGTTTTTATTCTCTACTCCTATGTATTCTCCATTGTCAACCATGTGGGGCTAATCCCCATTGTTCCTTAGGACCCGGGAGTAGCCCGGGGAACCATTATATTGAATTTTTGCATGAATTGATATAGAATTCTCGTTTCTTGGATATATAATTGTGGAGATTGATTGATTTACTTATGCTTCATGACCATAGGTAAAGAATTAGACTAATAATTACTCTGGAAAGGGGATTAAAGGTCAGAAAACCCACTTTTATACACCATCTTATGCGTTCCTTAGACTAGGCGACGTACGGATAGTGGAGAGATACCCAGAGTCATCGTTAATGCGCCTAATCTAAGATATAAATTGCTACGAAAGTAGAATTGGCTTAGATTTGGGTAGTGGACTGTACCGTGAAAGTGGGCAATCTTGATTACAGGCTCTTTATCCAAGATTCAATAAAATCTACGTTATTTATGCAAGATCTTCGGTATAACGAGACCCCGTGGTGAAATCGGAAATCCTAAGGAATCCCATTCTCATTTGATTAAACCAACATTTAATCATCGCTCTCTTTGTTTTCACTTTATTTTATTTTCTTTTTCAAACCAATCAACTCTTTTAATCAGTTTAGTTGATCGCAACCAGTTAGTAGTAGTCTACTAAAATTCACGTTTCCCTGAGTTCGACTCGGGCCTCACAAGGCCTATATTACATTGATATGTATACTTGCGTTTGCACGCACGGTTTACGCGTGTCATCGGTTCTCAACCGACGCCAAAATGCTTCTCGCCACTGAAAATGCGCCAGAAAAGGGACTATAGGCATCTGTTATTTAAGAAAACTGACACTATAGAATGGTTACAGACGTCAGTTATTAAAAGAACCGACACCATTACCCTTCCCGCCACTAGAAAAAGTGTCAGCGAGGGCACAATATGTGTCAGTTTTTTAAAGATAACTGACGCCATATCAGCGGAACCGACGTCGGTTTTTTGCTAATAACTGACACCATATCTGAAGCACGACCGTGGTTCCTGGCCACATAGACGTCGGTTTTTTGTCAAAAATTGTCGTCATATGTCTTTGGTGTCAGTTTTATACAAATAACCAACGCTTTAGTTATGATTTTTTTTTCTTCTTATCATTTTGCAGGCCTGTTGTATGGCTGCTCAACTGGATGTAGAACATGTAGTTCAGTTTTGAACTACAGGTTTACGACATCCATTGATATCAGCCAACAACAGGCCACACACCTGCAAAATCAACAAGATGGACAATATTATATATATGTGATTCACACACATGTATAAGCACATTTAATTCATATTAATTTTTCATCACACACATGTAGAAACCAGTAGCAACCTGCAGTTCCATTCATTTCATCTCTTTTCACATTCAGACACATGTAGAAACATTCATGTATTGATCATCTTCACATTCACACATATGACAATTCATAAAAATTCATTCACATTTACAAAAAAATAATTATGAGAACAAAGTTATTCTTTAATCATCATTGTCAATAAAATTATATTTAAAAACTCCCACTCTTTGTAGGGCTTTTGCCCATTCTTCTCTTACAACATCTAATTCCTCCCTCATATAGGGAGTATGTACATATAATAGCTTTCCACCTGTACTGAAGTCAACATTTTTAAAGACATGCAAAGAGAATGACGTATATATATAATTAATAATATATAATAAGATTGATATATTTCATATTATCTAATGATACTATGTATAATATTTGTTGTATCATATCGATTTCCATTATGGCATGTTTGATGATTAGGTCCATAAATTGCATCACATAGTAGGCACATGCCCAACCGTTGTCTTGTGTAGCACACTATAAATGAAACATACAAAATATTCAAAAATACAAATAAGCACAGTTCACAAAAATAATATATACATCAGAGTCAAGAAATTACTTTCACATTCTCCCAAATTAGTGACATATCCTTTTTTCTAGGGACCTTTCCACCATCTTTTTTGTACTCTTGTAAAGCCCTACATATGTTAATGTAAACCATTAAATTTCATAATTAAATAGTAATGTAGTAACAGAATGTTAATAGATATAAAAACATGAAATATTTCTCACAAGAATAATGGCCTTTTAATTGCATGTCCATATAATGCATTCAACTCATTCCCCACAGGATCTAGATAATAGATAGTGAATGTCTTGGGGACAATAACTAGTAACTCCCAATGCTTACCACTACAGGTAAGAAATTAGAAAATTAACAACTCAAAATCCACAACAAAAATGTAATTTGCTTAAGTCCAAATTATAAGCAAAGTAAACTTACTCAACACTGAATGGAGCTATTATCACCGTCATATTATTTTTACCAAAATATTGAAAAGCATCACAACAATATGAAGTAACTGAATATGGGTCTGCATCTACAAGACTAATCAGAGATGGAACCAAAAATCCCACATGGGAAAACCCAAAATCTATACATATCGTGTGTAAGTGGCTGCAAAACATGTATTACGTATGCATTAATATATAAGAAACCAAATCACCGTATATAAAACAAGGTATATGGATGTATAAACAAGATCTCACCATATCCACATCTCTATCATAGATGTGTTCATCCATTCATAATTGAACAACTCCAAAATATCTTGTATAAATATCTTATTTTCATATGATTGACCTGCATTAATACCTATGCATCAATACATATGTAGAAATTGTATTATGTATGCATTAATACATATGCTAAACTTGTATAAATAGATTGTTATCGTATGATTTACCTACAACATCCTCTGGTATAGTAACATTTATAGGGCAATTTGGTTCATGTTCGACGATCCATACTGCCACACCCCTTCAATTAGGACCTATCGAGGCGTGTAGGTACCTTAGAAGCTAACTTGGCAGTCAAGGAGGTGGAGGCCGATATGTAGCGGATCTTGCCTTTTTGACCTGTATATATAATTTCAGATCAATTGACTCATGTATACACACTAACAAATTAATGTAATGGAAATTTATCATGAAATATCAGTATAGAGGACATCCGCTTTGGGCCACAATATAACTCTGCCTACTGCCTCACCAAGTGTTTCATCATCTGGGTGTGCATGAGGCAGTGCAAGATCCCTCTAGTCGGGGAGTACATGTATTGGGATCACATGTACCACACCATCTGGTACTGGATACCCATGAAACATGCACCCTTTAAGGGGTGGGTAAGCCTACACCTATGCAACGATATATTCTTGACTTTTTAATCGGCATGGCTTCAAGCCCTACAAATTTACGTAAAGAGTGTAATATGCATATATACACAAACATATCATCTTGAACATACTAGCTACTATGTCATAAAAATACTTACAGAGGACATGCTAGGTGGTGGGTCTATAGGATTACTCCCAACCTCTGCAGTACGAGCAGTAGGAGAAGAGCGGCCCGCCATAGGTAGTGTCTGAGTGGCAGTCTGAGACGCTTGACACTTTGCCATTGCTTCTTGGATTCTCTTATCAATTAATGAATCTACCTATACATGGATAAAAGAAATGCTAGCTTTTGATTATTGAATTCCCTTTCGCAATAACATTCTAAAATAAGAATAGGTCACCTTATCTGTGAAAGTCCTGCTTTTGGGACAGGTTTGTGCTGAGATGGTCCAAAGAACGCTTTGATACCCACACCAGCGCCTACACCCCTAACACGTCTAAGATGCTCTGGGTTACCCAGAGCAACTATTAGTTCATCCCTTATGCCCTGAGGGATGAACTTGACTTCCTTCCTCTACTCGTGCAACTCCCACTAATCTCCATCAACAAAAATTAGTAAGTAAAAATAACAATAATCAATATCGATCAATTGATCGAAGAGTTGATTTTTACCATTTTTGCAGCCGCTTCAGTAGTTTCGGGCTTCGGTATGTCTCCCTTCTTGTTTTGCCTCCCAGCTATCCACATAGCATGGCGAGGTAGAGGTGCAGGAGCAGTAGTAAAGGACTTTGTAGTCTCCTGAGTAGCAGTAGGATGAGCAGACTCAGCCTGTAGTCTTTGGCGAACACCTGCATATCCTCTTGGACCCATTGTGTGGTCGTGCACATTCAGTGCATGCCTTGCTCGTTGAGCATCACTGATAGCCTAGTTAGTTAGCACATTGATTTGGTTAGTAACACTAAAGGTTAATCTTGAATATGTGAATACATAAAAATGTATATTAATTAAATTGATAGTGGCACTTAATACCTTGAATTCATTTGTTTTTCTTTGGGTAACAAACTCCTCCCAGTCTTTGGGGTCCAGGTAGTTCCATTGTTGTGTGGCTTCCTTCTACCTAAATTTATTTTTTAAAGAGAATACAAACAAATATTATTAGTGTAGAGTTAGTCAAATAGTGATCAATGTCTAGAATTGGAAATCAATCAAGAACCTCTTCTCAGCATCGCATATGTAATCTCAGGTGAGATTGGTCCTATAGTTCCTTAGGACCCTCCTACAGCATTGCATCACACATTTACGATGCAACTTTTCATCCAGATCAAATATGCTTTGCAAATTAAATAGAATTGCTATTAACTAGTATCCTAAAAATTAGTAATCTACACAAATAGAATTACAAATAATAATAACTCACACATAGTTACTTCCATATGTGGTCTTTCTTCCCCTTAGGAACTTTATGCCATGATTCTAGGTCAGGACTACAATGCATGTGAGTAAGAACCCCAATATATAAAATAAATGAGTTATAGTTCACTCCATATGGATTTTCTGCATGATCGAAATCCACAACCAATTTGGGTCCATTGCCCCTTTGCTGTATTAAATTGTTCATCATTGTGATGCTCCTCACTTTCTCAATTTTCTTTTGCTACTCATCAAGTGCTGTAATTTCTTCAGGGGGTACATCACCAACCTAAAATTTGATAAAAAAACACACTTAAATGATATAATTATAAATGAACATATAGATAGAAACCTCAGGGATATATCCTTAAAACTTACATTGTCAGGCGGCGCAGGCACGTCCTCACCCTCACGGTGATCATCAGCACGGTCATCATGGGAATGCTCAGCCATCTGAAAGTTCACATTCAAATTATACATTTCACATTGTAAAGTAATTCACATTGTAAAGTACACATTCACATTGTAAAGTAATTCACATTGTAAAGTTCACATTCACATTGTAAAGTCCACATTCACATTGTAAAGTTCACATTGTAAAGTTCACATTCAGAAAAATAAAACATATAAAAAATATAAACATTCATGCCTCTAATATTGTGATCTTTTATCAATTAACAATCCTTCATTGTGATCCCTGTGAACATACAAGTCATTGTGATCCCCAGCTTCAATGTTTGGTGGTGTTGGAGACCCAACTGAGAATAAACTGGAGTCATCATACTTATCATAGTACTGTTCTTCATCTATAGGATCATCAATGAACTCTCTTTTACCATGAAGAACAACCGACCATTTACCATTTGCAGGATCATCGATATAAAGTACTTGTTTCGCTTATGATGCCAATATGAATGGTTCACCCTTCTTGCCAATCTTTTCAAAGTTCACTAACGTGAAACCCAATTCATCCACTATAACTCCTTTGTTGTTGTCAACCCAATTACATTTAAAGAGCGGAATTCTGAAATCTACATAGTCAAACTCCTATATGTCTTCAATGGCACCGTAATATGACATTTTAGCTTCACGTGGACTCTTATCCTTTACACTTGCAAAAAACAATGAAGACGCTTGAAGGGTGACCCCACTCTTTTGACACTCTTATCATCTTGATGCTTTGTGTAATACGAGAATCCATTTATGTCAAACCCTTCATAAGATATAACATTCAATTTTGGTTTAAAGGCGAGACATTTGATGGTTTTAGTAAGATTATCTGGTGTTTGAGATAGTTGATGTAAGACTTTATCTTCAAACCACTTAATAAATGTCTAGTTATTCTCTTTAGCAAGCCACATTGAATTGGATCGAGGATATTGTCTCTTGATGAAATTGGTATGTTCCTCAATATAAACACTCACTTCGTTGATGTTGTGTAAAATATACAAGTGACCTTGCTCCAACTCCTCACGGCTGATTACTTTCACTCGTGATCCCAAAATTCCTTTTCCAAAATGCTCCTCAATATTCTTGTCATTCACAGGAGCATCATTACCACACAGAAAGTAATTACAAAAATCCATAGCCTCTCTCGCCACATAACCCTCAATAATACTCCCTTCAGGCCGATAACGGTTTCCAACATCACCTTTAAAAATGCTCATGTATCGTTCAAAGGGATACATCCAATGCAAGAAAACTGGTCCCAACATTTTGACTTCCCTAGTCAAGTGGACAACAAGATGTACCATGATATCAAAGAACAAAGGAGGAAAATACATCTCAAGCTGACATAGGGTAACAACCACTTCTCTTTGCAATTTATCGAGAGTATCAGGGTCAATAACTTTGCTGCACAAACTGTTGAAAAAGAAATAAAGTTTGGTGATCGCAAACTGTACATGCTTCAGCAATATAGATCGAATTGCCACGGGCAATATTTGTTGCATTAGAGTGTGACAATCATGAGATTTAAGATCTATCAACTTCAAATCTTTCATTGATACCAATGTATGGATGTTGGATGAGTAACCCTTTGGCACCTTAACATTTACCAAGCATTCACAAAAAGCTTTTTTCTCCTTTCTAGACAATGTGTAACAAGTGGGAGGTGTATGTTCTCCATTCGCTACTAACTACTTCTGTTAATTCCGTCCTTATTCCCATTTTACGTAGGTCCATTCTGGATTTTATCCTATTTTTAGTCTTAACTGGTATATTCAATAGAGTACCGATGACGCTATCACATACATTTTTCTCAATGTGCATGACATCGATACAATGCGTGACTGTCAAAGAACTCCAATAAGGAAGATCCCAAAATATTGACTTCTTCTTGAATAAAGACTTGTCACTCCGTGTGGGCATTGTACATTGTGATATCTTACCAAATTCATTGGCGATGTCTTTTACTCTTTCATAAACATCCTCCCCTGATATAGGTTTAGGTACACTCTGTTCCTCATTCCATCCATTGAATGCTTTGCGCAACCTACGATACAGATGAATTTTTGGAAGAAACCTTCAATGACCAAGATATATAGTCTTGCCGCTATGTTTTAGTCGTATTGAACCAGTGTTCTCTTCACATATAGGACATACTTTAGATCCTTTGATACTATATCCAGACAAATTCCCATACGCTGGAAAGTCATTCGCAGTGCAAAATAACATAGCATGCAAAAGAAATGTCTCTCTTCGTGAAGCATCATAGGTCATCACACCTTCACCCCAGAGCTTCTTCAAGTCATCAATCATAGGTTCAAGATAAACGTCGATATCATTTCTAGGTTGTTTAGGGCCCGGTATCAACAATGACAACATAATGTACTTAATTTTCATACACAACCGGGGAGGAAGATTGTATATAACAAGCATAACTGGCCAAGTTGTATGTTGGCTGCTCAATGTCCTGTACAGATTCAATCAATATGTACAAAGTCCAAGTCTTAGATTCATGTCTTCTTCACCAAATTCATGCTACAATAAATCAATCTTCTTCCACTATGGGGAATTAGACGCATGTCGTAGGATCCCATCATTATTTTTCTTAACATCTGCATACCACCTCAAATTCTTCGCATCTATAGGATTGGCAAACAAGCATTGAAACCATGGTATTATAGGTAGATACCACATCACCTTGGTAGGAGAACCAGTTTTGGACTCCCCCGAAGTCGTCAATTTATACCTTGACGCACCACATTTCAGACAATCTTTCAAATCCACATAGTCCTTTTGAAATAATACACAATCATTCTGGCATGTGTGTATCTTCTTGGCCCCAGTATGTTGAGATCAGTAGCTCGTTTCCTTCAGGAAGAATTTCTTTCATCAAAGACAACAATGACATGAAGCTTTTGTCGCTCCATCGATCGTTAGCTTTCAGTTTATACAATCTCAACACAACACTAAGCTTCATAAACTTACAACCTGTGTATAATGATATCTCAACATCATGCACAATGTTTCTAAACATGGGAGGTGGATCGATGTGCTCTACCCCACAACTATCCAACATCACATCAACGATGTCTACTATAACTGGTTTGTTCACATCTACATCATCAGAGGCAATTTCTTCTTCCACACAAGAACTGCTATCGACATCCACTGATTTCAGGTTTAAAATCTCTCCATGCCAGTGCCATTCTGTATAGCCTTGTACATTCCCATTGCATATGACATGACTTTTGATTTCATCACTGGTGTTGACTTTCAAGTTGTTACTACAATGCCTACATGGACAGTAGAACCTATCTCCAGGTTGTTTCCTATGTTCCTCGACAAAATTTAATAAACTGGTCAAGACTAGAAATAAACTCAGGGGTGCAACGATTTCGAATGGACATCCATGATCTATCCATTCTATGATCAAAGAGAAAACAAGTATATATTAGAACAATATTAGGGTCTAGGGTTAATAGATTAGGGTTTATGGTTAAAACTTTAGGGTTTAAGGTGTTATATATAATTAATGTGTACCACCTATCCCATTCTTGAACATCTAATCTTACTAGTAAGTGTATAATGTGTATTGGGTTTTCAAGAAAATTTCGGCAGCATTTCCCCGCTGTTCTCCAAGTACATATGTACTTAGAGAACAAACGGGGAAATGCTACCGAAATTTTCTTGAAACCCAATACACATTATACACTTAAATCCTAAGTGAGATTAGGTGTTCAAGAACAGTCCCAAACCGGGCACTATCCAAGATTTACTCCTAATGAGTATATCTTGGACGAGTTTCTAAGCCAACAAATACATGTGTTGTCATTCTTATATATAATAAATGTGTACCACCTATCCCATTCTTGAACACCTAATCTCACTAGTAAGTGTATAATGTGTATTGGGTTTTCAAGAAAATTTCAGCAACATTTCCCCATTGTTCTCCAAGTACATATGTAATTAGAGAACAAATGGGGAAATGCTACCAAATTTTTCTTGAAAACCCAATACACATTATACACTTACATCCTAAGTGAGATTAGGTGTTCAAGAACAGTCCCAAACTGGGGACTATCCTAGATTTACTCCTAATGAATATATCTTGGATGGGTTTCTAGGTCAACAAATACATGTATGTTGTCATTCCAATACCTACAATCCTAGTCTCGTCATTCATATCCTAGGTTTCATATAACATCATTTAATCTAGGTATCATATTCTATAACATTGATTTCAACATTTCGAGTGTCCATGCATTTTCATCATCAAGATAAAGATTACACATAAATTAGTATGACCTAGGGATGGAGAGATTCATAATTGATTTCACAATTTCAAACTAGCTCATGCATTATCATCAATATACATATATCATACAATAGGGATTCATGTAGATGTTAGGGAGACACATCACTACAAAATTAGAGATTTAACATTAGGGTTTTAATATCTTAGATAGATTGATCACAAGATTTCAGCAATATATATAATACAAGATTATGGTGAAATGTGTATTAGGGTTTTAACATTAGGATTTTAATATCTTATTTCAATATGCATCAAAATTGATAGAATTAGTCAAGCATTAGTATTCAATTCCAAATGTATCTTCTTCTTCCTGCTCCCTCCTTACCAAATGGATAAAAGAAAGGCCACAACCGTGTGGGCTGGCCACGGAGGAGGGAGCAGGAAGAAGAAGATGTGGCATATATCAGCCACCTCCGGCGTCCCCATAGGACGGCCATCCATGTCAGCGGGAACAAAACGAGCAAACAAGGGCAGCGGAAGTGGCCTACCTGTCTGTGGCATGGATTAAGAAGCCATGTCGACAGTGGTGGCAGTGTGAGGAGTAGTGGGTGGGAGGTAAAGAGAGCAAGGGACAACGTCTTGATCAAGCGGTAGTGGCAGCGGCGCCGACCACATGAGCAGGATGGAGTGTCGGCAAGAAGGAGAGAAGTAGCGGCCGGAGCAAGCTGGAGCGGCGGCGAGCAGGAGCTAGAGTAGCAGCGGCCAGAGTGGCGGTGGCAACCAGGAGAGCAGCAACAACGGTAACGGTAGGCATGGCGGCGGCTATGAGTAGAGGCAGCGGAGAACTAGGAGCAGGGAAACGCCAGACCTAAGCAGAATCTGGAGAAACATAGATAGGGGAAGAGTCTGCTTCGCGCGGGTGCGATTAAGTTAACAATAGACGTCAGTTATTATGCAAAACCGACGCTTAAAACAATCGGTGTCGGTCACTACAAAATAACCGACACCAATGTTCAATGATAGTCATCAGTTTCAACTAGAAAAACCGACGTCTATCTACATATGCCGACAAAAAAATTTGTTCTCGAATTACGACCATAGTCGTGGGTTGCCTTAGAAAACCGACACCAAATGGGGGTAAAAATTTTCATGCGACAACACGTGAAAACACATTGGCGTCGGTTATTTCAAGAAAACCGACGAAAAAATGGGCCTAATTTCTGTCTCACAAAAAATCTTTACTCGTTAGTTAGTTGGTAAATAACCAACGCCTTGTGTGAAATTTTGGAGGCAATTTTTTTCAATGGAATATTTAGTTTTGGTGGTTGAATTTAGGCATCGGTTACTTCTTGAGAAACTGACAATAAATTAAAAGTGTACCCATGTCTAGCTAGTCTTCACATATAGATGTCAGTTTGTGTATTCAACCGACATTGTAGGGTTTAGGCGTCAGTTTGTTGGATACAACCGATGCCTCTAAATATGACGTTATAAGCCATTTCTATCGTAGGCTGTGAAGAGGGGACAAAGTCCCTTTTTATAGATCGACTACTGAGTAGAGTCCATGGAGTCTGTCTCCATTGGGGAACTCTCAACTCTGTACAAAATAGGGGGACCAAAGGGTCTATCCAGTCCGATTTGGTCTCCCAAGATCGATTATCCACTCTCCCAGAGTCCTAGTAGATCAGGGAAAGCGATCTAACAAATTGATTTCACATTATAATGTTCCCTTTTTCCTAATCTGAAATGAAAATCAGCTACTATTGGATTTGGATCCAACGGCTAGCAAGCCTCGTATTAGAACATCAATTGTTACATTTAATGTTATCCTTTACACTTTAGGAAACTTGCAAGATTCATATCTCTCAAACAGTTTATCTTTTTGATTCCAAAATTTAGAGGAAGGTCTATGATGACTTAATCCATGTATGTACCAAATTTGAGACTCAAACTCGAAAGTATGATATACTTTTCGTTATATGCAAGTTATCTCTTAATAAAGCATATTTTAAGCATATTTTCTCTCTCTTAATTTTCTATTTTCTTCATTTGGGTTCCTTTTTCCATTAGAAACTATGTGGACTTTAAATCTCATCTAAGATGGATTCATTATCCATATTTCCACATATGTCTTGTAATATCATCATTATCTCACATTTCTTCTAAATAAAGCAATATTTAATTAATCCTTTCTCTTTCTTGTTGCATTATCTTTGCAATTTGGACTCCTTGGAACCCAAAGAACCCAAAAGGCACGAAATCCACTATTGCATAATATTCCTTTGCCTTCTAGAGGTTTCTACATCTTTCTTTTCTCCATTTCTTAATTATTCATTTACTAATTGAATTTACTTTTTCTTTTCCTTATTATTGGGCCCAATAGCCAATAAAGCCCACAAAGCAACCAACAAGGCTATTTTAAATGAAATCCATATATTCAAATAGAATCACACCATTATTTTTTTATATATATCTTTAATAGGAGAAATTACATTTCTCCCCAAAAGAATATGAAAATTGGGGTTGTAACAGATACTGTTGGTATTTATGCCCAGAGAGCCAATGATATGATGATTCTAATGGGGCATCATATACTTGATTTGATAATAATAATGACAATTTCATCTATTATGTTTGTCAATCATGAGATCATGGCACAAACATAGTAGATGTCTAAGGAATGATGTTACTTTATGATATATGTCTAAAGGTTAAGGACCTTGACAATGAGATCATATCTGTGATAAGAGTACATATAGTTGTGTTATGCCCCTAGTCGGATATTATTGTGGAAGGAAAATTGACAACAATAATACATATGATTAGAATGTATAACGTTGTGCTAACATTAGAGATAGATGTGTCTTACCTGTAAAAGGGAGAAATAGCCAAAGGGGACAAAATTGATGCTAGCACGTGGACAACATGAAGGGACAAATCCTTCCTGTATGTTCTAAAAGCATGACAAATAGTTCTTGATGGTCTGAGTGGACTATGTAGAGATGTGGAGGACATCACCATCATACTAGGAGAACACCTTCAATCACATTCTGTGGTGCTACACTAGGAGGCCGTCGTCGATGACCTTCATGTGCTGCTTGAGAAATAAGCACAACTCTACAAGGATTGTCATTGGACTTGCTCCATGACTGGGTTTATGCCTTGAAACCCTCTTCCCACTTCATAGTTATTGATTTGATCCACTGGTTATGGGGAACATGACAAAGAAATATTTATTTCTTCTTCCATCTCTGTCGCCATATATCCCTACAACTACTTTATCCAAAAAGTTTATTAACCCTTATAAGTTAATCATAGAAAAGGAAATTTGAGTTCATAAACCAAGAAGCCTCCTTTAGGTTTGAAATATAATCATAGAATAATGTTGACATGAAAGACATATGAGAAAAAAGATAGATCATTGATAATACTTTTACAATGGAAGAGGAATTTTTCCATAGCACGACATCTATAGACCGTAGGGTTATAAAATTACTAGGCATAACTTTTGGGACAATTTTGAGAAGATCCATAACCTATGGTTCTAAGACCCAAAATTAAGAAACTCAAAAGTTGTAAACCTTACTAATTACCTATGTTATTAGAAACACAAAACTTATCAACACTAAACTATTTTTTCCTTAAATTAGGGTTTCCTCATATTAGATTCAACTTGAAAGAGGCACTGAAAACACATTTTGAATTAAAATCTACAACATGTCCAATTTTTTTATAATATTCTACATATTTTTATCAAAATGATATATTTCAATATTTTCTGATCTATATATAATTTGTAGAATTATTACAAAAACGTTTAACTCAAACTAAAGGATGAGACATTGTCCCATTAAAAAATTCTAATCTACATGGACCATCTTTTGAATCCAAGGGAAATGACATATGTCTCCTTACATCATACATTGAATTAGCATGCAATGAGGGGAACTCTCTAATTACTGTCAAGAATTATTCTCCCTCATCAGTATGCAAAGATCATGCAGTGGAAATCAACTTTATAGTTGAATCTCCACTAATCCCTCCTTCAACTATGACTAAGACTTCAACTAGAATTCTGGTGTTCCTCCGAAGCCTCCATTCCTCTAGTCAAAATTATTGGTCACCAAAGATGATTAATTGGGGATTGATTTTAGTAGAACATGAGCTAGATAACTAAACATAGTAGGGATAGGATTTTTCCTCATTGAGGGGTTTGAGAATAATCTTGTGGGACCAATGGAACCTTTAGATGTATCTTAATGCTTCTTATAGATCCTAGGGTGCCTAGATTCTCCTCATTGGAATTATGATAGGCTTGAATAGACTAAAAGTTGAGGGTGACTTCTTGATGTATCACACTACACAATAATGCACGTGGAAGCTTTAATAGGGAAATTAGGCACAAATGTATGTAGCGAAAACAAAACTTTAATTGCCTGTTTCCCAAGAACAACAAGATCACATCAACAACAATGTATCTAGGAAGGAAAGGTTGCAAGGTTATACCTGGTCCTAGAGAAAGTCCAACAACATTACCCTTACAACTATAGATCCTTCAACTATCTTCTAGTTTCTCTTGGATGGTGTCTGTGCAGCTCCTATTCTTCACCACAAACAACAATCTGGAACGACAACAATCTGTGTAGCTCCTGATCGTCTCAACACTTGGATGGTGTCTGTGCAGCTCCTGTTCTTCACCAAGTGTATCTTATGGTGTGACACTATAGGTCCAGAATTACGTTGACAATGAATGTACATAACCAATTTTCACATCACAAGCAAAGAGTGATGCCTAGTCACACATCATTGCTACCCAAGTAATTCAAAAAGTGGGAGAACAACTGTAACCTACAATCCTATAATCCATCATCAGTGTTACATTGATCGTATAATACCTTTGTCTTTGATATCTAGATTGAACTTGTGGCATGAAATTGTCATCCTCTAAACGTTCAATCCATGTTCCTTGAAATAGAGCAAACTGTCTGAGATGATGTAAGATACTGAATCTTGGGTTCATTTGCAACTTAACTCATTTTCAAAGATTTTATTTTCTTATTATTCTTTTTTCCTTTTCCCCTAAATTTTCGTATCGTTTCTATCCTCTTTGTCCTCAATGTTGAAATTGAGCAATACTTAATGATGAGAATTATATATAACCAACATTCATTTCAATGAATGGATTTTTTGCATAAATATCTCAAATAGTGTGTTAAGTAGAGTCTCATAATGCAAGATGACCATTTATGAGAGATAATTAGTAGATTATTCTAATTTAGAGTTTTTATGGATTTTTGGGACAAGAATGAGTAATAATGTGGAGTTGAGTTAATTAATGAGAGAATAATCTTCTTCCCTTTTCTCTATTCTCCTATGTGGCAATAAAACATTAAAAGATAATAGTATGGTGGGATATGACTTTAGAAAGTAATATATTTGTATATCTCAAATTTCCACCCAAATATTGAATTAAAAAATATTTTCAAGTTAATTCACCCTTTATATACATTAATATAAACATTAGTGTCCAATATGGTTATTAAGGGACAAAGATTTGCAAAACTAAAATCTAATTTCATAGCATTAATCTAGGCATTAATATTAGCCTATGATCCAAATTTGAAGTCATTTGGCCCTTGTTTGACCCTGCAAATTGATTTTATAAAAATTGATTATAATATGATTATGGTTTTAATTTGAATTACATTAAATGCATTTATTTCCCTATGGTCTGTGATTTAATCATTGTCACACGTTACTTTGATTTTTAGTTCCTCTCAAGTGCATGATCTGATGGCCGAGGTTTAATCATGAGATCTAAGATCTCATCCGACGGCAGGAGCATCGTCCTCTTCCTCTGACCTTCTCACGACTCAATGTCGTTTTGTAGCATTCAGTTCCTGAGAAGTTTCCTCCCTCTTTCCTCCATCATTTCATGTAATTCCTTTTCCGTTATGTTAGACTTTCTTCACCAGTTAAGATGAACCATTACTCACGACCTGCAACACACCATGGATGAAACGCCCAATCTGGGCTATGACACCCCTCACCACCCCGAGTTATAGAGGACACTCTGATCCCCCTCTTGCCTATATAAGGTCGGGTCAAGAACCCTCAAAACTCACGTTCACCTCCTCCTCATCAAATTTCACCTTCTCTATCCCTAGGCTCCCAGACCTACTCCTCCATATCTGACGACGACGCCCGAGTATGCGTAGCCCCGATCACCACAGTTCAATTACAAGCTTAGTAAGCATCCTTGACCCTTTTTCTTTGCTTTCCTATCACCAAATTTCCCTACTATTACCTCGTTCATCATAACCTATAGCTCATCCTTGAGCCCTCACTGAAAAATAAACAACTCTTCATTATGGCACTTCTCCGACCACTGAAACTCATCCATTGACCTCGACTTACCTTTGCGAATAATTTGAGGTCCCTGGTTGAGGCTTCTCGCCTGGTTTTTGGTGGTTTTCCTCCACATTCCTCTCCCCTATTTCTTCCTTTCCCAGTATCTACTGTGAGGTCTCTGGGTTTTGCCTCCTCACAACATCTCTCTCACATCAGGCTTGACTTCGTGATGCTTTCTGAATCGACCTAGTTGTCCTATCTTGATGGTTGCCTAAGACCAGATCTTCAGTAGAGCCTATTCCATGGTGGTGTGGTCTCTTAGTTGCCGCAGAAGCCATACTTTGGCTTGCTAGAATCGACATTACTTGAGGAACTTGTTCCCAACCTTAGTTTTCTTCAATGAATAGTCATTTAAGCTCTACAGTCACAAAATCAGAGGTATCATCATTGTGTTCTTCACGTGATTGAAAGGAATAATATTTGATATGCTCTTCCCATTTTATCCCTCAACAAGATGTATTTTGTCATGCCCTAGCATGGGAATTTGTGTAATTTTGCATCTGGTCAACTCAACGGTCCACACATTATGTTTGAGTGGGACCGGGTCCAGGTGGCTTGATTGGATTGGGCCACCTTAGAGCGGGCCCGAATGCTGATGGGCCTCTGGTATTTTGGAAAATACACATGTGGCTTTTCCTTATGGACCATATTTCATAAATTCACAATAAATCATAGGATGGCCTGAAAAATATGTATAAATAGTCGTTGAAAAGTATTTTTCATAAGGAATCCGAATTTAAGTTTTAAGTATCGATTTGAATCCCTATTTCAATGTTTATTATAAAAACCATTTTCATTATATAAAAAGCCTTACAATATGTAACTAATTCATTTTAACTCCAAATTTAAGAAACAACGTGTTTTCTTAATCAAGATAATCAAAATAATTGATTGGTCTAAGTTTTGAGTCCTAAATTGATGGTTTTCATAGGAGGTCCAAAATTAAGGTTTCTCACATAATATGCTTCATAAACCCTAATCCATGTGTATAAACTTATATCTAGAACAAAAGTGATATTGGACACAATTAGTTGGTGAAACGTTTCTCTAGGAGTCTCAAGTGACATACGTGCAATCCTATTTATATATGAGTTTGAACACTTGTCCTTCAATTGGGCATTTTGATATCCAACCCTAATATTTCCAATGAGACATTGTCTTAGCATGTATTCTCTTTATTTCCTTCTTGTGGCACCTTTACTTCAATTATTCTAGGGTCTTGGACACCACTTGCAAAGCTTTCAATTTCTTAAATCTGCCATGAAATTATTCTAGCATGATGGTGTAAATGACTAATTAACTAATATAGTGTACATGAGTACAAACCACCCATAGTTTGGGCATGTGCCCTGGGTTATCTGACCACTCTCCTCACTTTTATATATATTGTAGGTGTTTGGGAATGTGACCACTCTCCCTCACCTATTTGTTTTGGTTGAGGTTAGGTAGGTGCCTCGACCTTGTATTAGTTTAATGTAGTCATTAAATCATGCATTCAAACTTTATTACTATTTGACTTGGCATAATTCTTATTTATTTACTTTCCTCATATTATTGACCATTTTAGCATAGTAAATCTTATCATTTTATGCTTTCATTTTTAATTGTACTTATTCCTTTAATTGATGCATATATTTTCTATCATCTTGCTGGGTGATCCCAACCACCCAAGTTTAGGATCAGAGTACGCAACACAAGCATGATTAACCAGCCTAAGATTAGGATGAAGTGTTGACCCTTCCATCGTGGAATTATTTTTTGTTTTATTTTGTTGGAGACATATTGATGTAGTTTAGTTTCCCTCTACCTTATATCCTTTATTTGTATAAATCATGTACGCTCTTATTGGGAAAAATTTGATGTACTCTTTATTACATTGAATATAGTCAAAATTTTAACTTCCACTACTATTCATTAGAATTTGTTTACCATTTTAGTAGAGAGGTGATTTCACTTCTTTATAGCATGGTAGCAGAGCCAATGGTAGTCAGAGTCTTAACTCTTTCAATTTTTCTCCTTAGTTAGAAACCCCTACCTCATATAGTTTCCATTTAGTTCACCTTAGATTTGACCTATGATAAAAGGTTGATTTAGGACCACAAGAATTTCATATTAGAAATATCGTTAGTCAAATTTTAGGTGATTAGCCTATTAGGTAACTACTAGTACATAAGTTGAAAGCAAGGGTGCCAAGAAAGGGTCAGGGTCAGGGGGCTGGCAATATTTTCCTCCACACCACCAGCTTGGTTTACGAGGACTCCCAGATCCATATGACATCGGCCTGGCCTGAGCAGATATTGATTGTTTGAAATAGCATACCTTTAGGAAAATAACCTCACTGTTGAGTATCCTTAGGAACCTAATATGATGATTTGGTTACCCATATAAAATCACTTTATATCACATAAGTTCCTTATATGAGTCTTAGATTTCCATGTTTAGGGGTAGTCTACCCTATACTAGACTTTTAAGTTTGGTAAAAGTGAATAGTAAAACAATTGAGTGATTGAGTCTTATACATGATTTAATTAGAATCGCTCTTTTACCTCTAGTTTAGTTTGACTTGGTAGGTCAACCCTTTTACGGGATGGAGTAGTGGTAGTACTAGTGCCTTGATAGATTATTGATTTGCTGATTTCAAGGATGAAATCCCTTTTTGGGGGGATGGAGCCCTATAACATAGCAATATCTAGCCAATTTGGAATTAGAAACCCTAACTCCATAGATAAGAGATTAGTGAGGTTATATGATTAGTACTGACCAAAAAATTATAATTATAATTTAACTTGTTTGTTTATATAGTAATGAATACATAATAAGTAATCTAATGAATAGTTCATATGCTCGAACCCCAACAAATAATAGATATTAGTAACTCACTAATGGTGAGTACACATAATTTTGACCATGTCGTCCTAATGATATGATAAACGGAACTAAAGCATGCTAAGAATGCATAACATGTAATGGTCATGCTGACCTAAACCCTAATATGTAATCATCTAAACTCATAATATATACATATGTATCCTTAATACCTTCATGATGCATTAGTGTCATTAGGTGTCCTCATCGATTAATATACCTCAATATATATATAAATGGAATATTATCACCTAATCATAACTTGGTATATGAATCAATTCATTAATATGGAATGTGTTCCATCATATTCAACTAAATATATGTATTGACTCAAATATGATAAAGAGTAATTGGATTCAAATAATCATTCATAAATGTCTAATGTGATGTTAATTGTATAATTTATAATATGAAGTGTAAATAAGAGTAAATTGTTAGTGATGACATTAATGTGAGTATGAAAAGTGATGTGACAATGTGTAATATAGGTGTAAGAAATTAATGTGACATTATTTAGATTTAATAGATTGTTGGATAATATTATCTATTCCTTACAGAATGATCTATATTAATCTTACATGGTGGTAAAATGAGGATAATGAAGAATAAATTCAAGTTATCAAGAATGGTTACCTAATACATTAATACATATTGAGATTACTTAGTAAATCCTAATTGTGCTTAAATTCTTATGAGTAAATAAGAAATACATGTGATTTGTACATAATATTGAGATATAATTCTTTTTACAACATTGCGAATATAACATGACACAAGTAATAGAAAAATAAAGATGATGTAATTTCATAATGGAGATAATGCTAATAAGCCAAGATATTAACTATGTTATAATTGATAAAAGGTAATATGAATAGTGGAAACCTTAGTGAACCATGAAAACCTGACTTATGAGTAGAGCATGAGAAGTGTAATAGATTTGAGATAACCACCTAGTTTCTTAATGCTGGGATGTTACGTACTCACCCTTCCCTCTTGTTGAGATTTTGCATATGAAATCCTCTTTAAGGGGTGGAGTGTTGTAACATACTGAATCTTGGGTTCATTTGCAATTTAACCCATTTTCAATTGTTTTATTTCCTTCTTATTCTTTGTATTTTCTTTCTATATTTTCCTATCTTTTCTATCCTCTTTGGCCTCAATGTTGAAATTGAGAGATACTTAATGATGAGAATTATATTTAACCCACATTCATTTCAATGAATGGGTTTTTGCACAAATATCTCAACTAGTGTAATAACTAGAGTCTAATAATGCCAAATGACCATTTATGAGAGACAATTAGTAGATTATACTAATTTAGAATTTTTATGGCTTTTTGGGCCAAGAATGAGTAATAATGTGGAGGTGAGTTAATTATGTAGGGAATAATATTATTCCCCTTTCTCTCAACTCTTATGTGGTAATAAAACATTAAAAGATAATAATATGGTGGGATATGACTCTAGAAAGTAATATATGTGTATATCTTGAATTTTCACCCAAAGATTTAATTAGAAAACATTTTCAAGTTAATTCACCCTTTGAATGCATTAATATATACATTAATGGACAATATGGTGATTAAGGGCAAAAGCTTTTGCAAAAACGAAAATATAATTGCATAGAATTGATCTAGGCATTAATATTAGCCTATGATCCAAATTTGAGGTCATTTGGCCCATGTTTGACCCTCTAAATCAATTTTATAAAAAATGATTATAATATGGCTATGGTTTTAATTTGATTTACATTCAATGCATTTATTTCCCTATGGTCTATGATTTAATCACTGTTACACATTACTTTTATTTTGAGTTCCTCTCAAGCATGCCATCTGACGGGTGAGGTTTAATCGTGAGATCTAAGATCTCATCCCACGATTGGATTGTTGTCCTCTTCCAATGACCTTCTCATGACTCAGCATTGTTTTGTAGCATTCAGTTCCTGAGCAGTTTTCTCCCTTGTTCTTCCACCATTTCGCATAATTCCTTTGTCATTGTGTTCAACTTTCTTTGCCAGTTAAGACAATCCATTACTCATGACCTATAACACATCATGGAAGAAACTCCTACTCTGGGCTCTGACACCCCTCGCCACCCTGAGTTACAAAGGACGCTATGATCTCCCTCTTTCCTATATAAGGCTAGACCAAAAACCCTTGGAACTCACGTTTGCCTCCTCCTCATCCAATTTCACCTTCACTAACTCTAGGCTCCCAGACCTGATCCTCCTCAATCTCCAGTGATGATGCCTAAATACGCATGGCATCGATCACCACAGTTCAATTACAAGCTCGATAAGCATCACTGACCCTTTTTCTTTGCTTTACCATCACCAGATTTCCCTGCTATCACCTCATTCGTCGTGCCCTATAACTCAGCCTTGATCCCTCACCAGCAAATAAATGACTCATTGTTGTGGCACTTCTACGACCATTGAAACTTGTCCCTTGATCTTTCCATGCCTCTGCGAGTAATTTGAGGTCCCTGATTGAGGATTCTCATCTGGTTTTTGGTGTTTTGCCTCCACATTCCTTCTCCCCTATTTCTTCCTTTCCCAATATCTGCCGCAAGGTCTCTGGGTTTTACCTCCTCGCAACAGCTTGGTCGCATAAGGCTCGACTTCGTTACACTTTCTGACTCAACCTAGTGGTCCTATCTTGATGGTTACCTGAGCCTGTTCTTCAGTAGAGCCTATGACATGGCGGCATGCTTTGCTTGGGCTCTTAGCCACCGTGGAAGCCATACTTGGGCTTGCTGGAATAGGTAGAGCTTGAGGAACTGGTTCCCAGCCTCAGTTTCTATCAATGAATAGTCATTTGAGATCTACACTCATGAAATCAGAGGTTTCATCATTGTGTTCTTCATGCAATTGTAAAGAATAATCTCTAATAAGATCTTTCCATTTTATCCCCCAACGAATGTATTTTGTCACACCCTGGCATGGGCATTTGTGTAATTTCACATCTGGTCAACTCAATGATCTACACATTCTATTTGAGTGGGACTGGGTCCAGGTGGCTTGATTGGATTGGGCTACCTCAGAGTGGGCCCGACTGCTGATGGGTCACGGGTATTTTGGAAAATACACACATGACTTTTCCTGATTAGTCAGATTTCATAAATTCACAATAAATCATAGGATGGTCTGAAAAATACGTATAAATAGTCGTTGAAAAGGATTTTTTACATGGAATCTTAATTTAAGGTTTTGAAGCATCTATTTGCATCCATATTTCAATGATTATTATAAAAAGTATTTTAATTATATAAAAAGCCTTAAAATATGTAACTAATTCATTTAAACTCCAAATTTAAGAAATAACATTTTTTCTTAATCAGGAAAATTCAAATAATTGATTGATCCAAGTTTCGAGTCCTAAATCAAGGGTTGTAATAGGAGGTCCAAAATTAGGGCTTCACGCATAATATGCTTTATAACCCTTGATCCATGTGTATAAACTTGTATCTAGGACAAAAGTGACATTGGACACAATTAGTTGGTGAAAAGTCTTCTCTAGGAATCTCAAGTGAGGTTTGTGCAATCCTGTTTATATATTAGTTTGAACACTTGTCCTTCAGTTGGGCATTTGGATATCCAACCCTAATATTTCCAATTAGGCATTGTATTAGCCTTTATTCTCTTTATTGCCTTCTTGTAGCACCTTTATTTCATTTATTATAGGGTCTTGGACTCCACTTGGAAAGTTTTCGATTTCTTAAATTTTCCATTAAATTATTCTAGCATGATGATGTAAATAACTGATTAACTAATGTAGTGTACATGAGTACAAACCATCCATAGCTTGGGTATGATCCATGGGGAATGTGATCACTCTCCCCACTTTTATATATATTGTAGGTGTTTGGGAATGTGACCACTCAACCTCACCTATTTGTTTTGATTGAGGTTAGGTAGGTGCCTCAACCCTATATTAGTTTAGTGTAGTCATATTAAATCATGTATGCAAACTTTATTACTATTTGACTTGGAAAAATTCTTATTTATTTACTTGCTTCATATTTTTGACCCTCTTAGCATAGTAAATGTTATCATTTCATGCTTTAGTTTTTAATTGTCATTATTCCTTTAATTGACACATACATTTTCTCTCCTCTTGCTGGGTGATCCCAACCACCCAGGTTTAGGATTAGAGTACGCAGCAGGAGCATGATGAACCATGATAATATTAGGACGAGGTGTTGACCCTTCCATCGTGGAATTATTTGTTAAGTTATTATTATGGAGATATATTGAGGTAGTTTATCTTCCCTCTAATTTTGATCCTTTATTTTTATAAATCATGTACACCCTTATTAGGAAAAATTTGATGTACTTTTTATTACATTGAATATAGTCAAAATTTTAACTTCCACTGCTATTCATTGGATTTTGTTTACCATTTTAGTAGAGAGGTGATTTCACTTCTTTACATATGCTTAAAAGTTCACATATCACATATTGAACCACATTAGTATGGTAATACATTTCTCAGTCTCACTTATCAAGAGGCCTTGGATATCAAACTCCTATAGGAGGGACAAATCCCATGTACATCACTCACACTCATTCCCCATGTGTGACAACAACCCAATCATCACCTTTATGGCAACCCATATTTCAGAATTATGTTTAATGATGTCAAAGTATACCCAACGACATGTGATGAGTGTAGTGACTTCAGGCATAAGAACAACAATCGCCACTATCACAATCAGAGATGATTCTGACTATCATCCCATGGTCTCCATGTATTACTCTCATGGTGTGTCTATTTGATACACTTTTCTCTAACATGTACCTATGTGAGTGACTTGATATCATTTATCATGACTAATGAGACTACGTCTTCAATCAACACACACTCTAGTGTTATGTATTATTGTTGTCTATATTGCTTCCATAATAATATCCGACTAGGGACATAACAAGAGTATATGTACTCTTATCATACATACGATCTCATTGTTTGGATCATCAATCTGAAGACATACATCATCGAGTAACATCATTCTTTAAACATCTACTTATGTCTGTGTCATCATATCATGACTGAGACAAACATAATAGACAAAATTGCCTTAATTATTATAATAACATGTACTCTAATGCCACATTCCAATCATCATATGACTGGCTCTCGGGGCATACATACCAACATACTCCCACTTGCACTTAGAGCCAATCACCCACAAACCATATTCCAAGTGATCTTAACATGTCCATCATGTCTTTACTATGCAAGTGCTTTTATAGTAGGTTTAGCAACGTTTTCTTTAAGTTGGTAGTTTGCAATTTTAACATCTCATCGATGTACAACATCTCGTATGAGATGGAAGTGTTGTACTATGCTATATAAGATTCCTTTCCTATCATATAGATCCATTGTTGTCAAAGTATTTCTACTAAGTCATCAATGGTTGGAATCTCTCATAAGTTCACCCATATGAACTTCATACAATATCCTATTTTGTTCTCATAACACAAAGATACTCAACTTCTTTTGTAGATTTGAACAATTGCCATTAGCTCAGAACCCTTTCTAGCTTACAATTCTTATTTAACATCAAACATAAAATTATATTGTGATCATTTTGTCAGTTTAGAAGCTTGCATTAGTGTAATCCCTTACACCAAACTCTTTCTTATTACCATAATTGAGGAATCACTCCTTTAAGTGCTTCACAAGCACCTAAGGATGTTCTTTTTGGTATTCCAATGACTCTTACTGGAATCTGACATATACCTTCTTGTCATGTCCAATACATACAAGATTTCTAGGTAGGTATATATATTATATGTGTGTGTGTCTTCTCATCATGCCCACTACATATGAGATAACTAGATATCCTCTTGTCATGTTCAATACATACAAGATAACTTGATATCTTCTCATCATGTCCAATACATACGAGACATCAATATAAGTACATAACATTGCATTAATAGATCCAATTGTGAATGTATATGGCATCTATCCATGTGTTCCTATTTTTCACAAAAACTGGGACACTAGGCTCCTGAGAGACTAACTCCATGGAATTTGGACACGTTTTCTCTCATTGAGTTCTGCATGTTGAACCCTTTTAGCATATTGCCAATGAATGTGCTCTTTCTTAGGTCAAGAAGATTTCCAGATCTATCTCTATAGATCTCAATCCCTATCTCATAGGATGCTTCTCCTAAACCCTTCATATAGAAGGTGTTTTTCTTCCCAGGTTTTAATATATGAAGGATAAGGATGTTATTACCCATCATCATGTAGAATATAAATATGCTCCCACCACATTTTTGTAATCACATATTTCATCTTCACTCTGACTCAAGTCAAACCATTTGACTGTCTTGTCAAATAGAAGATTCCAGCTGGGAGATGCTTGCTTCAATCCATATATTGACCTTTTTAGTTTATAGTCTTTATTTACATTCTTGGATTTATAAAACATTTATCTTGTGTCATGTATACATCCTCTTAATTATTCCAATTAAGGAATGTGGTTTTACATCCATAAGTCAAATCTCATAGTCACACAAGTTGCAAAAACAAGCATGATCCAGATGGATTTAACCATGGTAACTGGTGAAAGACTTCATCTTGTTCAACACCTTGAACTTGATTGAAACTCTTTGCAACCAATCTACACTTCCATGATGGTCTTCTTTCAAAATCCCAAATGCACCCTATGAGTTTTGCCCCTTCAGGTGGATCCACCAAGGTCATACCTTGTTGGTTTACATGGAGTCCATATTAGATCTCATGGCCTCATGCCATTTGTCAAATTTTGGGCCCTCAATATTTTCTAGGTAGGTTGTTGAGTCATCTCTTTGATCAACTCACCACCTTCTTAAGTTATAAGATAATCTTTCAAACTCATGGCGTGCTCTACTAGAACTAGGAGGTATTATGTTACATAAGGAACTTGAGATTCCACAACACTTTGTGATTCTCATTGTCCCCACTATACCTCTTTAGATTCAATCCTTTCTTGTTTGTCTTGAAAATTTTGAGTTCTACTTTTACTCGCATTGATTCCTTTGGAACTAAGTTCCTCATTAGTATTACATCCATCCCTTTCAATAAATAACTTTGTTGTGGGATTGAGATAGGAGTAGTATTTAACTTAATAATATTTATGTGATTTGTGGACAAAGCTTTTAAGAAACAATTTTACTTATATAAGCCTTAAATCCTAATCATTATAAAAGACACATCGATACACATCCCATGCCATATCTCATATGGTGTCTTTTGAACCATTTTAGACAGTATATTGCTTTAGTATAAAGCATGTTCCCAAAACAAATTGTAATTAACAACTAGATTTTAATTGATAACCACTCCATGACTGAACATGGTGTGATACCTGATATGCGTCGCTTAACACACTAATCACTAAGATTGTTAATCCTAGAGTTTAATCCTTTTAACTCTCCGGTTAAGGCTAGTATAGAAGGGTCGAATCTCAAAAGACAACTTTTGAAGATTGTTTCTTAAAAACACAATTATTTGAAGAACTTATTTTATTTATTTTGGTATTTTTAGATTTAAAATGGAAATTAAAATTCGGAATGGGTGTTTGGCTGATTACACTAAAGCAAGAAAGAAAATGCTAAAATTGAAATTGCACTTGAATAAAATATTCTTTGCCCTGTAAAAGGTAAACAAAAATTGTTGTTAGCACGAAAAGCAATTATGAATTAAAAGACTAAAAGCTAGAGTAAACAAGAAAATCAATAGTTGAAATCAAAGGGGAAGAATCGAGGCTTTAGGGGTTTTCACCACCTTAGCCATGGTAAAATATGAATTAATTATTAATCGATAAATAGACGATGGCATGTGAATCACAAAAGAAACACAAAAGATGAACTCCACGTGACCCATTGGTCCTGGTGCTCATGTTTCCTAGTTCTTCATCTGAAAAAGAAATAAATCTATGGTCACATCAAAATCTCTATGCGAATTGGTTTATCGTTCTAAACTCGAATTTCCATGGTCATATCTATCCGGATTAACGAAACATCTAAGCGAGTAATTAATTCGCTAGATTATCAAATTAATAAATCAGTCGCCGTCTAAAGAAATCGACTAAAATTAATCCGATCAAACCATGACTAAGGGGCTATTCCCCTTGCCTCGATAAAGAACTACTCACTCATAGTTGAGGAGAAGGGGGAGACGGAGGAAGAAAGTATTGAAGCCATAGTCTAGCCCAAAATTAGGAGGTTAATCCTTATGCTAGAGAAAATAAAATGGCCAAGTTCTTAATTCCTTACTCCAGAACTAAAGAACGGGGAAAAGAAGATCTAGAACTAAAATCAGAATGAAGAGACAAGAACAATATAAGAAAGAATAATGTTTGAAGAAAAATCTACTTTATTGCAGAACTAGAAGAAGAATACAAGAAATAAAATGCTCAGAATTCCAATGTAAAAGAGATGCCCCAATGAGGAGTAAGTGTCCCTCCATTTATAGGAGAAGGAGGGGGGGTATACATTAGGTTTAGGACAAAACAAATGGCCGACGGCTGCTGCTAACTTTCTAGATCTAATCAATAGAGGAAACAATTGCCTGCTTTACATTCTTTCTGCAGTAATTTCCCATAACAGTGATTTCGAGTGTATTTTTGGGCCAGTAAAAAATTCAGAAGTGGTCCGAATATATATTGTTCCTATATATAATTGAATTATCTTTCCAATGCATACTTGCACAATAAATTCTGCCTTGGGATGTGAGAGTTATACCAATTTTGGTGAAAGGTATATACTGAAATCAGACTCTGCGGGAAAACGTAAGGCTACTTTCATTAGTTAATTTCACATCCAAATAAACACCAAATTACCGCAAAATATATCATTTTTGTAGCCAATAAAATTCTATTTTCATTCCATACTTTATCTTGAAATTCCACCTTTAGACGCAAAAGATATGGTTATTTTGGTGACGAGTATCTCAGGCACTGCGGGAATATTTGAAAAGCCTCATATCTTCATCTTTTATTTTCTCGATTTAATTACTTAGATAATTCCTAAAAATTAAGAAAAATATCATAAGAATTCAGGAAAAGTATATCAAGAATATGAAAGTGCTATTTATTTTTTAATTAGCTAAAATTAACAAAAAAAGTCCTAATTAATTATTCTAAATGAAGAAAAAATAAGAGATGAATATGCATTCATCAAAATACCCCAAACTTAAACTTTACTCGTCCCAAGCAACATTAAAATCAAGAAATACTTTCAAGACATATTCTCAACCTATCATCCTCACTCTCCTAAAAACCACTTGATTTCTTCCACCAAAATATGGCGAAGCGACCCTGACTTCCTGAATTCACGAAAAGTGACTTTTATATTTCCTACTTCACAAACTTGCATTTATTCAAGACCTACAATAAAACCAATTTTCATTTCACCTTTGCATTTGGTACTCCATTTTTTTTTAAGTTTTATACAAGAACATGGTTGATTTTGGATGGTTGGGGTTTTTGCAGTTTTTCCCTGGGTAGAAAATTGGAGTGAAGGAGGTTTGGAAGAAAAACAGTCTCTCCTCTATTCGACTCGAGACCATTTTATTTAGTGGACATGCAGTTACATTGACCGCATTTTTTTTCTTTGATTTTGGTGATACACCCAATTGTGTGGGTATGGAAGAAGCGAAAGAGGGGGAAGGGGTGCCACCCCAAACTTAGCATTTTGGGCACTATTGATTTTTTTCCTTTTTGACGAATGGAAAGATTTAGAAGTGGTGGAAGAAGAGTAGAAGAGGATCTTCTTGTGAAACTTTTTTTTCCATCTCTTTTTTTTAGAGTACCATGCATTGGTTCAATTATTACCGAATCATGCGAAAAATCAAGACAATTTATACAAGTTGTACATGACAAGAAAGCATCACTCTTGAATCGTATCAGTCCTCTATGGCTTGCCATCGTTTCCAAGGAGTGATTATTATTTGAGGTCCTAAATGACAGGAGGATTTCTAGTCATGAAAGTTTCAAAATTTTAGTAGCAAGGCAATTACATCATTAAGGGGAGTATTATGACAAATAATCATATCAAGGTTGACTAGATAAAGGCCATTTTGCAACAAAAGAAATAAAAATATGGTCGACTAGATAATGGCCATGAACAAAGCAAAAATATGCAAAACCAAAAAAAAGCGGAAATAATGCAAGAATAAAAAGATAAGGGGGTGGAATAGAATCATACCACCACCTCCACCTCAGACTTAGATTTTTGCTCGTCTCAAGCAAAACCCAAACCCAAGATGGAGGGAAGATATTTAGGTTCACCAGGAGGTCCTGGTAGCTCAAAATATGTCCATCTGAAGGGAATGCCGATGACGGCTGGGGTTTTGAATAGAGGAGCTTCATTGTACACCCAATGGATGGCTAGTCGCAGAAGCCTAAAAAGGTTTTCTGAATGATGTTATGTATCACATCGTAGTCCTTCGAGTAGGATCCAGATATCTTCCTTCAACAGTGAAAGCAGTGTTGGAGATGAATGTGGATTGGGGGAGATTGACAGGTGCCAGTTGGGTAACAAATGTAGTGTCGGATGTGGAAGATCGGACGGAGAATCTGGATCGAGTATAATTTTTCCGTCTAGATCTACATGTGGTGAAGCGGGTGCCTGTATAAGAAGAACTAGTTTGTTAGCCGAGTAAACAATCATATGGGGATGTATGTCTTCTTGGTGGATTATGCAACGAGGTGTGCCCAGATCCTTTACCCCATAAATGGAAGCCAGTGGATTTGGTGTGGAAGACTCACAAATGGCATAATTGTCGTCATAATTATAAAAAATGATCAATCTAGGTTGTTCCATCTCTATTGGGGAGTTCTCCATCTCTTCTTCATAAAAGATCTCATCAACATGGATGTCTATGGAATCAATTGGATCCTTTACTATGCTGAAGGGGAGATCTGATTCCATTATAGGACATGTGCCCAACTCAATGGGCTCAGAAGGGATCACCTCTCAATATAACATTGTAATGTAAGGTTCTTGCGGTGGTAGAATCACCTCTTCAGGTTCAACTAAATGTGGAAAAAGAGGTGGTTGAGTGACGTCATAGTGCTCTGGATGAGGAAGCTGTAACATACTAGATTTTGGACTTTTTACCTTTTTGGTCCTCTTTTCCATCTTTTCCTTTCATTTATATCCTATTTGGCCTTTCTATTTAATTTATGGAAAATATGATGGTTTAATGAATATTTGTTCACCTTTTATTCCAATATTTGGGTTTATGAACAAATACCTTAGTGGAAGCTGAGTAATGGGTCAAATATGCAAAATATCCACTTAAGTGATAAAAAGAATAAATAAATTTGTCTTAGAACTTTCTAGTGCTATTTAGAATATGAAAAAGAAAGAAAATCACGAAATATAAACAAAGGAGATGATAAATGCAATAATTGGGGATAATATGGAATATCTTGGATGAAAGAAGATAATGAGGAAAATATTGTTCCAAAAATCCTAAACAGAAACCTAAAAAGATAATTTGGATCATAAATATATCAATTTCGTTTTCTTGACTTAAATGTTGCTTAATGGCCAAGTATCATCCAATTTGGATAATAAATAAATACATAATGCCTTTAATACAAGATAATGGGAAATAAGCCTAGAAAGAGAGATAAAATATTTAATGCCCTCAAATTAGAAAACTAACTCCAGCTTCATAATCTAAACATAAAAATAAGCCTTTGGGCAAATTTTCATATAATTTGGTTGGTCAATGCTTAATATTTTATTTTATCCAGGAGAGAGAAAATGATTTAAAGATCAAAAATATTAAATATATATTGATAAAAATTAATTAATGCAAAAAATGTGTTCCAAACATTTATTATTACTTGTAGACCAAGTTTATATTTTTAGAAAGTTTCGAGATGCCTTTAATAAATTAAAAGGTTAAATAAGTGATAAGATTTAAATGAATTAAATAAAATAATAAAATTCTTCAAAAAAATTAAATGATGCCAAATTCGTGTTCTACATGTTAAAATAGACCTTTGGATGAATTTTGAAGCAATTTGGAAAATATTTGATGAGGATAAATTAAGGAGAGAGAAAGTATACAAAACTTTCATATCATTATTTAAAATAACAAATGACTTCAACAAATGGAAATAATACCAAATTCGTGACTTACATACTTAATATGAGTTATGGGTGAAGTTTTATAATTTTTGGATAATCATAGAGTCATAAATAAAGGACAAAAGAGAAAATGTGTTTTGAATTATTTAACACATTAAAAATTCTCAAAAGGCAAAAATAATTTCATATTTGTATTCTACACATCAAAATCAGTTGGAATATAAACTTTGGTAATTTTTGGATAACGTTTGGGCCTCTAAACTAGGAGAGAGAAAAAAAATTAAATGAGTATGCCTTTTAAGTCGATTTTGAATAGGAATAAAAATGGCAACTGTGATTTCGCACTGATCCTCGACTGTTAAATCTTGATCGGAGGATCCGCATATAATCTTATTCCTCGGTCCGAATAGGCAACAAGTTGTTTTGTTTTCTGAAATTTCAAATCGCTTTATCTCCTTCAATTTTCAACCAAATCGAGAACTTTTTGGTTCGTTGGATTCCTCGTTGGATTCCGCTCCGTTTTATCCTAACATTTTTTTGTTTTGGCGATTATTTGAGAAACACCCAACATGGGCGCCGCCACCCTCTACCTTCACCTAGCTAAACCCTAGTCTAGACCTCCTTGTCTATAAATATCCATACCCCTAGATCTGTCGTCACCCTAACAACTCAACCCAGCCTTTAATTTCTCGTTCCATTGACGTTTTGACCCCGAACGACGGTGAAAGTACCAGCGCTTGTGGCGCCTATAGCTCTCTGCTCTCTCTACCTTTGGTGAAATCAAGGGTACAACCAGGTTCGTCTTGTCTCTAGCTTTCATTCCCATATCTGACTTTGGAATTTGGTTTAGTATGTCGAAAATGCCCAAAACTCCAAGCAAGCAACGTCTCTCGGCATCGGCCATGATCATGAAAAACACTAGAGGGGGGTGAATAGAGTTTTAAAATGATTTTAACAATTATTGAACTCAAACAACCACAATTGAAATTTGGAAGAAGGAGACAAGTGTTTAGAGTGGTTCCAATCTTAGCAAATACTAAGATTGTCAGTCCACTACCCGGTTGCTTACCCAACCGGGATTTTGAAAGTATTTATTTTATTACCTTCTCAAGGATTTATACAAAATACAATACTTTCCTTACACCCCTTGAACAACCTTCACTTGAAGTAGATGCACCAACTTGAGGTAGCCTTCTTGAAGTAACTCTGAGCTCCCCCTTGAAGTATCCTTCCTCTCTAGAAGTAACCTCCCGTTGCACCAGCCTTCTTGAAGTATCTCAAGGTCTCCTTCTTCACCAACAAGATCTCCACCCTCTCCAATCCGCAGCCTCCAACCTAGGAGTAGCAAGGAGAGTACAAACAATAATAGAGAACAAGAAAGGAAAAAGGAAATTACAACTTATCCTTTTATAGCCCAAGGCTTGATTTGCCTAGATCAAGCGTGTAGATCTCCTAACCAAAGTGTATGGAATTGTAATTGTAGTGGATAGGAGATGCTAGCCTATAGGAAACGAATTTAGAGCTAAGGAAGGAAGTAGCCAATTGTCACAATGCTCAATTTTCTCACAAACAGATTGCTCAAAGTATGCTCAAGGATTTCTCAAGTGTAACAAGTGAGTTTGAGTGTCCTATGGCTTGTCCTATTTATAGGAATGGCCTATGGATGCTTAAGGACGTTCTAGACATCTTCTAGGGGTTTCAAAGTGCTTAACTAGCCGTTAGGTACAAGTTTGTTGCTTTAGCAACGACTAATTAATTTATTCTGTAGTTGCTGTCAGAGTTCATCTCGGTCGAGGAATGGTCAACCGAGACACCTACTCGGTCGAACTCTTGTCGACCGACAGGCTCTCTGAATCAAGTGTTTTGCAACGTTTATCTCCAACTGCCAACTACCTTGTCAGTTGTGTCTAACGGCTACTTTGGGCCTTTCTCGGTCGAGCAGATTGTCGACTGAGAGTGTCTCGGTCGAGGAGTTAGGTCGACCGAGATTGACCCTGTTTCAATCTTTCAATTTAGGCACTAATTATATGTATGAGTGTGCATATGTGATCCTATTTGAAGGGGATGACTTATCTAAATGTGGTGTTTAGCTAGGGAAGATCTAACTCTTGATTTACATGAAATCTAAGTACTTGTACATTATATATTTGTACAAGTTTTTACAAAGCGATTACATTTCATGAAAATATAAATATTGTAAGCATATGGATTTCCCTAGTACTTTGTCATCCACCTTGTTCCTGCACACTCAAGTAGCTCGTTAGATCAATAAGAATGAAATGTTTGTCATTATCAAAACAAAAGGGATTTACAGATGTCCATTTAGCCAACAATCTCCCCCTTTTTGAAGATGACAAACATTTCCAAAATATAAATGAAGGAAATATAAAACATATGAGTTTCATACCTTAAGATTACCTTTTGTAGCTTTTTCTCTTGTTTATAAAATGTATGCTTATTATTCCCCATGAATTATGGAACATGAAATCCAATTCTCTAGGGAATATAGCAACTTTCAATGTAAAGCCAAGAGTTTGTTTATGAAACTCATTGATTGAGTTTTGCATAATTACTAAGTTTTATATTTATTTCTCCCCCTTTGTCATTTCAGAAAGATATCTGTTTAAGAATAAAAACTCCCCCTTAATTAGATGTCCCATCAAATCCAATGAAAAAGATGTCCATTAAAATCCAAAATGATGCAAGTAAAAGTTTTTGTTAAGAAGCACAAATATCAAAGAAAACATCTTCCAAAGGAGTGATAAGCAGTTGCTTCCTAATTTTGTTAAATTAGTCTAGTGGAAGCGGTTTTGTAAAAATATCAGCCAATTGATCTTCTGTATCAACCTGATGAAGGGAAACATGATTTTTGGAGATATGATCCCTTAAAAAGTGATGACGGATTTCAATATGTTTAGCTCGGCTGTGTAAAATAGGATTCTTGCTAAGTTTATAGCGCTCGTGTTGTCACAAAATATAGGCGTAGATGAAAGAGTAAAACCATAATCGTTTAACACTTGTTGCATATAAAGCACTTGAGCACAACAAGACCCGGCTGCCATATATTCAACTTCAGTTGTAGATAGGGCAACCATATTTTGTTTCTTGATAAACCAAGATACTAAAGCTCTCCCTAACAAGAAACATCCACCACTAGTACTCTTGCGATCAAGTCGACAACCAGCATAATCCGCATCAGTATAAGCTTTAAAATCCAAGGATTGTCCTTTTGGATACCATAAACCAAAACAGGTAGTGCCGGCTAAGGGCTAAGTAACGAAGAATTCGTTTAACTGCTAGAAAATGAGAGTGCATAGGTTGTGATTGAAATCGAGCACAAAGACCAACGGAAAACATAATGTCCGGTCTAGAAGCAGTTAAGTAAAGCAAACTACCAATCATGGCTCTATATAAGGAATCATAAATAGGTTCCCCATTTTCATCCTTATCAATTTTAATAGACGTAGCCATAGGAGTAGTAGCATGTTTGCACTGATCCATCCCAAAACGTTTTAAGAGTTCTTTAGTATATTTTTCTTGGCTTATTTAAATTCCGACAGGTGTTTGCTTAATTTGGAAACCAAGAAAGAAAGTTAGTTCACCCATGAGGCTCATTTCAAATTCTTTTTGCATAATGTCACTGAATTGCTTGCACAACGAATCATTTGAAGCTCCAAAAATAATATCATCAACATATATTTGCACAACTAGGAAATCAGATGTATATGTTTTGAAAAATAAAGTAGAATCTGAATTTCCAATAGAAAAACCATTATCAAAAAGATATGTCTTGAGCCTTTCATACCAATTCCTAGTTGCTTGTTTTAAACCATAAAGTGCTTTCTTAAGTTTATAAACATAGTCACCTTTTTCCGGTATTTCAAAACCGGGTGGTTGGGCAACGTATACTTCTTCTTGAATGATGCTGTTTAGAAATGCACTTTTGACATCCATTTGATAGAGTTTGATGTTTTTATGTGCATCAATAGCTAGCAACATTCTAATAGCTTCAAGTCTAGCTACTGGTGCATACGTTTCATCAAAATCTATTCCTTCTTGTTGATTATATCCTTGTGCTACTAACCGAGCTTTATTCCTTATTACTTCTCCTTCCTCATTTAACTTATTTCTAAAAACCCATTTAGTTCCAATGACTGTTTTATCTTGTGGTTTAGGAACTAAATCCCATACATCATTTTTAGTGAATTGATTCAACTCTTCTTGCATGGCTATTATCCAATAATCATCTTTAAGAGATTCAGATATCTTCTTAGGTTCAATGATAGAAACAAAGGCCATGTTTGCAACATCTTTGAAGGAAGACCGAGTTTTTACTTTATCATTAGGATCTCCAATAATTAGTTCTTGAGGATGATCCTTAATAAGCCTAGGTGTAGGTTGTGGTTCAGCTTGGTGATTGGTTGTAGTAACTTTCTCACTATCATTTGGTATGTTTAAATTTTCAAATTGATTAGTGAGATCTATGATATCTAGATTTTCAGATTTGGACTCTTGATGAAAAGAAACATGAATAGATTCCTCAACTTTTCTAGAGATAGTGTTGTATACTCTAAATGCTTTGCTAGAAGTAGAATATCCCAAAAAGAATGCTTTGTGTGATTTAGAGTCAAACTTATCTCTGTCATCTTTGGTATTTAAGATATAGCATGTGGAACCAAAGGTATGAAAATAGTCAACTCTAGGTTTCTTAGAATGTATTATTTCATATGGAGTTTTCTTCAAATGAGAGTGAACAGTTACTCTATTTAACACATAGCATGCAGTGTTTACAGCTTCAGCCTAAAGGGTTTTGGGTGTGTTGTGTTCGAGCATCATAGTTCTAGCCATTTCTTGTAGTGATCGATTTTTCCTTTCAACTATACCATTTTGTTGTGGAGTGCGTGGAGCAGAAAAATTGTGAGTGTACCCTTGAGATGTACAGAATTCCTCAAATATATGATTTTCAAATTCTTCACCATGATCACTTCTAATGGTACATATTTTGCTTTGTAATAGATTTTCAATCTTGGAACAAAATTGTATAAAAACATGAATAGTATCATCTTTGGTTGCAATAAAATGTACCCATGTATATCTACTATAATCATCAACAATAACAAAACAATATCTTTTGCCACCAATAGATTGTGTTCTCATGGGTCCAAATAAATCCATATGACTTAATTCTAAAGGTCTACTGGTGCTAAGTACATGTTTAGGTTTAAAAGAGGTTTTTGTTTGCTTTCCCATTGTACATGGTTCACAATTTTCAACTTGATCAAAAGATAAAGTAGGCAATCCACGAACAAGATCATATTTCACTAACTTTTTAATAACATGTGAACTAGCATGTCCTAGCTTTTTATGCCATAGTTGTAAGGTATTTTCATTTGCAAGCAAGCATTTTCCCACTACATATTTCATAGAGTTAGGTTTTAGAATATAAAGATTTCCAACTCTATTTCCTTCATAAACAGCATTTGTAGTGTTTTCTATTAATAACTTGCAATAGGTTTTGTTAAATAAAACATCATAACCACTATCACATAATTGACTAACACTTATCAAATTATGGTGCAAACCATCAACAAGTAGAACATTCTTTATTTCGAGGTTTGTACCAACATTACCTATTCCAACGATTTTGCCTTTACCATTGTCTCCAAAGGTGACTGTTCCATTTTTCTTTTCTTCAAAGGTTTGGAATGCATCCTTGTTCCCAATCATATGTTTGGAACATCCACTGTCAACCACCCAATCCTGCATTAAAATGTAGATTTTGGTACCCATGTGATGGTCTGATATGGTTAGAATCATTTAAGTACAGACTTGCATAAAAATTCTGATTCAGAAATCCAGTCGGTCGACCATTGTTTGACCGACACATTTCTCGGTCGACTAATCGTCGATCAAGAGGGTTACTGTATTACAAACAAAGAAACACAGAAATTCAGATCGGTTGACCAATTTTTGACCGAAATAGTTGTTGTTTTGTCACTGTAGATTTTGATTTGTTACATACATCCGGTCGGTCGACAAAAGTTTGACCGATTGAATGTTCGGTCGACAATACTTCGACCGACTAAGTTTCTGTTTTAGTAAAGTTCAGAAAATTAACAATATGCATGAAACCTTTTGTTAAGTTGAGATAAGACAATATAAATTGCAAAATGGAGCGTTTGACCATATCTCAACTGAATTTCATTTGACTCTACTAAGTTTGGGGTTTTGGGACCCAAACTAAGTCGGAATCCTTAGTCTTATAAGGGCATGAAAATGAATAGTGTCCAAGACGTAGACAAAAATGGAAAGTAATAGAATCAACTTCATTTCTCTTTCTAACCATTGTGTTCTTAGGTACAAACATAGTCTGAGTTCTTTTGGGTTGATTTTTCTTTGGAGCATATCCCAAACCTTTTCTTCCATTAAAAACAGTACCAACGCTTAGAATGTTATCAAGGATATCTTTTCTTCTTAACTCATAAATTTCTCTTTGTAGCTTACCAATGTCATTCATCTTCTTGTGTAAATCTTTTCTTGCTTGATCTAAATCAGATAATAATGAATCTCTTTCTTTTACAATATTGTCATGGTCCAGATGGTTACACAGAATAGGTTGAGTCTGAAAATCTTTTAGTTTAGCTAACAATTCAGTCTTTTCTTTAGAAATAAGATCAACATTTGTTTCTAGAGTGAGTAGCTTTCTAGTGCAATCATCTAAGGATGTTTTTAAAGACAAATTCTCAAGATCAATATTGTTCTTTTCAGAAGAAAGAATATCTAATTTAGCACATAGATCATCATTTGTTTTGATAACCTTCTTTAGTTTCTTCTTGACATCAACATACTTATCATGAGTTTCTTGTAGACTAGTAATTAACTCTTCTTTAGGAAGATCAAGTAGGCTTACCTCTTGAGAGTCTTCATCATATTCTCTTGCCATTAGACATTCCACCTTTTCTTCTCCGCTTTCACTGTCACTTGACTCGTCCCATGCAGCTTTGTAGGCTTTTTCTCCTTTCTTCTTGTGTGAGCTTTTCTTTCCTTTCTTTGATTTAGGACATCCATTTTTGAGATGTCCTTTCTTCCCACATTCAAAGCACCTAGGAGGAGAAGAAGAAGAACTAGAGATTTAGTTAGATTTAAATCTTTTATATTTCTTACCGTTGATGATCAAGGCTTCTTCTCCTTCTTCTTCACTTGACTCCTCATTTTCTGGTGTGATAATCTTTGAAGCTTTTAGAGCCACATCCTTCTTCTTTCCTTGCTGAAGTTCACGTGCTCTTCTTTCTTCCTCTTCTAGGGTTGCTTCATGAGCTTCTAGGTTGCCAATAAGTTGCTCCATTTTCAGTCGAGTGAGATCATTAGCTTCTTCAATGGCTATCACCTTTGGCTTATATTTAGGAGGAAGTGATCGAAGGATTTTTGATACCTGATCTTCTTCACGAACAGGTTTTCCTAGGGAATTTAAACCATTAACAATAGAAGAGAATTTTGCAAACATTTCACTAATAGATTCATTAGGATCCATACGGAAGTGTTCAAACTTTTGTTTAAGCATGCTAATTTTGGAATTTTTGACTTGGACTGTACCTTCATAAGTTATGGGCAGTCTATGCCAAATATCATAGGCTGTGTCACAGTTAGATATCCTATTAAATTCTCCTACTGAAATTGAACAATATAAAATGCTTACAACTTTAGCATTCATTTGAGCCAGCTTTACCGTATTTGCATCCCATTCTGCAAATTGAGTTTGAGGAAGCTCATATGGGGTTGACACCATCCTCCATAAGTCCCAATTGATTCCTTGGAAGTAGAACTGCATCCTTCTCTTCCAATATTGGTAGTTTGTTCCATCGAATGCTGGAGGTCTAGCAACAAGTGTCCCTTCAAGGTTAAGGTTGTTGAGCACTCCGTCACCCATTCTTCAAGACCTTGTTAGGGTTCCTTGAAGCCTTCTCTGATACCAATTGAAAAATAGTAGAGGGGGGGTGAATAGAGTTTTAAAATGATTTTAACAATTATTGAACTCAAACAACCACAATTGAAATTCGGAAGAAGGAGACAAGTGTTTAGAGTGATTCCAATCTTAGCAAATACTAAGATTGTCAGTCCACTACCCGGTTGCTTACCCAACTGGGATTTTGAAAGTATTTATTTTATTACCTTCTCAAGGATTTATACAAAATACAATACTTTCCTTACACCCCTTGAACATCCTTCACTTGAAGTAGATGCACCAACTTGAGGTAGCCTTCTTGAAGTAACTCCAAGCTCCCCCTTGAAGTAGCCTTCCTCTCTAGAAGTAACCTCCCGTTGCACCAGCCTTCTTGAAGTAGCTCAAGGTCTCCTTCTTCACCAAGAAGATCTCCACCCTCTCCAATCCGCAGCCTCCAACCTAGGAGTAGTAAGGAGAGTACAAACAATAATAGAGAACAAGAAAGGAAAAAGGAAATTACAACTTATCCTTTTATAGCCCAAGGCTTGATTTGCCTAGATCAAGCATGTAGATCTCCTAACCAAAGTGTATGGAATTGTAATTGTAGTGGATAGGAGATGCTAGCCTATAGGACACGAATTTAGAGCTAAGGAAGGAAGTAGCCAATTGTCACAATGCTCAATTTGCTCACAAACAGATTGCTCAAAGTATGCTCAAGGATTTCTCAAGTGTAACAAGTGAGTTTGAGTGTCCTATGGCTTGTCCTATTTATAGGAATGGCCTATGGATGCTTAAGGACGTTCTAGACAAATTCTAGGGGTTTCTAAGTGCTTAACTAGCCGTTAGGTACAAGTTTGTTGCTTTAGCAACGGCTAATTAATTTATTCTGCAGTTGCTGTCAGAGTTCATCTCGGTCGAGGAATGGTCGACCAAGACACCTACTCGGTCAAACTCTTGTCGACCGACAGGCTCTCTGAATCAAGTGTTTTGCAACGTTTATCTCCAACTGCAAACTACCTTGTCAGTTGTGTCTAACGACTACTTTGGGCCTTTCTCGGTCGAGAAGATTGTCGACCGAGAGTGTCTCGGTCGAGGAGCTAGGTCGACCGAGATTGACCCTGTTTCAATCTTTCAATTTAGGCACTAATTATATGTATGAGTATGTATATGTGATCCTATTTGAAGGGGATGACTTATCTAAATGTTGTGTTTAGCTAGGGAAGATCTAACGCTTGATTTACATGAAATCTAAGTACTTGTACATTATATATTTATATAAGTTTTTACAAAGCAATTACATTTCATGAAAATATAAATATTGTAAGCATATGGATTTCCCTAGTACTTTGTCATCCACCTTGTTCCTGCACACTCAAGTAGCTCGTTAGATCAATAAGAATGAAATGTTTGTCATTATCAAAACAAAAGGGATTTACAGATGTCCATTTAGCCAACAGATCAGGCTGAGTGGAGGGGAAAACAACCCACATTGATTTGTCGTTTTACCCTTCCCACCTTTCTCTTTCTTTTCTATTCTCTTCGCGTGGTTGCCTCAGCTTTGACTGGTCGCTGACCCGGCCCCACTTCCTCCCCCGCTCGCTCTCTCTGGTACACAATTCCTACGTGGCAGTTTTCGATTGGTCTGTTTTTGAAAAATCATATCGTTTTACTCGATTATCCAAATTTAAAACCAAAATATATTTTAGAATTGGGAGAACGAGATCTATCTAACAAAAATACGTTTGTGGTCTGATTTTGAGTTTTTTGAATATGTATTTTTCGAGTGGATTTAATTAACTAATAAATATGGAAAATACTCTAAAAAGTTAGTAACTCAAAAATATATAAAAATATATGTTATTTTGATCAGAAGAATGTAACTAAGACAGTAGTGAGGTTGTTAGAGTCTAATTTGATTGTTTGCGGAAAAAGTTGATGGTTTTGAGGTTTTAAGCCTTTAATGGATATACATATATCTAATACATAAATATGATGACCATATTAGGGAAAGTAGATCTGATCTCGTGTATAAGTTATGAAAAGCGATTCTAAGATTCTAAAGAATAAGGTATGTGCATCTACCATCTTCAGTTGGGAAAACTTTATACCAATACCTATATTTCCTAATGAGTCTTAATCTGACCTAATTCTTGATTCCTGAAACCTAAATTGTTTATGCCTCAAAATTTAGTTGTAATAATACCTTGATTGGGTTTCATACCCCACTGCCATGTTATTTAAATATTTTGATTAATCTTGCCATAACTCCTTGCTAGCATGTAATTAAATGTTCTATTTAATTATAAAGTAGTGGTACTTATGTACAACCACCCACAGAGGGCATGTATATAATCGCCCTAGGGGAATATTTATAATTCTCCCCATTATATTATAGCTGACTGGGAATGTCTTATTCTCCCCTCACCTAAGGTTAGAGGTCCGGTAGGTGCCTCAACTCTACTTAGATAGGTAGACATATTAATTTACATGCAAAACCCTTATTTACTTTGTTATTGGCAAGTTTCATTATATAAAGCCTCATACTCTTTGACATCTCACTTTCCAATAAATCTCTAGCCTATTTTACTTTTTACAACTTTCTTGTCACTTTTAGAATAAACCTTGTAACACATACTTTTCTCTCTTTTCGTCTTGATGGGTGTCTTCCCAACCACCCAGATATGGAGCAAGGTGTTGGATATGACATGAAGATCATAGATTTGGCATGGACTTGGCTGATGGATGGTTGGTTGGAGACAAAAGTGGAGTAGTCTAGACTTCCCTCTACTTAGATCCTCTTTTTGTATAAAGCATGTACACCCATTTTGGAGAATTTTTTTATGTACACATTATTTAAATTGAATATAGTCAAAATTTTATCTTCTTCTGCTTCCCAATTGGATTTTGTTTACCATTGTTATTAGTAGAGAGATTGATTGATTTTACTTCTTTACAATGTGGTATTAGAGCCCATGGTAGTCGAAAATCTAACTATTTCAGTTTGTATCCCTAATTAGAACCCTAGATTTGCATAGTTTCCCTTCAGTTACATGTTTGCCCTAGATTTGATCTATGCTGATGATAGGTTGATATAGGAGTCTATAGTTTCACCTTAGAGTCTTGATGAATAAAACTCTAATATGTTCATAATTAAAATATGCATAACTTGATGTTGTTTAGGTTTGCCTTTAGGCAACTATTAGGCCATGAAGTTGAAGCAAAGGTGTCTAGAAAGGATCAAGGTTTCAGGAGCTGGCAATATTTTCCTCTGTGCCACTAGCTTGGTCTACGAGGACTCCCGTGCCCATATGATACCAGCCTGGCCTGAGCTAATACGAATTATTCGAAATAGTTTGCTTTTAAGAAATAGTAACCTTAGACATATATGTTGGATATCTTTGAGAACCCTAAGTTGACTTGGTTGAGGATGAATACCAAGATAGTTTCCTTATGTCCCTCAAACCACAAGCTTGGATAAGTTTATCCTTATAACATAGACCTTAGAGTTTGGGTGTTTTGGAAGATATCAGAGTGCGTAGTGGAAGCATGATGTATCTTGATAATGGTTTAGTTAGACTTATCCTTTAACCCTAGAGTTGTAGGTCAAACCCTTTAAGGGGTGGAGGATGGTTAGTTGATGATGTTTGAGTGGTTAGATTTCGTGGATGAAATCCTCTTTAGGGGGATGGAACCCTACAACATCTTGATCTATCTTTAGAAACCCTAACTCCATAGATAGGAGGTTAATATGCTCAGATCCTCAACTTTGACCAAACCAGTTATAGTTGTAACCCTAATGTGTCTGTTAATATGTAATGAGCATATAATTATCATCTAAGGAATAAATCATATTCTTGAACCCTAATGTACATCCAATGCACATAATATGAATATCAATGCTAATTGTCAATAAGGAAGATGTTAATAATGTCATGAACCAATAAACCCTAATGATATGATGAGTAAGGTTATAATTCGTAATTAATGCATGCTAAGGATGAATAAGTGTCATGTTGACCTAAACCCTAAGTTGTAATATCTAACCCTAATACATCTTTAATGCCTTTCATGATACATTAATGATGTTAAGTTCCATAATTAGTTAACATACTTTGAAACACATAAATGATATATATATATATAATCATCTAATCACATTAATCAAGTCATCAAAATAAAATGCAAGTTACCTTGTTATCTAATACACGTGTGATCAGTCAATGTGAATCAATTGATTAATATATAATATGTCTCACTTTGATCATTAAAACACTTGTAATTGCTTCAATGTGAATATGAGGTGATGGGATTCACATAAATGTGTAAAATCAATAATATAAATGAATGAATATGAGAAATGATTAATGATGACATCAATATGAGCAATAAAGATAATGTGACAATGTGAACATGTTTATTATGAATATAAGAAACTAATGTGACATTAATTGGAATAATTATATGCTTAACCACGAATTGGATAGAATGTCTTATATTCATGTAAAATAATTTGTTATAATTAATAAAGTGATAATATGAGGATAAGGAAGTATAAATCCGAATTATTAAGGACAATGATCAAATATAATAATGAATGTGGAGATAATTGTGTAACCTCTAATTGTGCATACTAATAAAATATAATTCTTTTTGACAACCAAGTATATGTGACATGACATAATTAAAATAATAATTATAATGTGTTATCATAATTAATATAATGAGTCAAAAATGTAAATAAAGTTAAATCTCTTAAAAAATATCTTAATAGTGGAACCCTAAGTGATCCTTGAGAACCCAACCTACGATGAGCTGTATGTGAAGTTTCTGAACCCTTAGGTATAGTTGAAGTATAAGTTTTGGTGGAAGTTGTATGGTTGGAGGAACAATCAGATGTTTAGTAATGAGAGGTTGTACACTCACCCTTCCCTTCTTGCTTGTGATTTCGGGGATGAAATCCTCTTTAAGGGGTGGAGTGTTGCAACATACTAGATTTTGGACTTTTTACCTTTTTGGTCCACTTTTCCATCTTTTCCTTTCATTTATATCCTATTTGGCCTTTCTATTTAATTTGTGGAAAATATGATGGTTTAATGAACATTTGTTCACCTTTTATTCCGATATTTGGGTTTATGCACAAATACCTTAGTGGAAGCTTAGTAATGGGTCAAATATGCAAAATATCCACTTAAGTGATAAAAAGAATAAATAAATTTGTCCTAGAACTTTCTAGTGCTTTTTAGAATATGAAAAAGAAAGAAAATATCGAAACATAAACAAAGGAGATGATAAATGCAATAACTGGGGATAATATGGAATAACTTGGATGAAAGAAGATAATGAGGAATATATTGTTCCAAAAATCCTAAATTGAAACCTAAGAAGATAATTTGGATAATAAATATATCAATTTCGTTTTCTTGACTTAAAAGTTGCTTAATGGCCAAGTATCATCTCATTTGGATAATAAATAAATACATAATGCCTTTAATACAAGATAATGGAAAATAAGCCAAGAAAGGGAGATAAAATATTTAATGCCCTCAAATTAGAAAACTAACTCCATATTCGTAATCTAAACATAAAAATAAGCCTTTGGGCAAATTTTGCATTTAATTTGGTCAATGCTTAATATTTTATTTTATTCAGAAGAGAGAAAATGATTTAAAGATCAAAAATATTAAATATATATTGATAAAAAATTATTAATGCAAAAAATGTGTTCCTAACATGTATTATTACTTGTAGACCAAGTTTTATATTTTTAGAAAGTTTCTAGATGCCTTTAATAAATTAAAAGGTTAAATAAGTGATAAAATTTAAATGAATTAAATAAATAGTAAAATTCTTCAAAAAAAATGATGCCAGATTCATGTTCTACATGTTAAAATAGGCCTTTGGATGAATTTTGAATCAATTTGGAAAATTTTTGACGAGAAGATAAATTAAGGAGAGAGAAAGTATACAAAACTTTCAAACCGTCATTTAAAATAACAATCGACTTCAAAAAAATGAAAATAATACCAAATTCGTGACTAACATACTTAATATGAGTTATGGGTGAAGTTTTGTAATTTTTGGATAATCATAGAGTCATAAATAAAGGAGGAAAGAGAAAATGTGTTTTGAATTATTTAACACATTAAAGATTCTCAAAAGGAAAAATTAATTTCATATTTGGATTCTACACGTCAAAATCATTCAGAGTATAAAATTTGGTAATTTTTGGATAACGTTTGGGCCTCTAATTGAGGAGAAAGACAAACATTTAAAGAGTATGCCTTTTAAGTCGATTTTGAATTGGAATAAAGATGGCAACTGTGATTTCGCATTGATCGTCGACCGTTGGATCTTGATCGGAGGATCCGCGTGTTATCTTCTTCCTCAGTCCGAATAGGAAACAAGTTGTTTTGCTTTCCGAAATTTCAAATCGCTTTATCTCCTTCAATTTTCAACCAAATCGAGAACTTTTTGGTTAGTTGGATTCCTCGTTGGATTCCACTCCGTTTTATCATAACATTTTTGTGTTTTGGTGACTATTTGAGAAATGCCCAAGATGGGTGTTGTCACCCTCTATCTTCACCTAGCTAAACCCTAGTCTAGACCTCATTGCCTATAAATATCTATACTCCTAGATCCGTCGTCACCCTAGCAACTCAACCCGACCTTTAATTTCTCGTTCCATTGACGTTTTGACCCTGAATGGCGACCAAAGTACCAGGGCTTGCGGTGCCTATATCTCTCTGCTCTCTCTACCTTCGGCGAAATCAAGGGTACAACCAGGTTCGTCTTGTCTCTAGCTTTCATTCCCATATCTAACTTTGGAATTTGGTTTAGTATGTCAAAAACGCCCAGAACTCCAAGCAAGCAACGTCTCTCGGCGTCACCCATGGTCGGGCTGAGTGGAGGGGAAGACAACCCACATTGATTTACCATTTTTCCCTTCCCACCTTCCTCTTTCTTTTCTCTACTGTTCGGGCGGGGCATTCTGGTATTTTTTTCTCGGCTTTGACTGGTCGCTGACCCGGCCCCACTTCCTCCCCCGCTCGCTCTCTCTGGTACAAAATGCCTACGTGGCAGTTTTCAATTGGTCTGTTTTTGAACAATCATATATTTTTACTCGATTATCCAAATTTAAAATCAAAATTTGTTTTGGAATCGGGATAATGAGATCTATCTAACAAAAATACTTTTGTGGTCTGATTTTGAGTTTTTCGAATATGTATTTTTAAGTGGATTTAATTAACTTATAAATATGGGAAATACTCTAAAAAGTCAGTAACTTGAAAATATACAAACATATATGTTAGTTTGATCAGAAGAACGTAACTAAGACAGTAGTGAGGTTTTCAGAGTCTAATTCGATCGTTTGTGGAAAAAGTCGATGGTTTGGAGGTTTTAAGCCTTTAATGAATATACATATATCTAATACATAAATATGATGATCATATTAGGGAAAGTGGATCTGATCTCATGTAAAAGTTATGAAAAGCGATTCTAGGATTCTAAAGAATAAGGTATGTGCATATACCCTCTTTAGTTGGGAAAACTTTATACCAATACCTATATTTCCTAATGAGGCTTAATCTGGCCTAATTCTTGATTCTTGAAACCTAAATTATTTATGCCTCAAAATTTAGTTGTAATAATACCTTGATTGGGTTTCATACCCCACTGCCATGTTATTTAAATCTTTTGATTAATCTTGCCATAACTCCATGCTAGCATGTAATTAAATGTTCTGTTTATTTATAAAGTAGTGGTACTTATGTACAACCACCCACAGAGTGCATGTATATAATCACCCTAGGGGAATGTTTATAATTATCACCATTATATTATAGGTGACTGGGAATGTCTTATTCTCCCCTCACCTAAGGTTAGAGGTTCGATAGGTGCCTCAACCCTACTTAGTTAGGTAGACATATTAATTTACATGTAAAACCCTTATTTACTTTGTTATTGGCAAGTTTCATTATATAAAGCCTCATACTCTTTGATGTCTAACTTTCCAATAAATCTCTAGCCTATTTTACTTGTTACAACTTTCTTGTCACTTTTAGAATAAACATTGTAACACATACTTTTCTCTCTTTTCCTCTTTCTGGGTGTCTTCCCAACCACCCAGATATGGAGCAAGGTGTTGGATATGGCATGAAGATCATAGCTTTGGCATGGCTTGGCTGATGGATGGTTGCTTGGAGACAAAAGTGGAGTAGTCTAGACTTCCCTCTACTTAGATCCTCTTTTTGTATAAAGCATGTACACCCATTTTGGGGAAATTTTTTATGTACACTTTATTTAAATTGAATATAGTCAAAAATTTATTTTCCGTTGCTTCCCAATTGGATTTTGTTTACCACTATTATTAGTAGAGAGGTTGATTGATTTGGTGTGGAAGACTCACAAATGGCATAATTGTCGTCATAATTATAAAAAATGATCAATCTAGGTTGTTCCATTTCTATTGGGGAGTTCTCCATCTCTTCTTCATAAAAGATCTCATCAACATGGATGTCTATGGAATCAATTGGATCCTTTACTATGCTGAAGGGGAGATCTGATTCCGTTATAGGACATGTGCCCAACTCAATGGGCTTAGAAAGGATCACCTCACAATATAACAGTATAATGTAAGGTTCTTGCGGTGGTAGAATCACCTCATCAGGTTCAACCAGATGTGGAAAAAGACGTGGTTGAGTGAGGTCATAGTGCTCTTGATGAGGAAGCCTTTCAAAAGAATCCATCAATGCATGTTGGGGAGGTGATGGTACATTGTTCACAATAGGCTCAACTAAAATGGGATGATTATTGCAAACATTCAAATATGGGCCTACAACCGAGAAGGGTGGTGGAGTCTTAGGTTGTTGGGACGTTCTTTGAGCCCACCAATCTTTAACCTTTTTGTTAAAAGATTCTTGATTCATGAATTTATCAACATAGGCCTCCATCCACTCATTTTGTGACTTATATGGATAGTCAGGGCCCCATACAGCTGCGACCCTAGCTAAACAAAGTTCTTCATTTGCGACATCCTAAATTTATTTAAAACACCTATCCATCTCCTGATCAAGGTTGTGTGGAATCTCGGCTATATCACATTGGACTTCTTCTAAGGGTGGCGGTTCATTATAGAGAAAGGGTTCCAATGAAGTAGATTGGCCATTAGAATCAACTAGATTAACATCCACAACGGAAGTGATTGGTGGATCTTTAGGTACTAGAGTTGGTTCTACTTGATTGAAGATGATATAATCATCGCTATCATCATCTATTGAAATCATCCTTAGACTCTCTTGTTCCAGATTAATAAATCACGCAGCGGAATTGGCGTTCGGCGAGCGTCGCATGCACAAATGAACCAGTTAATCGTGTGCATAAAAAACGGACTGCCGTAATGGAAACTCGGCAGAAGGAGGAATAGCACTTCAAGAATGTTACTCGGAAGGCATAAAAAAAAGAAAAAAAGTTTTTTCAAAAACATTTTTGGGGCTCGAAGAAACAAATCCGTTGTCTCCAGCAATGACACCAAATTGATATGCGTCACTTAACACACCAATCACTAAGATTGTTAATCCTAGAGTTTAATCTTTTTAATTCTCCAGTTAAGGCTAGTATAGAAGGGTCGAATCCCAAAGGACAACTTTTAAAGATTGTTTCTTAAAAACCCAATTATTTGAAGAACTTGTTTTTTTTAGATTTAAAATGGAAAGTAAAAGTAGGAATGGGTGTTTGGTTGATTACACTAAAGCAAGAAAGAAAATGCTAAAATTGAAATTACACTTAAACAATATATTATTTGCCCTATAAAAGGTAAATAAAAATTGTTGTTAGCACAAAAAGCAATTATGAATTAAAAGACTAAAAACTAGAGTAAACAAGAAAATCGACGGTTGAAATCAAAGGGGAAGAATCAAGGCTTTAGGGGTTTTCACCACCTTAGCCATGGTAAAAATATGAATTGATTATTAATCGATAAATAGACGACGACATGTGAATCACAAAAGAAACACAAAAAATGAACTCCACATGAGCCCATTGGTCCTGGTGCTCATATTTCCTAGTTTTTCATCTGAAAAAGAGATAAATCCACGGTCACATCAAAATCTCTATGTGAATTGGTTTGTCGTTCTAAACTCGGATTTCCATGATCATATCCATCCGGATTAACAAAACATCTAAGCGAGTAATTAATTCGCTAGATTATCAAATTAATAAACCAATCACCGTCTAAAGGAACCGACTAAAATTACTCAGATCAAACCATGGTTAAGGGGTTATTCCCCTTGCCTCGATAAAGAACTACTCACTCATAGTTGAGGAGAAGGGGGAGACGGAGGAAGAAAGTACTGAAGCCATAGTCTAGCCCAAAATTAAGAGGTTAATCCTTATGCTAGAGACAATAAAATGGCCAAGTTCTTAATTCCTTGCTCCAGAACTAAAGAACGGAGAAAAAAAGATCTAGAACTGAAAGCGGAATGAAGAGACAAGAACAATATAAGAAAGAACAATGTTTGAAGAAAAATCTACTTTATTGCAGAACTAGAAGCAGAATACAAGAAATAAGATGCTCAAAATTCTGGTGCAAAAATAGATGCCCCAATGAGGAGGAAGTGCCCCTCCTTTTATAGGAGGAGTGGGGGGTATACATTAAGTTTAGGGCAAAAAAAATGGCCGGCGGCTGCTGCTAACTTTCTGGATCTAATCAATAGAGGAAACAACTGCTTGCTTTACATTCTTTCTGCAGTAATTTCCCATAATAATGATTTCGAGCATATTTTTAGGCTAGTTAAAAATTTAGAAGCAGTCCGAAAATATATTTTTCCTGTATATAATTGAATTATCTTTCCAACTCATACTTGCACAATAAAGTCTGCCTTGCGATGTGGGAGTTATACCAATTTTGGTGAAAGGTATATACTGAAATCAGACTCTGCGGAAAAACATAAGGCTACTTTCACTGGTTAATTGCGCAGCCAAATAAACACTAAAATTGCCGCAAAATATATCTTTTTTGTAGCCAATGAATTTTTTTTTTCATTCCATACTTTATCTTGAAATTATACCTTTAGACGCAAAATATATGGCTATTTTAGTGATGAGTATCTCAGTCACTGTGGGAATATTTGAAAAGCCTCATATCTTCATCTTTTATTTTCTTGATTTAGTTACTTAGATAATTCCTGAAAATTAAGAAAAATATCATAAGAATTCAGGAAAAGTATATCAAGAAGATAAAAGTGCTATTTGTTTGTGAATTAACTAAAATTAATAAAAAAATCCTAATTAATTATTCTAAATGAAGCAAAAATAATATATGAATATGCATTCATCAAAATATCCCAAACTTAATCTTTGCTCATCCCGAGCAACATTAAAATCAAGAAATACTTTCAAGACATACTCTCAACCTATCATCCTCACTCTCCTAATAACCACTTGATTCCTTCCACCAAAATATGGCCAAGCGACCCTGACTTTCTGAATTCACAAAAACTGACTTTTATATTTCCTACTTCACAAACTTGCATTTATTCAAGACCTGCAATAAAACATATTTTCATTTCACCTTTGTATTTGGTACTCCATTTTTTTTAAGTTTTACACAAGAACATGGTTGATTTTGGATGGTTGGGGTTTTTGTAAATTTTCCCTGGGTAGAAAATTGGAGTAAAGGAGGTATGGAAGAAGGATAGTCTCTCCTCTATTCGACTCGAGACCTTTTTATTTAGTGGACATACAATTATATTGACCGCATTTTTTCTTTGATTTTTGGTGATACACCAAATTACGTGGGTATGGAAGAAGAAGAAGAGGGGGAAGGGGTGCCACCCCAAACTTAGTATTTTGGACACTATTGATTTTTTTTTCTTTTTGACGAATGGAAAGATTTGGAAGTGGTGGTAGAAGAGTAGAAGAGGTTGTTCTTGTGCAACTTTTTTTTTCCATCTCTTTTTTTTTAGAGTACCATGCATTGGTTCAACTATTACCAAATCAAGCGAAAAATCAAAAAATTTTATACAAGTTGTACATGATAAGAAAGCATCACTCTTGAATCCTATCAGTCCACTATGGCATGCCATCTTTTTCAAGGAGTGATTATTATTTGAGGTCCTAAGTGACAGGAGGATTTCTAGTCATGAAAGTTTCAAAATTTTAGTTGCAAGGCAATTACATCATTAAGGGGAGTATTTTGACAAATGGTCATATCAAGGCCGACTAGTTAAAGGCTATTTTGCAACAAAAGAAATAAAAATATGGCCGACTAGATAATGGCCATGAACAAAGCAACTATATGCAAAACCAAAAAAAAAGTGGAAATAATGCAAGAATAAAAAGATAAGGAGGTGGAATAGAATCATATTACCACCTCCACCCCGAACTTAGATTTTTTGCTCGTCCTGAGAAAAACCCAAACCCGAGATGGAGGGAAGAAATTTGTTGGGTTCACCAAGAGGTCCTGGTAGCTCAAAATATGTCCATCTGAAGGGAATGTCGATGATGACTGGAGTTTTGAATAGAGGAGCTTCATGGTACACCCAAAGGATGGCTAGTCATAGAAGCCTAAAAAGGTTTTCTGAATGATGTTGTGTATCACATCGTAGTCCTTCGAGTAGGATCCACATATCTTCCTTCAATAGTGAAAGCAGTGTTGGAGATGAATGTGGATTGGGGGAGATTGGTAGGTGCCAGTTGGGTAACAAATGTAGTGTCGGATGTGGAAGATCGGATGGAGAATCTAGCTTGAGTATCTTTTTGTCACCTGGATCTACATGTGGTGAAGAGGGTGTCTGTATAAGAAGAACTGGTTTGTTAGCTGAGTAAACAATCATATGGGGATGTATGTCTTTTTTGGCGGATTATGCAACAAGGTGTGCCCGGATCCTTTACCCCATAAATGGAAGCCAGTGGATTTGGTGTGGAAAACTCACAAATGGCATAATTGTCGTCATAATTATCAAAAATGATCAATCTAGGTTGTTCCAAATATATTGGGGAGTTCTCCATCTCTTCTTCATAAAAGATCTCATCAACGTGGATGTCTATGGAATCAATTGAATCCTTTACTATGCTGAAGGGGAGTTCTGATTCCTATATAGGACATGTGCCCAACTCAATGGGCTCAGAAGGGATCACCTCACAATATAACAGTGTAATGTAAGGTTCTTGCAGTGGTAGAATCACCTCATCAGGTTCAACCAGATGTGGAAATAGTGGTGGTTGAGTGAGGTCATAGTGCTCTTGATGAGGAAGCCTTTCAAAAGAATTCATCAGTGCATGTTGGGGAGGTGATGGTACATTGCTCACAATAGGCTCAACCAAGATGGGATGAATATTGCAAACATCCAAATATGGGCCTACAACCAAGAAGGGTGGTGGAGTCTTAGGTTGTTGGGACGTTCTTTGAGCCCACCAGTCTTTAATCTTTTTATTAAAAGATTCTTGATTCATGAATTTATCAACATAGGCCTCCATCTACTCATTTTCTGACTAATATGGATAGTCAGGGCCCCATACAGCTGCGGCCCTAGCTAAACAAAGTTCTTCATTTGTGGCATCCTGAATTTCTTTAAAACACCTATCCATCTCCTGATCAAGGTTGTGTGGAATCTCAGCTATATCACATTGGACTTCTTCTAAGGGTGGCAGTTCATTATAGAGAAAGGGTTCCAATGAAGTAGATTGGCCATTAGAATCAACTAGATTAACATCCACAATGGAAGTGATTGGTGGATCTTTAGGTACTGGAGTTGGTTCTACTTGATTGAAGATGATATAATCATCGTCATCATCATCTATTAAAATCATCCTTAGCCTCTCTGGTTCCAGATTAAAAAATCACACCGCGGAATTGGCGTTCGGCGAGCGTCGCATGCACAAATGAAGTAGTTAATCGTGTGTAGAAAAAACGGACTGCCGGAATGGAAACTCGACAGAAGGAGGAATAGCACTTCCAGAATGTTACTCGGAAGGCATAAAAGAAGGAAAAAATAAAGTTTTTCAAAAAAAAAATTTGGGGCTCGAAGAAACAAATCTGTTGTCCCTGGCAATGGCGCCAAATTGATATGCGTCGCTTAACACACCAATCATTAAGATTGTTAATCCTAGTGTTTAATCCTTTTAACTCTCCGGTTAAGGCTAGTATAGAAGGGTCTAATCTCAAAGGACAACTTTTGAAGATTGTTTCTTAAAAATCCAATTATTTGAAGAACTTATTTTATTTTATTTTTGGTATTTTTAGATTTAAAACGGAAAGTAAAATTCGGAATGGGTTTTTGGTTGATTACACTAAAGCAAGAAAGAAAATGCTAAAATTAAAATTGTACTTAAACAAAATATTATTTTCCCTGTAAAAGGGAAACAAAAATTGTTGTTAGCACAAAAAGCAATTATGAATTAAAAGACTAAAAACTAGAGTAAACAAGAAAATCAACGGTTGAAATCAAAGGGGAAGAATCGAGACTTTAGGGGTTTTCACCACCTTAGCCATGGTAAAAATATGAATTAATTATTAATCAATAAATATACGACGACATGTGAATCACAAAAGAAACACAAAAGATGAACTCCAAATGAGCCCATTGGTCATGGTGCTCATGTTTCCTAGTTCTTCATCCGAAAAAGAGATAAATCCGCGGTCACATCAAAATCTCTATGTGAATTGGTTTATCGTTCTAAACTGGGATTTCCATGGTCATATCCATCCATATTAACAAACATCTAAGCGAGTAATTAATTTGCTAGATTATCAAATTAATAAACCAATCTCCGTCTAAAGGAATCGACTAAAATTAATCCGATCAAACCATGGCTAAGGGGCTATTCCCCATGCCTCGATAAAGAACTACTCACTCATAGTTGAGTAGAAGGGGGAGATGGAGGAAGAAAGTACTGAAGCCATAGTCTAGCCCAAAATTAGGAGGTTAATCCTTATGCTAGAGACAATAAAATGGCCAAGTTCTTAATTCCTTACTCCAGAACTAAAATATTGAGAAAAGAAGATCTAGAACTGAAAGAGGAATGAAGAGATAAGAACAATATAAGAAAGAACAACGTTTGAAGAAAAATCTCTTTATTGCAAAACTAGAAGAAGAATACAAGAAATAAGATGCTCAGAATTCCGATGCAAAAGAGATGCCCCAATGAGGAGAAAGTGTCCCTCCTTTTATAGGAGAAGGAGGGGAGGTATACATTAGGTTTAGGATAAAAGAAATGGCCGGCGGCTGCTGCTAATTTTTCGGATCTAATTATATATATATATAGGAAACAATTGCTTGCTTTACATTCTTTCTACAGTAATTTTCCGTAACAGCTCGAGCCTATTTTTGGTCAGTCAAAAATTTGGAAGTGGTCCAAAAATATATTTTTCCAGTAGATAATTGAATTATCTTTCTAACGCATACTTGCACAATAAATTCCGCCTTAGGGTGTGGGAGTTATACCAATTTTGGTGAAAGGTAGATACTGAAATCAGACTCTGCGGAAAAACGTAAGGCTACTTTCACTGGTTAATTGCGCAGCCAAATAAATACCAAAATTGACGCGAAATATGTCCTTTTTGTAGCCAATGAAATTTTATTTTCATTACATACTTTATCTTAAAATTTTGCCTTTAGACGCAAGAGATATGGCTATTTTGGTGACGAATATCTCAGGAGCTGCGAGAATATTTGAAAAGTCGCATATCTTCATCTTTTATTTTCTCTATTTAATTACTTAGATAATTCTTGAAAATTAAGAAAAATATCATAAGAATTCAAAAAAAGTATATCAATAAGATGAAAGTGCTATTTATTTTTAAATTAGCTAAAATTAACAAAAAAGTCCTAATTACTCTTCCGACTATTTTCTTTGGAGATTTTAACGAGATTACTTCGAATGATGAGAAGCTTGGGGGCCCACCTAGAGCTGAGAGGTGGCTCCAAGATTTCCGTGATGCTATCGACGATTGTGAACTTCTGGATCTTGGCTTCTCGGGCAGCCCCTTCACGTGGGAGAGGGGTCTTTCCATGGAGACACTAGTTCGGGAAAGACTTGACAGGGCACTGGCTACGTTTGAGTGGCGACAGATGTTCAATTATTGTAAAATTCTCCATCTACCGAGGTATAAATCTGATCATTCACCGCTCATCATATCCTTTGACATACGTTGTGAACAGAATAAGAACAAAGAGAAATTTTTCCGTTTTGAGCCTTTCTGGTTGCAAGACCCGGAATGCGGGCAGATTGTGGAAGAATCTTGGGTACAAGGTAGGGGGGCCGGTATCCATGCAAAGATTGCAGGGTGTGGGGAGAAGCTTGAAGAATGGGCGGAGAAAAAGTTCGGTCACATGAAGAGAATGATAAAAGAGACTGAAACTGCACTGAAAGATGAACAAGCAAAGGCTCCTGATAATGTTGTCCTGAAAAGATGTGAAGAGCTCTCAAAACAACTAGAATACTGGCACCGACTAAAGGATGAATATTGGTGTGCCCGTGCTCGAGTAAATGAACTGAAGGGTTGGGACAAGAATACCAAGTATTTTCATCTCAAGGCAAATCAGCGAAAGAAGAGGAATCATATTGATGGTCTCAAGGATGATGCGGGGAAGTGGTGCACGGAGGAGAAAGATATTTCTGTGATTATTCTTGATTTCTTTGATACACTTTTTAAAACCAGCAATCCTTCGGGTTTTGAGGAGGCTACCATTGGTATTACTAGACAGGTTTCTGATGAGATGAATGCTTTGCTTGAGAAGGAGGTTTGTGATGAAGAAATCCACGCTGCTTTAAAACAAATGCATCCAAAAAAAGCCCCGGGGCCGGATGGGATGAAAGCGGTTTTCTTTCAAAAATTCTGGACCATTGTAGGAGAGGATGTTTCTAGCTATATTAAAGGGTGGTGGAAAGGTGAAGTGTCCATAGATGAGGTGAACTCGACTCTCGTTGTGCTCATTCCGAAGGTGGAACACCCAAAGGTGATGGCTGAATTTCGACCTATAAGTTTGTGCAATGTGGTATATAAAATTGTCACTAAAGTTATGGCAAACAGGCTTAAGCCCATGATGGATAGGATTGTCTCACCAAATCAGAGTGCTTTTATTCCCGGAAGACTGATTACAGATAATGCCCTCATTGCTTATGAACTGTTTCACAAAATGAAACAAGGAGCCAATGTAAACAAAGGCAGTATGGCAATCAAACTGGATATGTCGAAAGCTTATGATAGGGTCGAATGGAGCTTCCTCGATCACGTTATGCTCAAGATGGGCTTTTCTTCTTTGTGGCGGCGTCGGGTCCTAGATTGTGTGTCCTCGGTTAGCCACTCCTTTGCCATCAACGGGGACCGATCTTCGGTGATGAAGCCTTCACACGGCCTGCGACAGGGTGATCCACTTTCCCCCTATCTATTCATCTTATGTGCAGAAGCTTTTTCTACTGCTATTATTCATGCCTCTGACAGCAAGTGCGTGCACGAGCTTAGTGTGTGCCGCCTTGCGCCACGTATTTACACTTGTTCTTTGCAGATGACAACATCCTTTTTACTAGAGCAACTCAGAATGAATGCTTGACCATAGCTAATATTATTAGCCAATACGAACAAGCATCGGGCCAGAAAATTAACTACGACAAGACTGAAGTTGTTTTTAGTAAAGGGGTTTCTACGGAAGTCCGCCAAAATCTGCAGGAAATTCTTAATGTGAGGGAAGTGGACAAGCATGCGAAATACTTGGGTCTCCCGACTGCCATTGGTCGATCTAAGAGATTGGTGTTCAGTTTTATTAAAGAGCGAGTATGGAAGAAATTACAAGGGTGGAAGGAAAAATTTCTGTCAAAACCAGGGAAAGAGGTCCTCATTAAAGCGATTGCACAGGCTATTCCTTCTTATGTTATGAGCGTGTTCCATCTACCTTCTACGCTTATCCAGGAGATTCACAGTTGTGTAGCAAATTTTTGGTGGGGGGCGAAGGGTAATGAGAGGAAGATAGCTTGGCAATGTTGGGAGAATCTATGCAAGCCGAAAAAAGCTGGTGGTATGGGGTTTCGAGATTTACATGACTTCAATCAAGCACTCCTGGCGAAACAAGTATGGCGGCTTCTTACTAAACCGTCTTCTTTAGTATCTCAGGTTCTTAAAGCAAGGTACTATCCACGTTCATCCATCTTGGAAGCACAGAGAGGATACAGTCCGAGCTATACATGGCGGAGTTTGTGGGGAGCGAAGGCACTGGTCTGTGAAGGGGTTAGTTGGAGAGTGGGCAATGGAGAAGTTTTCGATCTATGGAACAGCAGATGGGTGATGTCCCTACATGGCACGTTGGGTGAGCTCTATCCAGATGTTCGAGTGGTGTACCCCTCTTTACGGGTTTGTGATCTTCTTGACCGTGATAGCTGCGTTTGGAAGGTGGAGAAGGTCCGTACCATCTTTCCAAATGCTGCCGCAGAAGCAATTATTTCCACACCTCTCAGTTCACGACGACCACCGGACGTACCCTTTTGGTGGCCGAGGCCAAGGGGGGACTTCACGACACGCTCAGCCTACTGGCTGGGCCATCTTGGCAGGGAGGAGTATATGCGTAGCCGTGGGGAGCAGAATGACCCGATATGGCGATGGATATGGAGCAGGCAATGGCCCCCACGTCTTGCACACTTCTTATGGCAAGTTTGCACGGGCAGCATGGCGACGATGGGGAGATTATATGATAGACACTGCAATGTGGATCTTCTTTGTCCGATATGCCACACGGAGAAGGAGACAATCAATCATCTTTTGTTCGAGTGCCCGGAGGTGAGGCAGCTGTGGAATAACCATCCTTTGAAAGCGAAGATCTTACAGTCCGGAAACCGCCAGTTAGCTGCCCGCCTTCAGTTCCTTGCGGACAACCTCTCAAGGGAGGAGCTCGAGATGGCAGCGGGTGTGTGGTGGGGGCTGTGGCACTGGAGGAACAAACGAGTTTTTGACCAGGAGGCTACGGAGAGGAGTATTATAATCAGCAGATACATGGGCATCATCGATGCGTACCGGGACACCATGACGACACAGGCGGGCGGGGATGCTACATGCATGCAGCGTCAGCCGCAGCGTTGGGGTACACCGCCCCGGGGGCGTTTGAAGCTGAATACAGATGTAGCTACGGGCCCGAGCGGAGTTCTTGGGTTTGGAGGAGTCCTTCGTGACCATGAGGGGAAGGTAGTCCGTTTGTTCAGCCAGCGGCGGGAGGCCATGGTGTCGGTGGAGATGGGAGAAGCCCTTGCTCTTCTCTTCTGCCTGCGGCATGTTGTGGCTATGGGTTGCATGGACCTGATATGTGAGACAGATTCTCAAATTCTTTTCCTGGACCTCACAGGACCGACGCAGCGCATGGACTATATGGCCCTCATTGTAGACGATATTCGTTTTTTAGCTTTGTCTTTTGCTTCTATTTCTTTTTTTTTTGCTCCAAGGAGCTGTAATAAAGTTGCTCACGCTATGGCCAGATTGGCCCTGGATGTTGACAACGCGTTTGAACAGTCTGGAGAGATGGTACCATCTTCCATCTCTCCCTTGGTCTTGTATGATTATGGTGATTAGTTGAATACAGGGCCAGCCCCAAACTTCAAAAAAAAAATGAAGCAAAAATAAGAGATGAATATGTATTCATCAATACCTTCTATCTGATACACTTTCATGATACACTATCATTGTGTTTTAGGTAGAGTTCATCATGATACACTATCACGATCTCCCCAGAAGGTCCTCAAACTCTTAATTTAAAATATTTCAACATCGATCACATCGAAGAAACTTAACACTTTTACCAAGCCAGTTATGTACTTCATTTATAATATCCTTGAACACTTCCAGAGATTCATACTTGTATTTCATTAAATACAAATTTCAATGTCTAATGATAACATCAACAAATATAATGAGGTACTGGTAACTACCTTTAGCATTTATTATAAAAGGTCTATATACATCAGTATGTATGATCCCTAATATAATAGTCACTCTCCCACTACATCTAGTGAAGATGTTTTTTCATATTGCACAATAAGTAAGATATGCATGTCTCTATTGGTTTAATAACTAAAAGAGTCTAGATACCATCATATGTATTCTAGAAATGCATTTCTCATTTATAAGCTTTAAATGACAATGCTATAGGTATTCAATGCTTGAATTATCAAGTCATTCAATAGATGTGTCATACACATTTGTCTCTACAACTATGACTATAGATTGTGAGACATAGGGAATTTCCATACATATTGTATCTTTGAAATGAAACATAATGTTTGTGTCACACAAGACAGGTGATGGCTTCATTAATGGTAGGTACATAATAGCAACTCTATAATTCTATTATGTGCCCATGAATGACAATTTCCAACTATAGAGGCAGCAACCCTTGGTCCATATAGTTCTAGCTTACTTACTCAGCACCTGCAGTAGAGATCTTTGTCTCCATCTTCGAGATCCTCTGTGAAGAGGATAGCTCTTTCCAATGTCCAGATAGGTGATAATGGTGGAATTTTCTTTCCTTAATCATTTTAAGTGAAAAGTACAAACTCCTTTTACACTTACCCCTCTCCTTATCTTGAGTGCAAATGACTTGGACTTCATCTTAGTATTAGAACTCTTCTCGTCCTTGCCTTTTTCCTTGCACTCACTTCCACTGATCACTATCACAAATTTTTCCTTCTTCAATCTTTCTTTGGCATCGACATGCTATGCAATTCAGAAAGTGGTTTAACCAAGTTAATCAAGTGATGACACTTGATAAAATGGCTATATGATTCAAAAAACCCTTAGAGAATCATATCCATGGTCAACTCTTGATCTAAAAGAAATCTCAGTCACTCCACATGCCCAATCATATTGAGCACATGGGGACCTAATGGATCTCTCTATGTCATGTTTTCACTCATATAACACTTTGAAGACATCATACTTTTCTTTCTTTACATGAATCTTAAGACGTGTTACCATATTTAGAATGCTCATGTTTTCATGTTGTTCATGCAACTCATAGTTCATACAACAAACCATTAGTATTCAATGTCTATGGCATCATTGACATGCTTCAAGTAAGCACCCATTTCATCCGTAGGCACATTTGGAGCGGGTTGTTTTAGCACTAGTCTTCAAGGACATAGAAATTTCACTTATTGATGAGAACATTTATCAAAGTACTTAACCAGTTATGAAACTTTATCACGTGTTATCCTTCTAAAGGACAAATTGGAACTAGAACATGTTTGTGTGAGACATTTGATTCTATAAAGAAATATTGTAACTTTCAAAACATTTTTGATTTGTTTGATTGATATGTTTGATGAAATTAATTAGGCCTTTGATTAATTTTCACTCCCACAATTTTGTTCAAATTGATAACCCTCATGTATCAATTTGGAAGATTATAGCATACAACCTTCTAGTGAGCCAAGATCCAAAGCAATTAAGTCAATACCCAACCAATGTTGGCGCTCATGACCAATTATTAAGGTAGGCAACATTTTCCAATTACATATCATGCAACTCTTGGATAGATGGTGTATACAAATCCTTGTCACAATCTATTTTTATGCTTCTAGGCACTTAATCCTATTAAGATCACCTAGTTAAGCCTGACCCAAAAGCCAACATGATAGAATATGCACCCTGCTAGGGCAGACCCACATATCTACCATCACACTTCTACAAGACAGATAACACCACGCTTGGTCGATCAAGATTTTCATGTGTGCTACTTATGAAAAGCATCTAAGACTTAATATTTAGATTGAGGGATTTTATATATAAATACATGTATATATCCAATCACCACATACTTATAGTATGTATCATATACATTCTATAACCACAAATGAGAACATGCAATAATAAACACACAAGAAATGGTTATGCCAATACTAATGTAATTACTTGGAGCCATAAGGAATTACTACCACCTAGGGTCCACATCAAATGCAACATGCTATTGGTAAACATCTATGCTCAAATCAATCTGGGTTGATCGATTCAACTTTTGAAACCGATCATCTCACATCCTGCTCGCATAGTTGGGCTCTTGAAATGATCATCTGGTTCTCAGGTCTGAGCAGTGTCTATATACCTTCATCTAATTGGTTAGGACACCGGTCGATTGGTTCATCCTCTTATTGTCTGGCCTCCTCGATCCTCCTATCGATCAGGTCATATCATGAGCCGATTGTTTTCCTTTGTGCAGATCATCATCTCACATTAAAACATAAATTAAAACTATCCTATTTCTTATTACAAGTAAAAGGGAAACTGTGAGTTACATTCAAGGAGAAATAGGAAGAAGAGATATAGTTCATGGAAGGAAGAGATAGGCTCGGTATGTAGATTGAGTAACAAAAGGAATAAAACCCAACCATGCACACACATATATGGAATTATTGGCCATAACAATGTTTCACATCCACCATCAAAACTAACTTTAGAGAGACACATGTGAATTGCATATATATCATATATATATATAGTTTCTGGAGTCGTATGTGGACCTTAATCAGATATGCACACTAATCATTTTAATATTCACATCGCATGCAATATAAGAATGAAAAATCTGATCATATCGATTTTAGATCCCAGATACACCGTAAATTGACATGGCTCTGATACCACTGTAGGGAAATTGGGCACAGATATTGGCAGCAGAAACAAAAATTTAATTGCCTATTTCTAAAGAACAACAAGATCGCGTCAACAATAGTGTATCTAGGAAGGAAAGGTTGCAAGGTTATACCTAGTCTTGGAGCAAGTTCAACGATATTACCCTTGTAGTTGTAGATACACAACTATCTTCTAATTTCTCTTGGATGGTGTTTGTACAGCTCCTGGTCCTCACCATAGATAACAAACTGGAACAAGGTCTACAGCGGCTCCTATGGTCTCGCCACAGACTGCTGACTGACATTGTCCTCCAAGTGGCAAACGACAACATCTGCCTCTAGACTAGTCCACGCGGACCATTGAGAACACCATGTTGCACTACTAGAGCCAAAGGGAAGGAGTTGTCCCCTTTTGTCAGTGTACTTGTTGCCGACATGCTCTCCCATAACTGATCGTTAATGTTTCTCTCCCTTGCTATCTGTCCCTTTGGCGGGTAGGACTTGCTTGGTCTCTCTATTGGTTATCACAACCAGAGAGGACATCAATTTTTAGAGTAACTAATTCTCAATTGTGTGTCTTGGGAAGCCCCCAATACCCCTCTATTTATAGTAGAGGCCAGGTTCAGGGTTCCTGATTGGTGTGGGAGTAGAAGGATCCCGAATTGTGAACGTTCTAGAACTTACGCAGCGTGAAATGGTCATTTTGCACACCTAAACGACCGTCTTGTGAGCAAGAAAATTGTCTCACTTAGTGAAACGATCATTTTGTGAGTGTGTCGATCGTCTCACTTACAAAAATGATCGTCTCATAAGTTTCTTATTATGAATCAAATTGGCATTCAAGTACTAATTTAATGCTACACATGACATCAACATCAATCCTTGTTCCAACCAAATTGTTAACTGAACCAGATGACCTGGGAAATAAACTGGTCATCTCACATAGTGAAATGGCTATTTCACATTGTGATATGGTCATTTCACAAGTGAAATGGTCATTTCACTTGTCCACTTCAAGAAAAGTTCAACCAATCGATCATCTCAACACTTGAATTTGTCAGTTCAGAGTCCAGTTAGTCAATTTTTAACCTCAGTTGTTTAATTGAATACCTAATGACCTTTAGTAATTAAATTAAAAATAATTCATGAATATAATCCTTTAATCTAAATGTATCCTATATGTGTGACCCTATAGGTCTAGAATTACATTAGCAGTGAATGTCCATAACCAATTATGACATCACAAGCAAAGAGTGGTGCCTAGTCACACATCATTGGTGCCCAAATAATTTGGAAAGTTGGAGAACCACTTCAACCTACAATCCATGATCAATGTTACAGTGATCGTATAGTTCCTTTGTCTCTGATATCAGGATTAAAATCGAGGCATGGAATTGTCATCCTCTCAATGATTAATCCATGTTCCTTGAAATACAATAGACTGTGTGAGATGATTATGAGTTCACATATCATATATTGAACCACATTAGTACGATTGTACATTTCTCAGTCTCGCTTATCAAGAGGCCTTGGATATCAACCTCCTATAGGAGGGAGAAATCCCATCTACATCACTCACACTCAGTCCCTATGTGTCAAAGCTACCCAATATTACCTTTATGGCAACCTGTATTTTAGGAGTACATTTGATGATGTCAAAGTATACCCAATGACATGTTACGAGTATAGTGACTTCAAGTCTAAGAACCACAATCACCACTATCACTTTGAGAGATGATTCTGACTACCATTCCATGGTCTCCATGTAACACTCTCATGGTGGGTCTGTCTGATACACTGTTTTCTAACATGTACATGTGTGAGTGATTTGATATCATATATCATGACCAATGAGACTTTGTCATCAGTCAACACACACTCTTGTCTTATGTATTTTTGTTGTATATTTTGCTTCCACATGATATCCAACTAGGGACATAACAAGAATGTATGTACTTTAATCATACATATGATCTCGTTGTTTAGGTCCTCAACCTGAAGACATATGTCATCAAGTAACATCATTCTTTAGACATATACTTATGGCTGTGTCATCATCACGTAATCGAGACAAATATAATAAATGAAATTACCTTTATTATTATCAAATCATGTATCTAATGCCACATTCCAACATCATATTGTTGGCTCTCTAGGCATACATACTAATAGCTTTTTGAAGTATTTTCATTACTTTGGGTCAAGGGAATTATACTATGGAGGAGGGTCTAGATGGAAAAAGGAGGTGCTTTTTGGACATACATGTATTGTTCAATGAATAATTATGATTTTTTTCCGATCAATTGGGACTAGGTTTCATATGTTGGACTCTCAATAGTGCTCCTTGTGCTTTGATATAAGCATTGTGGTGTATGATGTTCACATTTGTTTAAGTCGTGTAGATTCATTGTGATTATAAATCGAGAGTTATTGTGGTAGACCGCACTTTGCACTATCTTTGGAGTTTTTTTTGGGAATGTTTGGGAGAGAGGAGGTGATTGTTGGTGGGTGAGTTTGGTGGAGAGAAGGGAGAGATTAGGGTTGAGGGGGGCAATCCAACTATTGCAAGGATTTTTTTGTAGAGTACGGTGAAGGAGGAGGGTTTTGTGCCATCCAGTCTGCTTAGATCTAGAGTCTGGGTCTGGGTGGCTCTTACTCAACTACTGGTTCTACAATTTCTCCTTTTTGAACTAAAAGCGTGACCCAACACTAATTATCTAGGCCACATATCTAGTACAAACAAGTAAAAGTTCTACCATTATCTCAATGTAGTTATTATGTAATCAACAAATCAAAATAGAACCATTGAAACCCATGAGCTTGACTCCTAAGTAACATAAATGTACATTAATTATTTCTATAGGTGACAAACCAACTCATTTTTGTTTGAACCATTGTGATGTTTCTAAAATATGTTTGACCAGTTAAAAATATTTAGTCACCAATTAGGATTTTAACTACTTAATTTATAGTTAATTAGTCCTATTAATAGATATAAATCAAGCCCAATGTCACCTTAGTCACTTAATGTATTAAGCTGACTTTCGTCACTTAAAAGAGAACTCAAAGAACTTCATATCTTAAAAAATATTGGACATGGCCATTCGATTGCACTAGTCAACCCCATATTCATCAAATAAACTTAAGTTGAACCTCAATATTGCATCCTTTAATTCCTAATTATAAAAAATAAAAGTATTAAAGTTTGAAATTATCACATTCAACCCCATTCAAATACGAATTTTGTCCCAAAAATGTAACGACTCATTATATATTGACCGCTACACCAATAATTTAACTTGAATCATTTTTCAAGTGGACAAAAAACTCTACTAGAATCACAAGTGATATATCCTACATTCTTCAAATGATGTCATTATTCTAGGTTCAAATCAAGCCAATATACATTATATATCAATATTATAGATTAAGCGATGTCTACAACATCATAATTTTGATTTTTATCAATGGGAGTGCATCTATTAAGGAATACATCCACCATTAATGTTACAATATAAACTATGAGGATGATTATATAAACTCTAATTACTCAAGGTCAAGTATACCCTAGTCAAATTATTGAATTCCTTTATCTATTTTATGATATACTTCACCAATGGATTTCACATGAGAAAAGACAATAATATAACTTAGAGGTTTTGTAAGTGACCAATATCCATTATCCCTTCTGATAAGGAGGATTATGGATGCTATTTTTGTGATAAGGAGGATTATGGAGAAGTATAGGGAAATAAAAAGTGATCTTCACATGGTTTTTATCGATTTGGTAAAGGCTTATGATCGAGTACCCAGAGAAGTGTTGTGGATGGTTTTGAGGAAGAAGGGTGTGCCAATCCAATACATTGACTTGATTAAAGACATCTATGTTAGATCTATTGCAAGTGTGAAGATTAAGGGAGGAGAGACACCAACTTTTCCCAACACAGTTGGGGACACCAAGGATCAACACTCAGCTCATATCTATTCGTTCTTGTTATGGATGAGTTCACAAAGAATGTTCATGATGATGTTCCTTGGTGCATGTTATTTGATGATGATATTATATCAATTGATTAAATTAAAGATGGTTTGAATGATAAATTTGAACTTTGGAGAAAGGCACTAGAATTGAATGGATTGATTATTGGTAGGAGAAAAACTGAGTATATGCATTGCAATTTTAGCCAATCTTGTAGTGTGAATGGTGAAGCCAAGTTGGATGGAGTAGATATACCAAAATGTGATAACTTATGTTACTTGGGCTCTATCATTCAAACAGATGGGGATGTCCAAAATGATGTTTGTCATAGAATCACTGCAGCATGGTTGAAATGGAGGAGTGCTACTAGAGTATTATGTGATCGGAAAATCCCTCTCAGACTAAAAAGCAAGTTTTATAAAACTACTATACGGCCAACCATGCTCTATGGGAGTGAATGTTGGGAAGTGAAGAAATAAGGACTCACCAAGATGAAAATGGCTGAAATGCATATGTTGAGATGGATGTGTGGGAAGATAAGAAAAGATCATTTGAGAAATGACCTATATCAAGAATGAAGTGGAGGTGGTGAATATTGGGGACAAGTTGATGAAGGGCCAACTTAGATGGTATGGACATGTGCAATGCGGACCGACTAACGCTCCTATACTAAGAAATACTATTGAGGCAAGCATAATTAATAGAAGAAAAGGAGGACCTAAAATAACATGGGAAGAGCTTATAAAGTGAGATTTTGAATCTCTACATCTCAACCAAAATATGACCCATGATAGAGCTGATTGGAAAAGAAGGATCCATGTAGCCAACCACGACATAGTTAGGATTGAGGCTTTGTTAATGATGATTGATGATGATGACCCATTATCCCTTATAGGGTCTTGGGACCATCCCACACCCATATACAAAGGTCATACTAATATTTCATATATATCCACTCTTTATAGATAAATTCTTTCTTAGAAGATCTAGGGTTCATATCATCATGAGACCTTACTACCAAATAGGTTTCATTTGACCTAACATTGAGAAATCTACTTAGGATTATGTAATGAAGAAATGTATAATTTAAACCAAAGACTCTTTTTTATTGTATCCAAGACTTCATAACCTCAACATCCTCCTATAGGATCTAACTAGATAAAAATCTATCTATTAAATCACTTACTTACCTCTTAGAGAGCACATGGCTTATTCTCATCCTTGCATCATAACACATATATCACCTTACTTAAATCATATGTACTAAAATGGGTTCAAGTATACATGTAACATGGAAAATGAAAATTATGAATAAAACTATATGCAGAAGGTGATTTCACATATGATTCACATCCATACCATATTTCCTACCTTATAAGGATTTTATTGGGAACTTCAAATAATTTTAAAAAAGTTATATTTGTGTGATAATTAATATTTTCTTAAATGATCATACATCACCAAATAAAGTTGAAACTAAAATCACTCTATGTATGATTCCACATCATCACTCATTGGCTTATTCTAGCACTTGGGTTATCATTTTTATGTTCATAAATTAAGATTTTAATCATGAATTTGAATTATAATCAATCTAAACATCTATTTTTCTTGATCACAACTAACAATATGAGGCTTTATACAACTCAAGCTCATGATTTCCTTACTACATGTCACTTCCATGTACTAAATGTGAATACGCTAATATCCAATAATATACTATGACAAACTAAGTATTCAAACTTTGATAATCCTAGATATTGTTAAACCTCACAAAATCCTTTAAGATGAAGGGAAAAGAAGCTATGCATGTATTGTGTCTAACTTTACTAGGTGATACACATATATGGATCATAATTATGTCATCACACTAGGCCATGCTTACTCAAATATATTTTCATATATGTATCACCTATCTAACTCTAATATATATGGTATTAAATATTATTAATCCAAAAGGAGTGCTTCTATTAGGGCCCTTGAGTTACATGTGCACAACCTCCCTTAGGATTTCATGTTTTCCCCATGATCTATTAAAGTTGAGCTTCTCAAGATCTATACACTCTATATAGGAAAGACTAAAGTAAAATAACTATCTCTCTCTTAATATGGTCCAAAGTCACGCCTCAAGTATATTAATAGAATTTTTTTCATGACTTGACATATACAAACCATTGTTTATATAAGTCTTTCTATTTTTCATATTTCTTATGTATTTTTTCTTTTTAGTCCTTCCCTAAACGTCTCTAGGCATGTCCATGTACTTATAGGTACTTATGTTTGAACTTATCCTAACCCCATAGGTCTCACGAACATCTATACTTTCCCCACTTAGCTTGAGGGTTTAGTCAGGGATCTAACCAAAATAAGATATCTGAGAAGGCATGAATAAAGTTTATTTCATATCATCATCATCCATACTTCATTTCCCTTATAGTCTCTCTCACCTTGTCATGATTATATATCTCAAAGACTTATCCAAAACAACACATCCCTAATAGCTCAACATGCACTACACTAAGGCTTCACTTATTTATGTAAGAAATTCATGAGTGAAGAAAACATGTATATATGGTATAAAATGATAAAAAGTTCACACACAATCACACAAACACATACATATCTACAATATGCCACATGTACATATACATACATATACTTATATATATGTATATATACATGTATATAGATATATGTATATATAATATGCACACAAATAGAGTATACATATATATATCATATAACTATATTTCTGTATATATATGTATGTATGCATGTGTATATATATACTTTTATATATACACATAGATATATTTATATATATGAATGCATGTATATATATATCTATGTATGTAAATTTGTACATATATGTTTATGTACATATATTATATAGATGACAATGATTAAGAGAGAAAGATTCCCCCCGTCTCTGACAACCTATGGTGGAGGTCAGATGCCCAGGGGGTATTAAAACAAGAAATGCTTGTTTAGTGGTTTGAACCCGGTCCCTTCATTGGGGAAGACCTGAATTCACCACTGTGCTATCCCTTGCCAACCATATACGTACATACATATATATGTATGTATGCATGTATGCATGTATGTATGTTATGTATGTATGTATGTATGTATGTATGTATGTATGTATGTATGTACCGGAATTTGGTAAATGTATTCTGAATCCTTCCTAAAATTAAAGGAGGTCAAGAGTACATGTAGGCCCAACGTCATACATTCAGAATAGAAAAACAACTTGAAAAAAAAAATAGAAAACAACTCACACATCTAACTACTATGTAATTTATGTCTAACACATTTACATATTTTTACAACAATCCTCATAGTATTTGTACAAGCTCTGTGATGTTTTCTGGCATTCCTTTCCTCCCATATGTGATAGCATAAACCAGCAAACATAAGTTTCTTCCTATCATCATCTCTACACCTTGATAAAATCTTTTTGGGATCCCCAAAATACTGAATTTGTAATATGAATTCTTTGCATAAAATTTCCCATATCTCCTTTGTAAACATGCACTCTCCCAAAAGGTGGCTTTATGATTCCTCCCTCTCCTGGCATAGCAACCATCAAGTAGAAACATTGTGGTTCCAACTTTTTATCCTATCCAGTGTTGCAAGAAAAGTGTGTAGAATTTTATATACACACATACTCCAATTTGGCACATACCTTCCAGATGAGATATGTTCTCCGATCGGGTAATTTGTAGCACTTGAGCGAGTTACCTCCCATATGCACATCTTCTGGTTCCAAAGTCTCCATCCACATGTGCTAATTGTAGCAACAAACAAGTGCCTGAGTTGTTGCCAAGTTTCCGTCATGACATTAATGGTACGTGAATATCCCTCCCTTGTCTTCGGCGTGAAATCCAACCCTCTTGGATATCTATCTCTCATCCACTTTCCCCATATAGAAGTTCCTTCTTGGAATATTATGATTCTCCTCATAGTTCCCCATTTAGCGATGTCCCTCGGAGTTTTCAAATTCAGCACTCCTTCAACCCTTGGAAGCGCCAGTCTAGCATATTTCATAGGATGATGTTCACTTCCCCATAAAAAAATTGTCATCTTCATTTCTATTCTATCCAGGACTGAACTGGGAATCTCACCTTATTGTACCCAGAAGATAAGAAGTCCTTCAATGGCAGCCTTTGTCAGGGTCATACGTCCCACCATGGATGTCTTTTATGTCGACCATCTATTAATCATTTCTTCCACTTTATCAATGCATTCAGCAAAATCTTTGACGTGCATATTACCTCTGGCTAAAGGAAAACCCAAATATTTTGTTGGAAAACTTCCCCTCTCCATTCCCATAGCCTATACAAGTCTGTCCTCCATTTGATAGAAGTTCTTAGACAAGAAGATATGTGTTTTGTTTACATTTACGCACAACCCTGTTTGCTTTCCGAACTCTCCCAGGAGGTTTTTAAGATTTTCCAGATAGTGTTATTTTTCTTCTATAGAAACCAAAACATCATCTACAAAAATTAAATGTGTCATTAACTTTGTCCCATGAACTATATAAGGCTTGATTTCTTTGTGTTCTTCAGCTTTTTGCATCTTCCTTGTAAAGTACTCCATGACGATCACAAAAAGAAGAGGTGATAGGGGATCAGCTTGGTGCAACCCATTGCCTCCTATAAACAGACCTGCAGATGTGTCGTTAACCAGGATAGAGTACCTAGTGGTCACAACACATTGTTTTATCCAGTGAATCCATTGTTCATTAAATCCCATCTGCTGCATGATTCACCTCAATTTCTCCCATCTGACGCTGTCATAAGCTTTGGAAACATCCAGTTTTAAGCATGCTTTCCTACTCCCTTTCATGATGTTATAATCAAATAGAAATTCCCCCTCTAGAAAAGAACAATCACATGTGCTTCTACCCTCCACAAAGGCCCCTTGATTTGCAGAAATAAGATAGGGAAGAACCATCTTCAATCTAGCAGCCAAAATTTTTGCAATAATTTTATATTGTACCGAGCAGCATGGCATGGGTCTAAAATCAGCAAGAGCGGAGGTGACTTTCTTTTTTGGAATAAGAACAAGGAAATAATGATGGACTTGTCTAACCATATTTCCCCCTTCTAGGAACTAACTCACGTAAGCAACCAACTCGTCTTCGATAGTATTCGAAGTCTTCTTATAAAAGAAAGTATTGAAACCATTTGACCCAGGTGATTTGTTGTTGCCTATGCTCCACACCACTTCTTTGACCTCTTTCTCATTGGTTCTTATCATGAGGATGTTTTTATGTGTTCTTGAGAGTTTGAACTTCCATTCCACATCAATGAGTGAATAGGAGGGATAAGGAGAACATCCTTGAATTCACACTCTGGGATTAAGCCTAAATCTCCCTTGAGCAATCCTTATATACACAATGATCAATCCAAGATAAAAGGAGTCCATTTAAAGAATTTAGAGTCAATATTAGCTGAAGGAAGAATCACCTCAGTCGTGCGGCATCACCATGACCATGGTTAATCGATCTCAAAAGTCATAGAAACTTCAGCCAATTTGTACAAAAATGCCCACGAAAATGGTCAACAAAATGATTGTGGCCACTAAAGACACCATGATCGTGGCTAGCAGCAAGCTCGTGGCCAATGAGCTGCAACTCACCCGTGGCCCATGCCACGACACTGGGGAAATGTCCCAAAACCCAATAAAAATCCAGCTTAAAATACATGTGATTGGCCACGGTCGTGGCCATCAGCACGACCGTGGCCCGTGAAGGCCACCTCACCCATGGTGACCACCACTCCCGTGGCAAGATGAAGACATGACAAGCAAGAAAATCAAGATGACCGTGGTACCCTCCCTCCACCGTGATTGTGGTACCTACCACGGCCGTGGCCACTCCATGCATCTCTCCACCTCGCAGTACCTCCACCATGCTTGTATCATACCCCATGATTGTGCCACTCAACCCCCACCATAGTCGTGGCACATCAGCACCGTCGTGGTGACCACCTAACCCTACCCAACGTTTCACTTGGTCTGAAATTTCCATAAACAATTGCACTGCGATAGGCAAACCGGTCAGTTCATAACTAAACTGGTCATTTGGCAAGGTGAGCCAATTGGATCACCTAGTGAACTGATCGTTTCACTTCCCAGACCTGCCTACAATTAACTTTCCTTATTCATTTCTAATTAATGCAAAGATTGATTCTTGTCCCAATTGAATTGAACAAGTGAAATGAAAAACTTTTCTCACAAATTGAGACAACTCAACACTGCTCGTTTGGTCTGATTGAGCCGATGGGTTCACCAGAGTGAACCGATCCTCTCATTGACCATGAGTCGATCGGTTCACCTAGTGAACCGATCGGTTGGTGGTCAAGATTGTGTAAAACACAGTCAATTCAGTTCTCAATCAATCTAACACTCCAATCAATTGGTTTAACACTTTAACTTGATGATTCTGAGTCAAGTCTATTGATTGAATGTTTCAAAGAAGTAATGGCTTCTCTCATGTCTAAATCCACGATGGTCATGGAATTGGTTGTTTCTTCCCATGGTTGCTAAGCAGAGGCTGTTAATGTAAGAGGTTGATTAAAAGAAAAAGGACAAGAATAAAGAATACAACATATATAAGTCTAGGCCAAAAATAACTAGTCATGCAAATATTGCAAAAAGAAGGGACATACAAATAAAGAATGTGACAAGTTATAGAATAAGAAGACGCATGAAAAAAAAATCTTAAAAACAACCTAGTGGTGCCGATGTCACACAAAAAGATGATGGTTTGTTCTCATGGAATCCTCTACTTCAAGATATCAGAATTCATGGGTTCGTGATTATGGTTGTTCCTATCACATGTGTTCTAGATGGAATTTATTCTCCACATACATTGTTGTTGATGGTGGAGTTGTTATTATGTAAGATGATTCTACTTGTAAGACTATTGGAATTGGATTTGTCTGCATCAAGATGTTTGATGGTATTATTAGAACCATCTTGAATGTCCATCATGCTAAAAGGTCTTGCTAAAAATCTCATCTCTCTAGGAACACCTTAAGAAAAAGGTTTTACTCACGCTACTAGTGACAAAATCATGTCCATCTACTAAGATGAAATTGTTGTGACCAAGGCTCAAAGACAAACTAGAAATATATACCACGTTAATGATGAAACTATCATTGGTACATATAATGTTTCTTCTTCTTATTCTTCTTCTTCTTTTCTTCTTCTTCTGTTTCTGATCTAGATTCCATCAAACTTTTCATATGAGATGTGGGCACATGAGAGAAAAAGGCCTTTCTATGTTAAGAAAGAGAGGACTAGTAAACACAATACTACTAGAAAGTTAGATTTTTGTGAAAATTGTGTAATGGAAAAGAAAAAGAAAGTTAGCTTCTCTATGGTAGACCAATTCATTGTGATCGTTGGGGTCCCTCTAAATTTCTATCTAAAGGTGGTATTTGATACATGGCCACTTTTATTGATGAATTTTCAAGAAAAGTTTGGGTCTTCTTCTTGAAGGACAAGGCTGAAGCTTTTAAACAGTTTAAGTGGAAGACTTTGATTGAAAAGAAAATTGAAAAGTGTGTCAAGACATTAAGGACCAATAAAAGTTTAGGGTTTTTCTCATATGCGTTAACAATTTTTCACCAATATGAAGTCATTACCATACATTTCATTGTTAGATATACACTACAACATATTGGTGTTGTGCATCATATGAATAGAAGCTAGATGCATATTGATTCATGTGGACTTAATAGATAATTCTAGGTCAAAGTTTTTTACACAACTGTCTACATTGTTAACTGCCCTCCATCTATTCTACTTGGTTTTAAAACTCTATAAGAGGTTTGTTTTGCTCATCCTACAAACTACTCTAATATCAATATTTTTAGTTGTTCTTCTTACGTCTACTCTAAAGGTGGAAAGCTTGACCCTAGGGCTGAGAAATGCATTTTTTTCATTTATGTTGAAGGAGAAAAGGAGTAAAGATTATAGCATTAGACCCTAAATCTCCAAAATTCGTGATTGAAAGGAATGTCACATTTGATAAGTCGGCTATGTTTTCAAAGAAAAAGGATTATGTTACTACTATGGATATAGGTCCTTCTCCTAGAGTCACCAAGTAGGTGGACCTAGAGATTGATGATGTGCCATCATCACCACATGAAATTTGTCACCTCCTATTGCAATTGGTCAAAATACCTCAGACAATGTTGAAGATGAGGTACCCAATGCACAACCCTATAGTGTTTCTTATGGTAGAGAAATATGTAATATTAAGCCACCAACAAGACATTCTGATTGCATTGTTGCTTATACTTTAGCCACTACCAAGGAGACTGGTGATGTTGGTGAGCTATCTACTTACATTGAAGTTGTGTTGTCTCTAGACTATGCTAAGTTGGTTGCTTCTATGAATGAAGAGATGGAATCACTACATAGGAATCAGACTTGGGGTCTTGTCAAGACATATGTGTTGGTAAGCATGCCCTGAGAGCCAATCATATGATGATTGTGAAGGCATATTACATAAAGGATTCGATCAATAATGGAAAAGGCAAGCTTCCAATTTATTTGGATTCACTCAATTATGAGATAATGAGGAAACATAATGAATGTATAAAGAATGACAATTACTCAATGATGTATGTCTCTAAATATGTAACTTGGAAGAATGAGATTATACAAATGTTGAGAGTATGTGCATTCTTTCTATGTCCTTGGTCAAATGTTATTGTGGAAAGCAGATAGACAACAATAACTCATAATATTGGAATGTGAGTTGGTTGATGATAGAATCTCATTATTCTTGATATGGCGATAATAAACCAAGCACACATATACATGTCAGAGAATAGTGTATCAGAAAAACCCACCTTGAGAGTGACTCATGGAAACCAAACTTGGTAAATCATAGTCATCTCTCATAGTGAAGGTGGTGATTGTTATTTTTAGACCTAAAGTTACTACACTCATCACATTTCGTACGGTATAGTTTGATATCATCAAACGTAACCCTGAAACATGGATTTCCATAAAGGTGATGATTGAGTATCTGTGACACATGGGGATAGACTAAGAGTAATGTAGATGGGAGTTGTCCCTCGTACTAGATTTTGATATTCATGACCACTTGATTAGTGATATTGAGAAATGTATGCACGTGCACATGTGAATCAAAATATGATATTGAGGTCATGTATATCTCATACAGTCTACTCTTGGATCAAGAAACATGGATTGAGAATTGATAGGATGATGCTTCTATGCCTCAAGTTCATTTTGGATATTAGAGACAAAGGAATTATATAATTAATACAACACCTTACATGAATTGTAAGTTGAATTTGTTCTCCAACTTTCCATTCACTTGGGTAGCACTTATGAATGACTAGGCCCCACTCTTTACTTGTGATGTCATAATCTAGTTATGGACATTCACTTCCAATGTGATATCAGACCTATAGGGTCACACACATAGGAACTCATTTATAAGAGGAGTTTATCATGATGATTGAATTGATTACTAATGTGTTTATGTAGCCAATTTGAGTAGCAAATTAGTTGAGTGGACTGTCGACTGATCATCTTAAGTGTTGAGACGGATATTTGGAGCATCCTTATTACCTAAACTATTTCATAGTTATTGATGTGATCTTGTTATTCTGGGGGATACAAATATTCTGGAGTTTATCCCCCACATAGGACCATCTTTCCTATTTCATAGTTATTGATGTGATCTTGTTATTCTGGGAGATACAAATAGATAAAATTTTGTTTTTGCTGCCTTAGTTTTTGCTCATATCACCTAACAGTGGTAACAGAGCCACACCAATTTACTATGTATTGGGATAATCAGTATGATCAGATTTTTGGTTTTATCATTTATTTTTTGCATACGATGTGAATACTTAAACTACTTATTGTACATATCTGATCAAAGACCACATATAATCCCAAACTAATATATATATATATATATATATATATATATATATATATATATATATATATATATATATATATATATATATGTGTGTGTGTGTGTGCGTGTGTGTTTGTTTACGACCCAAGGATGGCGCATTATTATCGTGTCAGTTTTTGGGTCCAGCATAACTAGTGATTCTTAGAGCGTCTATGTCCAGAGGCATGTAGATGATTATGGCAAAGAGTTGTGCATATCATCTATCCAAGAGTTGTATAAGATGTAGTCGACAAGAGTTCATACCTTATAGTTGATTGCGGACGTTGGTGTTGGTCAGGTAATAATCAAACAATTTTGGATCTTGGCTCACTAGGATATTGTACACTATTATGCTCTGAATTGGTATACAAGAGAAATATGTTTGATAAAATAGTGAGAGTGATGATTATTTAAAGAGTTATTAAACATCATCAAATTTTATAATTATATTAAATAAAAAATGAGTTTTTGACAAAATTCCAACTTCTTTGTAGAATCAAATGGCAACACACAACAACACTTTTTCTCTATGATTAGTCCTTGAGAATGACAAGTTAAATGGGAACAACATCCATGACTAGTACAGGACCTTGAGAATTGTTCTCACACAGGAGCGCACGCTATGTGTCCTAGAGACATCAGTGCCTGAATAACCTCTTCCTATTGCTCCAAGGGTTGACAACGATGTTTATAAGAAGCATAATGATAATGTCATGGATGTCAAATGCCTAATAAGGTGCTCAATGAACTATGAGTTTTAAAGACATCATGAGAACATGGACGTTATGGATATGGTCACACATCTTAGGAACATGTTTAAGGACCAGGCAAGACAAGAGAGAGATGGTATCTCAAAAGCACTATTCAAATGTAACATGACAGAAGGAGATCTAGTTTGTCCTCATGTGCTCAAGCTCATTGGGTATGTGGAGAACCTATCAATATTGGAATTCCCCTTGGGTAAAGAGTTGGCCACTTGTGATTCTATAGTCTCTACTAGAATCATATAGTCAATTTGTCATGAACGACAACATGAATGGATATGACAAGACATTGGCTGAGTTTTTGGGCATGTTGATAACAATTGAGATACAAATGAACTTATACAAACCTAAGTCTATGATGATGATCAACAAGACAAAGGGAAAGTCTAAAGGCAAAGTCAAAGGAAAAGATAAGAAGAGTTATGCAGGTAGCCAGAAGCCCAAGTCATCAAACCTCAAGGAAAAAGGAAGAATAAAGAAGGGAGGAAAATACCACCACTGTCACCAGTCTGGACACTGGAGAAGGAATTTCCGTCTCTGTTTGGAGGAAGTAAAGAAGAACAAGGAAGAGGAAGAGGCCTCTACTTCATATATAAATTTATAAGATAATTCTAAATTTACTTCTTCATCTTGGTATGTGATACCAGATGTAGATATGACAGACGTTGATGTGCATCATCTGATAAGAAGTAAAGCCCTTTTAAAAAGACAAAGATGGAGTGTGATGAGCAAGAGTTATTGCAACATAAGTCCACATTTAGAATTTATCTTAGCCCACATGGAATGTAATAGAGTTATAAAACTTCTATTTCAATATGACAATAAATAGAAACATTTAATTTCTTACATCTTGTAAAGATAAGGATGACTATGAATAAAATATACAGTGTTCTATTTCAAAAATATTTCACTACAAAATATCTTATGATTTTTTATAACAACATAAATACCAAAAGGGATCATTGATAACTCAAACAATTAAACAATATGTAGTATTATGATATGGATCACACATGTGGAAAATGCATGTTGAGATGTTCATCTAGACTCTTTTGGTTATTGAACCAATGAGAGATATGCAAGTATTACTTGTGCACAATATGATAAAGAATCCTTCACTAGATGTAGTGGGAGGATAATAATTCTATTATAACTTATACATGTTTACTTATCTTCTCTTATAGAATAAATGTTATAGATAGTTACTTAGACTTCATTGTATTTTTTGATGATATAATGATACACACTCAACAAAATACAAATATAAGTCTCTTGAAATGGTAAAAGATATTATAAATGAAGTATAACTTTGATAGAAGTATTAAGAAACTTTGATATGATCAAAAGTTGAAATACTATGCATCAAAAGTTTAAGATCCTTCTGGAATATGATGATAGTGTATCACAATCATTATGAACCTAATGATGTGTTAGAAAGAAGGAATCACATCATGAAGAGTCACGACAAGATTATCATTTAATCCAATCTTCTAATTTTCTTAAAGAAATATGCTAAACACTAAAATGATGTACCATTTGAAATGGTTGATAAGACACCATATGAGATGTGGAATATGGGAATGCCTTGATATATCTTAAGGATTGTAACATATATAAAGAAAGCAATTTCTTAAAAGTTTAATTGATTAAACCCTATTTTAGGGCTCCATCTTGTGCCATTTTGTACTCTATTCACATCTAAACATAGTAGAATGCAAGTTAAATCCCTCAATATGAGTATTACTATCAAATTCACTTATGGACGTTCTTTGCACTATTTTCAAGTACTTGGACCATGCTTTGGATGGATGAGAGAGAAGGAAGGAGTTATAGGGTTCCTCCACTCATGGAGGGGTCCAAAGAAGGTCCCAAAGATCACTCAACCTGCTCCTAATGGCCAAGATTCGACATCAAGCAAAGAAGTCCATGGATGATGAAAGTTGAAGTTCATTTAGCCACTGAAGATCCCAAAATGGTAGTGGCCCCATGGCCATGGGTCATGTTTTTATTGTGAAGAATTAATAGGGATGTCATGGTTTTGCACCAAACTCACCACGGCCGTGGCCATCAACATGGTTGTGGCCCATTGAAGACACAACAGTCGTGGCCCACGGCCATGAGTTGTGCTTTTATTGTGAAGAATTAACAGGGATGTCAAGGCTTTGCACCAAACTCACCACGGCCGTGGCCATCAGCACAGTCGTGGCCCATTGTAGACACCACGGTCGTGGCCAATCACCACGACCATGGCCAGCAGAAGAGAAAATACCCGTGTTGTCCCCCACGATCAATACTTCCTCCTCCAAAATAGTCGTGGTACCCCGCAAAGGCCGTGGTGCCACTTACCCAACATGACTGTGGCATCCCACCACGATTGTGGCCACCACCTATACTTAGCCTTTTCACCCCTTTCACACCTTGACCGTGTCCACGTACTCCCCCATGATCATTCCCTAATACCCCCACCATGGATGTGGTAAATCAACACAGACATGGTGACCAACCTACCATAACCATTTTACACTATTTTTCATGTACTACCCCCACCTCCCCTAGTGCTTCTCCACCACCTATGTATACATAGGTGGTGGTTAGGGCACGAAGGTTAGACCCCTAGATACTACTACACTCTCCTACCCACTCCTTGAGCAATCATTGCACTCCACCTTGCATTTATGCTCTCCATCCACCATTTCCTCCTCATTTCCACCTTAGAAACCTTGTATTCTATGTTTCCCTCCATAAACCCCCATATTTTCATTCCCATCTACACCATTAGAGGAGGAAGGACGTCCCCAAGCTACTAGGAGGTGAAGAGGGAGGCTTCTACTTTAAGCTTCATGGAGTTGTTGTAACATACCAAATTCTAGAATTTTTTTTTTTGACCCTTTTTCCCATCTTTTCCCTTCATTTCTATCCTTATTGGCCTTTCTATATAATAAGTGGAATTTATAGTGGTTTAGTGAACATTTATTCACTAATTGTACCAATATAAGGGTTTATGAAAAAATACCTCAATTAAAGCTTAATTACCATAATTAAGTGCTCTAAACCTTATTCTAACTTTTTGATATGATTTGAAAACATAAAATGAGGCTAAGATTCAAATTTGGTTTAATTTGGATGTTATTTGTGCAAGTTATGCAATTTTAGGTACATTCTGGACTTTCATGCAATTTACCCAATTGGGAGGTTTTCTTTGCAAATTATCAACTGAATTTTAATACTTAGATATTACCTTACCATTAACGATATTTCAAACCACTGGAGAACCTAGTTTCACCTTGGTTTGATGGTATTGCTTTCCAAGGGCATTATAGGGATTACCCTCTTTATAAAGGTGCTTATCTTTAAAAGCTATCAACCAATGAGGTTATTTCTTTCTTGAAAAGCGGTGGGGATGGCCTAGAAGGATCTTTGGGTTCTTAGGACCGAATTGTGATATCCAAGAAGAGTCCATGAGTTGTCCTCTTGCATGGCCATAAAGCTCTAGGCTAAAGACACATGGAAAGTCCCTTAAGATACCTCATGCTTCACCTCTTTCTTTATATAGACATGTATACCCCTTCCCAACTCACAATTCAAAAATTCTTGCTCTCCTTTTCTTTCCTGTAGCTTAGATAATAGTTCCTTCTGTATTTGGCCACGAATTTGCTGTCCCAAGGTAATAGAGGGAGCGTACCTTGGTGAAGAAGGCTCCTAGGGCTTCTAAATTGCTCTATTAGGGTTTCTAAAGCTCCTCCTTGGTAATTTCGACCAAAACTAGTAAGTTTCCTCCATTCCTTCCCTATTTTCATACTGTTAGTCATCCTCAAACCTTCTTCTAGGTCGGAACCATGACCATACATGGTAAAACTCCACCTAAAACCCTAAAAAAATCTCATCTCCATGCTCTTTTGCTAGGGTTTGCACCTCTAAAGTGGAGAAGGTGATCTTTGCTCCAGAAAAGAGCTTAGCTTGGAGCAACCATACCTTATAATCTCGGGATCATTTTTTTTAGGACCTTCTTACATTTCTAGAGGCAAGTTTTGTTAACCCCTTCTCATATATTGCATAGTAAATTCTTAAAACTCATGCTTCTATGTTGAAAATTGATGATTTCCATCTCTTTTTACCATGTTCTTCTAAGATTTTGGTTTCTTACTATTTTATCTTCTCTACAAGCTCTTTTTTGGTTATCTATGAAACTTCAAACCCGATCTAAGGTCAAATGGTGTTTTCTCCCTCTCCCTCTCTCTTCAAATATCTCGATCGGCTTGATGATGTGGCAATTTCCTATTGGTCTATATTGAAAAATTCATATCTTCTAAACCGCTTATCTAAATTTGACAAATAAATATGTTTTGGAATTGTAAAATTAATCTATATCAAATAAAATTATTTTTAAGGTCTTATTTCAAGGTTTGACTAAGGGTGATTTTTGTAAAATGAATTTAATGCATAAAATCCATAAAATTACATCTTAATCATCAAAACTCCAAAATTAATATAAAAATATGTTTTCTTGATCAAGAGAACTTAATAAGTTTATTGGTGATGCTTTAAGAGTCTAAATCTGAGTTTTTCTAAAAAGGTCTAAAATTAGGTTTCTATACATTAATGTGCACTATGTACTCTAATACATGTTAATACATTGAAAACAGGCAAAGTGGAACTTGGACTCAATTAAAGTGGTGAAAGTTAGTAATTGATATCATTAAGAGAGGTATGTGAATTCCTTACACCCTATTTTGGGATAATTGTAGCCAAACCCTATATTTCCCTAAAGAGGCTTAAATGAACCCTAAATATTCTATTCTTGAATCCTAATGTTGTTCATGCCTCAAATTAGATTATAATTTCTTCTTGTCTGGGTCTTATACCCCACTGCCATGCTTATTGAATATTATGACTACTCTTGCCATGACTACTTTTATATCATGTGGATTTATGTTCTATTTAATTTAAAGTAGCAGTACTTATGTACAACCACCCACAGAGGGCATGTAAATAATCGCCCTGGGGAATGTCTTATTCTCCCCATAATATTGTAGGTGACTGGGAATGTCTTATTCTCCCCTCACCTAAGGTTACAGATCTGGTAGGTGTCTCAACCCTACTTAGTTAGGTAGACATAATTATCTTACATGCAAATCATTTTTTTTTGATATAATTGTTAATGGTAAGTTTCTTTTGAATATAGCCTCATACTCTTGTTATCTTCATCATATGATGAACCCTAGCATGTTTTTATTTTCTTTACTTATCTTGATATCCTAGACTAGTTTTGTGACACATACTTTTCTTCCCTTTCCCCTTTTGTTGGGTGCCTTCCCAACCACCCAGGTGCTGAGCAAGGTGATGGACAAGACAATGAAGATCTTAGCTTTTGACTTGGACTCAGTTGATGGAGATATTGCTTGGAGACAAGATTGTAGTATTCTAGGCTTCCCTCTATCTAGATCCTAATTGTGTGTCTTGATGTAAACCCTAATGGGAGAATTTGATGTATTTTTGTAAACCTTTTATGAAATTTGAATATAGTCAATTATTTTTTTTATTCCGCTGCTTTCTAATGGTCTTTTTTATACCAATGTTTAATAAATTTGGACAATTTATGCCCATTCCATCATACCTCAGAGAGGGTTTGGAATGGATGTCAATTCTTCAATATTTTAGTAAAGGGGTGATTTCACTCTCCTTACAGCATGTTATCAAAGCCCATGGTAGTCAGAATCTTACTATTTTAGTTTTGTCTCCCTAATTAGAATCCCTACCTTACATAGTTCCTTTAGGTGACATGGTTGCCCTAGAGTTTATTTATAAATGATGAAAGGTTTATCTAGGACCCTATAGTTCCACATCAGTATCATGATGAATAAAACCCTAAAATACTCATAACTAAAATATGCATAGCTTAATGTTGTTTAGGTTTGCCTTTAGGCAACTATTAGGGCATGAAGTTGAAGCAAAGGTGTCTAGAAAGGATCAGGTTCTGGGGGATGGTAATATTTTCCTCCGTGCCACTTGCTTGGTTTACGAGGACTCCCAGATCCATATGATATCGGCCTAGACTAAGCTGAAATGGATTGTTCAAAATAGTTTGCTTTTGGGCAATAGTGACCTTAGACATCTATGTTGTATATCTTTGGGAACCCTAAGTTTTAGGTGCATGATGACTTGTTTGAGTATGGATACCCAATATAGTTCCCTTATGACCCATATAACCACATGTTTGGATAGTTTATCCCTAGAAACTAGATGTTGAAGTTTGGTGTTGAGTGAGCTATCAGAGTGAACATTGGAAGTGTGATGGATCTTGTACATGGTTTAGTTAGACTCATCCTTTAACCCTAGTTTGGTTTGTCTTTATAGGTCAAACCCTTTAAAGGGTGGAGTATACTTAGTTTGATGATGTTGGGTGGTTAGATTTCAAGGATGAAATCCTCTTTAGGGGGATGGAGCCCTGTGACATCGTTAAATCTATCTACACTATCTTTAGAAACCCTAACCACATACTTAGGAGGTTTTTGTGCTTGAAACCTTAGTGGGGTCCAAACAAGTTATAGTTAAAGCCTACCGTGCTTGTTTATATATTAATGAACATATAATGATCATCTAAGGAATAATTTATATGTTCAAACCCTAATGAATACCTAATGCACATAATGTGAGTAACTCACATATTAATCCTAATGGATATGAATGGTGTTGGCCATATCATAAACCAATAAACCCTAATGAAATGACAAGTAAGATAATTGTAACCTAATCTTGGAATTAATACATGCTAAGTAAATTATAGTGATCATATTAACCTGAACCCTAAGTTGTAATCATCTAACCTTAACATATACATCCTTAATGCCTCTCATGATACATTAATGACATTAGGTGTCATAATCAGTTAATATACTTTGATACACATAAATGGCATATATAATCATCTAATCACATATTAATCAAGTCATCAATATGAAATGCATGGTATGTTACCTTGTTATCTAATACACCAACGATTAGTCACTTAATGTGAATCCATTCGTAATACGTCTCACCTTGATCATTAAAATACATGGAATGGCTTCAATATGAATATGAAGTGATTTGATTCACATAAATGTGCAAATCAATAATATAAATAAATATGAGAAAATGATTAATGATTAATGATGACATTAATGTGAGCAATACAGATAATGTGGCAATGAGATAACGTTTAATATAAATATATGTAATTGATGTGACATAATTTGGATTCAACGAAGACTTAAAGACAAATTGAATATTTCATGCAAAATAATTCATTATAACTTAATGTGGTGATAGTATAAGGATAATGAAGTTGAAGTTCAAAATATTAAGGATAATGATCAAGTTATATTGAGGGAATTGAGTAACCCATAATTTTGTTAAAATTCTTAGTAAGATAAAAGAGAAATATATATATATATATACGATGTTTTATGTATGATAATGAAATATAACTTCCTTTGAAATAAAGTTATTATGACATGACATAATTAAAATAATGGTGATAATGTGATATCATAATGAATATAATGTTAATGAGTCAAAAACATTAAATCTCCTAAAAAGAATATCTAAACAATGGAACCTAGGTGATTCTTGAGAACCTAACCTATGTCAATATGCTTTAGGAGTATATGTTGATGAGTTGTTTGGTAGAAGTTAAGGTTGGAGAAATGACCTGAAGTTTTGTGATGAAATGTTGCACACTCACCCTTCCCTTCTTGCTTGTGATTTCGGGGACAAAATCCACTTTAAGTGGCAGAGTGTTGTAACATACCAAATTCTGGAATTTTGTCTTTCGACCCTCTTTCCCATCTTTTCCTTTCATTTATATCCTTATTGACCTTTCTATATAATTAGTGGAATTTATAGTGGTTTAGTGAACATTTATTCACTAATTGTACCAATATAAGGGTTTATGCACAAATACCTCAGTGAAAGCTTAATTACCATAATTAAGTGCTCTAAACCTTAATATAACTTTTTGATATGATTTGAAAACATAAAATGAGGATAAGTTTCAAATTTGGTTTGATTTGGATGTTGTTTGTGCATGTTATGCAATTTTAGGTACATTCTGGAATTTTACGCAATTTACCTAATTGGGAGGTTTTCTTTGCAAATTATCAATTGAATTTAATCCTTAGATATTCCCTTACCGTTAAAGATATTTCAAACCATTGGAGAACCTAGTTTCACCTTGGTTTGATGGTATTTCTTTCCAAGGGCATTATATGGATTACCCTCTTTATAAAGGTGCTTATCTTTAAAAGCTATCAACCAATGAGGTTATTTCTTTCTTGAAAAATGGTGGGATGGTGTAGAAGGATCTATGGGATCTTAGGACCGAATTTTGATATCCAAGAAGAGTCCATGAGATGTCCTCTTGCATGGCCATCAAGACCTAGGCTAAAGACACATGGAAAATCCCTTAAGATACCTCATGGTTCACCTCTTTCTTTATATAGCCATGTATACCCCTTCCCAACTCACAATTTGAAAACTCTTGCTCTCCTTTTCTTTCCTCTAGCTTAGATAATAGTTCATTCTGTATTTGGCCACGAAGTTTCTATCCCAATGTAATAGAGGGAGCCTACCATGGTGAAGAAGGCTCCTAGGGCTTCCAAATTGCTCTATTAGGGTTTCTAAAGCTCCTCCTTGGTAATTTCAACCAAAACTAGTAAGTTTCCTCCCTTCCTTCCCTATTTTCATACTATTAGTCTTCCTTAAACCTTATTCTAGGTCGGAACCATGACCAAACATGGTAAAACTCCACCTAAAACCCTAAAAAAATCTCCTCTCCATGCTCTTTTACTAGGGTTTGCACCTCTAAAGTGGAGAAGGTGATCTTTGCTCAATAAAGGAACTTAGCTTGGAGCAACCATACCTTATAATCTCGGGATCATTTATGTTTGGACCTTCTTACATTCCTAGAGGCAAGTTTTGTTAACCCCCTTCTCATATATTACTTAGTACATGCTTAAAACTCATGCTTCTATGTTGAAAATCGATGATTTCCATCTCTTTTTACCATGTTCTTCTAAGATTTTGGTTTCTTGCTGTTTTATCTTCTCTAGAAGTTCTAGTTTGGTTATCTATGAAACTTAAAACCTGATCTTGTGTCAAATGGTGTTTTATCCCTCTCCCTCTCTCTTAAAATATCTCGATCGGTTTGATGATGTGGCAATTTCCTATTGGTCAGTATTGAAAAATTCATATCTTCTAAACCACTTATCCAAATTCGACAAATAAATATGTGTTGGACTTGGAAAATTAATATCTATCAAATAAAAATATTTTTAAGGTATGATTTCATGGTTTGAAGAAGGGTGGTTTTTGTAAAATGAATTTAATGCATAAAATCCATAAAAATTACATCTTAATTATCATAACTCCAAAATTAATATAAATATATGTTTACTTGATCAGGAGAACTTAATAAGTTTATTGGTGATGTTTTAAGAGTATAAATCTGTTTTTTTCTAAAAAGGTCTAAATTAGGGTTTCTATACATTAATGTGCACTATGTACTCTAATACATGTTAATACATTGAAAATAGGCAAAGTGGAACTTGGACTCAATTAAAGTGGTGAAAGTTAGTAATTGATATCAGTAAGAGAGGTATGTGAATTCCTTACACCCTATGTTGGGATAACTGCAGCCAAACCCTATATTTCCCTAATGAGGCTTAAATGAACCCTAAATATTCTTTTCTTGAATCCTAATGTTGTTCATGCCTCAAATTAGATTATAATTTCTTCTTGTTTGGGTCTTATACCCCACTGACATGCTAGTTGAATATTATAAATACTCTTGCCATGACTACTTTTCTAGCATGTGGATTTATGTTCTATTTAATTCAAAGTAGCGGTACTTATGTACAACCACCCACAGAGGGCATGTAAATAATTGCCCTGGGGAATGTCTTATTCTCCCCATAATATTGTAGGTGACTGGGAATGTATTATTCTCCCCTCACCTAAGGTTAGAGGTCTGGTAGGTTCCTCAGCCCTACTTAGTTAGTTAGACATAATTATCTTACATGCAAATCCTTTTTTTGATATAATTGTTAATGGCAAGTTCCTTTTGAATATAGCCTCATACTCTTGTTATCTTCATCATATGATGAACCCTATCCTGTTTTTATTTGCTTTACTTATCTTGATATCCTAGACTAGTTTTGTGACACATACTTTTCTTCCCTTTCCCCTTTTGCTGGGTGCCTTCCCAACCACGCAGGTGCTGAGCAAGGTGATGGATAAGACAAGGAAGATCTTAGCTTTTGTCTTGGACTCAGTTGATGGAGATATTTCTTGGAGACAAGATTTTAGTAGTCTAGACTTCTCTCTATCTACATCCTAATTGTGTGTGTTGTTGTAAACCCTAATGGGAGAATTTGATGTATTTTTGTAAACCTTTTATGAAATTTGAATATAGTCAGTTATTTTTTTTATTCCACTGCTTTGTAATGGTCTTTTGTATACCAATGTTTAATAAATTTGGACAATTTATGCCCATTCCATCATACCTCTGAGAGGGTTTGGAATGGATGTCAATTCTTCAAATTTTTAGTAAAGGGGTGATTTCACTCTCCTTATAGCTCTACCCCTTCTTCCCCTTTCTTTTGCTATTTCTTTAATCATGTATAGCTAATCCCTAGTGGAGGGTTGTTTGGGGTTAAAGTGTGACTTTTCATCCATGTTGGGGGAAAATAACTTATAATGAACATGATTTCTATCTATGATAATTTGCTTCTTACTTCTATATCATTTCCTATTTTATTACATGTGGTTTGTCCTTATAACATGGATTGCTTACTTTGAGATGTTTGATGACACTTAGCTTCTAGGAGGAATTGGAGCGTATGTGGAAATATTAAGAATGGATCCTAGGTCCAATTAGTAGATCCCTAGCTATCCCCCTTTGTTCCTACATACACATCCATCCTCCTACAAGTGAGTGTGAGATCTAAGTGGCTAGTGTAAGTGAGATTAGTGCAATTTCTTAGGGCTTTCTAAAGGCTAGATGGATAGTGGCATGAGGTGAAAAACCCTCATATCTACTCCCATTTCTATCCTTGGCTCTCAATTTTCCTAATACCACTTACCGTAGAGACCTAAACTTGACAAGTCCTACTAGAATTACACCTAACTCTAGTTCTCCAACTAGTAGTATAGGGTACATTCTAGTGGCAGTTGCCTTGTTGTTTGGTTTGGCAATCTAGATAGAATTATGCTAATTGCTATCTATGTTGAGACCCCCAACTAATACCAAGTCACACCCCCAAACGGCCCACCTACCAAATCTCATTGCTTAAAACCCACTTTGCCTTCTTACCTTGTCCATACTAGTCTAGGTAGTTGTTTTTTTATAATAGTTATTTGCATAGTCTCGCTCCTTACTGTTAACATAGGTTCTTTCTCTCTCTAGTGGTTAACTTAATTCTTAGTTGCTAATTGCTCTACCAGTGTAGTGTAGTTAAACCTTTCTCTTGTTGGGCTAGTTGCTTAATCTAGTTCCTTAGATTTGATTGCTCAGGATAATTTAGGGCTATGATAACTTAGATTTCATTTTGCCTTTACTTGCTTGTTCGATTAGTTTAACAATCAAACAAACCCTTTAAATTCCTTCAACCCTAGTCTCCACATTTGGAATGTAGCCAACGCTAGACTAGCTCTAGTGCCCCCTTTGTCCCTGAGGATCGACCACTACGCTTTCCCTTCACCTATGCTACAATAGTACCACGTGTGCTTGCGGGTGACCTATTTGGTATTGTGATCGACTTTGTTAGGGTTAATTTAAATTTTGAAAGATCCACATGTGTGTTACCCCTTAGGGTTGCATCTAGCCACCTCTAGTTGGCTAGTGCATAGCCTTGATAGGAGACACACTAAACTTTCTAGAACCATTTCTGGGGATAGAGGTGCTCGCCCTAGCTAGTTAGTGTAGCTTAGCCTTTCCTTTTACCGTCATCATTTCTATTCTTTACTCTTTGTTCACTTTTGTATATTGCCATTCTACTTGGTTTCTTGTTGCTTGTTTGTGTATTGTGCAGGTGACAGTTGTGCATGCACCACACACATTCCACTTGTACCAACTTGGTGTTGTACGACCTCGAGATAGGTAGGAGGAGATGCCAAAGTCACCGCAACCTACACTGATAAGTCGATATGGCAGACAACAACCCTCATGGGAATGCTCAACAACCTTCACCGTAGCCTAACTTCCCACTCTACAAGTATTTCACCCCGGGGAACTACAATTCTCCCATTGCCACCCTAGTTGACCAAATGTCAGGTCAATAGTTCTCCATTCTACCCGCACTCCTTGGACTCCTTCCCACCTACTATGGGATGGAGAATGAGAATCCCTACCATCACATTGATGCATTCCTTAATACGTGCTCCACTTTCCATGCCCCCGCCGCTACTGATGACTTCATCTGGAGAATCCTCTTCCCGTTCTCCCTAAAAGAAAAAGCTAAAGAGTGATATGTTTTGAATCTAGAGTTGGTAACTTGGAATTCCGTCAAGAATGAGTTCCTAAAAAATTTCTTCCCGATTGCTACGCTAATTTACATGAGAAGATGTATCACCTCCTTTGCTCAGAAAGAGAATGAACCCTTCCACAATGTGTGGAAGAGGTTCTAAAAGCTCCTCCGTGACTACCCCCACCATGAAGTGCCATTGTGGCAACTAGTCCAAGCCTTCTACACCAGGATTGAAGAGTTGAGCCAGAACTCATAATGTGGAGGCACTTTCATGGCAAAGCAACCAGAGGAGTCGTGGCCACTGTTCGAGCACCTTGCTGAAAATTCCCGCCATCGAGTTTCTACAAAAGGGGAACATTACAGTCGAATCTATGTCCCTCCACCTTCTTCTATATCTCCATCCCATAAAGTTTCCAACCCTGACATGATGAAGATGATGATGGACATGACGAATATGATGAAGAACCAAGTTGGTGGTTCTTCTAGTCAATCCACCATGGTGGTTGAAGCTGAAGAAGAGGAAGTGCATCCTTGCACTCTTATGGCCACTGAATCAATCAAGGCCCCATGTCCAACACTTATACTCCCGAGTGGAGGAACCATCCCAATTTCTCATGGAAGCAACAAAATGAAGATGGGAAAGAACAAGGGCAGCCAAGCCCACGCTATAGATCCAAGTTTGAAGATGAAGTGCTTGGAAGATTAAGAAGCTTGGATGAGGTGAAGAAGGATGTATCCTCACATGGGCAGTCCATCAACCATCTTACGAAAAGATTAGATCAAATCTCTCTCACTTGATAGAAGGGAAGAAGGAAGACTCCCATCTCAACCAATGTTGAATCCAAACAATGATGGTACTTTACTAGGAAACACTCAAAGTTCATATGATCCACCGTCATACTAAGCACTACTAAATACCTATGCTCCACCACCTCCTTAAGAACCTCTCAACTATCAATATTCTCCACCTCCACCTCACTCATACCAACAACCACCTCTACAATATCACCCCCATACACAACAACAACCACCACCACCTCAACAACCACCATCACCAAAACAATCACAACCGCAATTCATCATACAAAACCCAAATTCACCTCACCAAAGGCCACCACCACCAAAATAGCCACAACCACCTCCACAAACCTCTTCTTCTACTAATCATGAGCATGTGAAGGTAGTGAGTGTTTTGAGGAGTGGCTGGACTTTGGAGCACCCCCGTGATACCGTTGTTGCTGATAGAGGTGATATTGTGACTGGATAGGTTGATACTGAGATACAACTTGATGAAACTGTGACGAGAGCCAGAATTGATATTGTGACATCGGGCAATGATACTATGATACATAGCAGTGATACCATGATTTCTGTGATTCCCATTGATGATACTATTTATCTGAGCCATTTGGAATCCCAACTTTCCCCATTTCCTGAAGCTCTTATGGAGCCTTCTATTGAGAATAGAAGGAAGAAATATACTGATGACATCCTTGAGACTTTCAAACAAGTGAAAATCAACATTCCTTTGCTTGATGTGTCAAGAAAATCCCTTCTTATGCTAAATTCCTAAAATATTTATGCACCTTCAAGAGAAAGACCATGGAGAGAACCACAAAGAAAGTCATGCTCACTGAGCGAGTGAGCTCAATTATGCAGCATGCCATGCCAAGATAGAGGAAAGATCCTGGTGCGTCCATCATTTCATGCTACATTGGGGCACATCGCATAGACCAAGCCCTTCTAGACTTAGGTTCTAGCATTAACCTGATGCCATATGATGTGTTTGTCGAGCTTAAAATGGGGCAATCGAGTCTAGCTCATTGTACTTTGCTGTTGGATGATCGATCAGTAAAGATGCCCAGAGGGCATGTTGATGATGTGCTTGTGAGGCTTGATGATGAGACTTCTACTTTCTTCCCTGCCGACTTCATTGTATTAGACATGGGAAAAGACACAAGGAGGGTGCATATAATCTTGGGAAGGACATTCCCAGCCATAATTCATGCAGTGACTCATGTGAGGATTGGGACTATGTATGTGACATTCATGCACATGAAGATCTGATTGAACATCTTTAAATCTTCATCCACAGTCAAGGTGATAGGGGCCACTAAAGAAGATTGCTACCTCATTGAGTGCCTAGGTGAGATTGTGGAGGAATGCCTACCTGTGTGGATTTAAACTACCACTCAAGGTAGAGGTCTAGATCTAATAGTTGAGTTCCCAGATGAAGAGGATGAAGAGAATGAGCTAGCCTTGGTGGTTGTAAGTGAAGACCTTCCTATTTCTGAACCATTAAAGATCTCCCTTGAAGAACCTCCCACTATTGAGCTAAAGTCAATTCTAGAAGGATTGAAGTATGCTTTTCTAAGTTCAAATGAAACCATCCTAGTGATCATCACATTCATTCTCTCACCAGAATAAGAGGAGGCATTGATGAATGTATTGAAGAAGAACATCCAGGACATTGGATGGTCTATTGCTGAATTGAAGGGTATTAACCCCTCCATCTATGTACATAGGATCTATCTAGAGGATGATGCAAGGCCGACCCGCCAAATGCAAAGGTGGTTGAATCCAAAGCTAAAAGAAGTAGTAACTCAAGAGGTTGTGAAGATTCTAGATGCTCGGATGATCTATCCTATTTTTGACAATACATGGGTGAGCCCCATCCAGGTTGTGATAAAAAAGGTGGGATCACTGTGATAGAAAATGTGGATGGTGAGCATATGCCGGTTAGAGAACAATCAAAATTGGAGAATGTTTGTTGACTATCGAAAGCTCAATGAAAAGACCAAAAAGGACCACTACCCTCTCCCATTTCTTGACCAGATTCTAGAGAGGCTAGTGGGGAAAAGCTTCTATTGTATCCTTGACGGGTACTATGGATACTTCCAAATTGCTGCGCATCATGCATATCAAGAGAAGACAACATTCACTTGCCCAAGTGGTACATTTGCCTATCAGAGAATGTCATTTGGGTTGTGTAATTCCCCTTCTACATTTCAAAGATGCATGACCTCAATTTTTTTTATATGCTTGATTCATCGTTGGAAGTATTCATGGATGATTTCTCGATCTTTGGTAAAACCTTTGATGAATGCTTGATTCATTTGGCTACTGTCTGTGAGAGATGTGCAAAGATTGTCCTAGTTCTTTATTGGGAGAAGAGCCATTTCATGCTACCCAAAGGCATTTTTCTGGGCCATCGGGTTTCAAAGGATGGAATTGACGTTTATAGGGCCAAGGCTGGCCTCAGTTCCACTCTTACTATTCCTTCCACTATAAGACATGTCTGATATTTCTTGGCAGATGTAGGTTTCTACTTCCGATTCATAAAAGACTTTAGCGAGATCTTGAGACCTCTATGCCACTTGCTTGAGAAGGATGTTGAGTTTCATTTTGATGACAAGTGCGTTGAAGCCTTCAACCACTTGAAGGAAAGACTAGTTTCTACTCCTATCATGTAGCCCCTAGACTTCTCTTTGACATTTGAGATTACGATCGATGCATCCGACATGGCAGTGGGGGTTGTGTTGGGCCAAAGAGTTGGCCAGATTCCACATGCTATTTACTATGCAAGCAAGACTCTAGATGAAGCCCAAAGAAACTATGCAACCACTGAGAAGGAGTTGCTTGCACTTATATTCTCTCTCGACAAGTTTAGATCATATATTCTACAAAACAAGGTGATTGTCTATATGGACCATGCTTCTCTAAAATATCTAATGGCAAAGAAAGACTCCAAGCCAAGATTGATTTAATGGATAATGTTGTTTCAAGAGTTTGATATCGAGATCATAGACAAGAAGGGAGTACAGAATTATGTCGTTGATCATCTCTCCCAGATTGAAGTACATTTTTACAAAACAAATAGAATCAAAGTAACATTTCCACATGAGTAGTGTTCCTTCTCTCATCTACTCAAAGGTCGTGGTACCAACACATAGCTAACTTCTTAGCTAGTGGGGGGGTACCAAACACTTGGACGAGGGAGGAAAGTAGAAAGTTATTTCATATGGACAAGGATTATGTTTGGGATGATCCTCACTTGTTCAAGTATTGCCCCGACCAACTTATCCAAAGATGTGTTTCAGAGATGGAGGAGCAAGAAATTCTCTCTATGTGTCATTCCAGAGTTTGTGGAGGTCACTTTTGTGGAAAGCGTACTGCTGCCAAGGTTTTTCAAAGAGGATTCTATTGGCCTTCCTTGTTCAAAGACTCTCATGAGTTTTGTAAGTGTTGTTTGAAGTGCCAAAAGGTGGGCACTATCTCTAAGAGGGACATGATGCCTCTATCACCCATTCTTGTGGTGGAGATATTTGATGTTTGGGGGATTGACTTTATGGGCCCTTTTCCCCCCTCTTTTAGATATGTCTATATCTTGCTCATTGTTGATTACGTTTCAAAATGGATTGAGGCTATTGCAACAAGGACAAATGACTACAAGGTGGTGTTTGACTTCATGAAATCTAACATCTTTAGCTGTTTTGGTATTCCAAGATATATGATTAGTGATGGAAGAAATCATTTCATCCACCACACCTTCGAAGGCTTGCTTAAGGAACATGGAGTGAACCATCATGTGGCTACTCCTTACCACCCTCAAACAAGTGGTCAAGTTGAGTTGTCCAATTGGGAGATAAAGCTCATTCTAGAGAAGACGGTGAGACCGGACCGCAAGGATTGGTCACTTCGTCTCAATGAAGCTTTATGGGCATATAGAACTACATACAAAGCCCCGATTAACACTACATCGTTCAAGCTTGTGTATGGAAAAAGTTGCCATGTGTCGGTTGAGATGCAACACAAGGCACTATGGGTTTTGAAAGCCATGGACTTTGATGGAGAAAATTCTAGAATGAAAAGAAAATTTTAGCTGAATGAGTTGGAAGAAATGCGCCATGAAGCTTATGAAATTTCCAAGAGCTACAAAGAGAGGACAAATTTTTTGCATGATAAGTTGATCAAGAAGGACTTCGAGCCTGGAAAGTGTGTGTGGCTTTATAACACAAGGATGAAGTTCTTTCCTGAAAAACTTCGGTCTAGATGGGAAGGACCTTATCTCATCAAGAAAGTGTATCCATCTGGTACTGTAGTGATATGTGAGAAAGAAGGAGCTAGAGAGTTCACAGTGATTGACCAAAGATTGAAGTCGGTTGTGGAAGTAGGACCGAACAAGGAAAACTGAAGTTTTGATATAGTAATGTTAGTGGAAGAACATCAAGTTGATGAAGAGATGTGCTTGAATGCACACGAAAGAGATATTTACTTTATGGATGCTTTGAGAATCCCACGGAAATCAAGAGAGTCAAGAATTAATAAGCCCAGCTGAAGGCATAAAATTTAGTGCTAGTGGGAGGCAACCCACCTAGGTTTGGGATCTTTTTCACCCAACCTTCTCTTTTTGATACTTTTTTTTTCTTTTCCACAAAATACACACACATGTGTTTAATAGTTTTCTTTGAGTTTTGATGACTAAGATCAATTTTTGGCAAAATATCAAAGAAAAATCATGTTTTCAAATTTGAGTTGAAAATGTTGAAGGAATGACCCCACCACGGCCGTGGAAGTAGTTTCCAAAAATGGTCGTGGCCCCATGGCCATGGGTCGTGTCTTTGTTGTGTCAAAGAAGCCGAAAAAGTCAGGGTTTTTGGCCAAGTTCATGCATGAATGGCCACGGCCATGGCCTCCATCCATAGTCGTGTCAAGGATAGTTGGCCACGACCATGTCCCCATGGCCTTGGGTCATGTCTTTATTGTGTCATAGATGCCAAAGAAGTCAGGGTTCTTGGCCGAATGTCCACAGCCATGGCAAGGATGGATGGCCACGACCGTGGCATGTGACCACATCTATGGTAAGGTTGGTTGGGAGCACTCTTCATCAACAACATGACTGCGACACCCCACCACGACCATGCTACCAAACCCTGGCCACGACCATGGCACGGTCCGACCCCACAAAAAATACAACTTAAGTCCATCTTCAACTCGACCCCCCCATTGCAACACTTCTACTCGCAAGTCAACGGTCGTGGCGGCGGTCCTTCATCTACAACTCCTCCAAGCTCCACCTCCAAGCCCCCAAGTCGCCTCCAAACCACCACCAAGCATCCCCATATCATACCCCTTCCATTCCCCTTCTATTTCAACACCAAATCATTCATTAATCCACCCTCCACCACCACTTTCTCCTCCATTTCACCCTACAACCATCCCCACCTAAAACCTCCACCAAAACCTCCATTTCTCCCCAAATCTAAACCTAATCGTTCACCCACCATCTAAACCTCCATATCCTTCCATTCCACTCCTCATCCACCTCCATTACATCATCTACCCAAAAATCCATTTTCCACAGCCCAACCACCCCCTCCACATCCACAAAATGAAGGGGATCACCAAGGCAGTGAAGAAGGGGGCTCAAAAGAGCCTTGATGTGATTACTGGAGGTAAGGCTCGCACCAAGAAAGCCTCCTCCCAAGTCTACATGCCTTCCCACACCCCTTCACCATCAAATTCCATCGCCCAATCACTTCCTCGATCAATGTCCGTGAATTCATCTCCCACACGGTCATCCGATAGCCACCATATTACCAATGATATGTACTGGGGAGAGGAGGAGGAGGAATCTGAGGAGGATATGGACAACTTGGTATAAGAAAAGAATCCAAAGATCAAAAGAAACCCCATCTTCATCAAAGAGCCTGCCAAAGCCTACTCTAGCATGCCAGTCGACGTCTTCCATGGTAGCAGAGAATGGAGAGCACCCACAACCTAGGCGGGAATTTCCTCCAGATGAAGAGCAGTTTGCACAGTGGTACTCCAAACAACGGGTGCCAATCAGCCTTGATACAAGTTCAGGGTCCCAATCGTATAGGTTGGATGAGGAGGAGAAAGACAATGAAGATGAGGAGATGCAACTGTTAGTTGAGGCATAGGACATTCTAGCTGAATTAGAGGAGGACAGGTTGAAGGCCTTAGGCAAGCCCCCCATTGGAGTTTCCTATGGTAGAGGACACATACATAGGAAGATGACACTCACATACCCAGAAGCCATGACAAGGCGAGCCATTACTACAAGGTATGGATGCAACTAAAGTATTGATGAACTCAGAATCAAGGTGGTCGTGGAAGAAGGTTTGAAGAAAATGGGGCTATGGGACATTCTTTTCACAAACACCCAAATTACTAACACCACATTGACACAAGAATTCTTCACCACTCTTGAGAAGAGGAAGGTGAGAGGCAATGATGCTATCAACATTTCCATGTTAGGAAACATGCACACTCTCCTAGTAGTTGATCTGAATGGTGAATTTGCTGCCAATCCTAAAGAGGCTAAAAAAATGAATGACATCCTGCTTGAGAAAGAGGTAGATTTCAACTAGGTACACTTCAAGAATCTTTTGACAGGGAGCAAGGACTGCTATGCAGGGAGGTCAAAACCTCAGCCATAAGCAACCCCCTGTTCTGCTATGTGCAAAAGGCCTTGGCAAACACAATTGTGGGCATGTATGTCATAAGGATATGTTTGTCATGATAATAATGCACCATAGTGGTATATAGACCTCGAAGTGCTCTTAATTGATCATATGAGGCCCATACCCTCCAAGAGTAAAACACCTTTTATTATGGGGGAATTTGTAACCTCAATCACACTTGCTTTGGGATACAATCTTTTTAGGTTGGAAGATAAACATGAAGTTGAGTTTTTTGACTTAAACTATCTCATCACACTATCAAGATGAAGGACCAAAGAATGATATATCATGCAAGTAATGTGCCAAACATTGAGCTTGAGCTAACATACCATGTTGTACCACTTCTCTCCATGTTGGGAGTCCTCCATAAACTGGAGGCCAAATTGTTGGAATGGTAGAAAAACAACCCAAGAGAGACATACAACAGGGGAGCCACTACTGTGCAAGAAGATATTATTGAATCTAATGTGCAAGGGTAGGAGCAAGAAACTGAAGGACAAAGGTAGCCCTGAAAATCAAGGAGAAGGGATGAAGGAACATCCCAACTGCAGCAACCCTCAACAAATGCCTACGACATGTCCACCATCTAGGCACAACATAACAGCATACAAATGACACAGGGTGACATGCAGCTGATCCAACAATACACGTGGCAAGACCAATAGTAGATGCACCACTAGGTCAACCTCCTGTATCACTACCACCATGCCCAAGAAGCAAGAAACCCCGAATGGGGTGGATATTTTTGGGGTAGCATTGTTGGATATTCTGAGACATACCCTCCACCCTAGGATGAATACTAAGGACATTACTACCAGCATCCTCCTACATGCTGAACTCCTCCTCAAAATCCTCCTCACTCGTCTGACCAACTGCCACAATATCCATGACACTTACCCTATCTACCCTAAGCTATAGTTTCATGTTCAGGACAACATGATTCTAAAGTTTGGAGTGGGTATGGTGGTATGCACCACCCTATATCTCTCTTTTTGATTTTGTTCCACCTTTTCCCTCTAGTTTAGTTTTTCTTGTTCTTATTTTTTATTGCATCTTTGCATAGCATGTAGTTACTTTCATGCATTTTTGCCTAATATTAAAAAAAATTCTCCTTTTTTCCATGCATTGCATATCATGTAGTTTTTTTCAGTAATTTTTGCATGTTTTAACTAGGATTTGCATGTTTTACTACTTTAAGTTCAATAATGTAGGTTTAGATGTGATTGAAGGCAAAGTGGCACCATTTTGGCCAATTTCGCCCAAATTTGAATGTTCTTGACTAAAAAGCATGTTTGGACTTAATCTCTATTGTTTGAAATGAAATGTTTAGTCCTTTGACAAATGCATGTTGTTTCTTAGAGTTTATTGCTATGTGGTCTTGTTTGTTGACTTTTTACATGTGCATTACTTCTCTCAAGTTTGTGCAAGTTTTGATTGTTTTGTGAATTGATCGAGCTACAAATGCTTAGAGCCTATGGAATCACTTGGTAGAAATGTGAATGGCATGTTGTTATATCATGTGGTTTGATATCATTTGATGAAGTATTGGATTAGCTTTCATGTATGGAATTTTATGCTGAAGAATACACTAATGACCCCTCTTTGATCCGACTATACTTTCACCATCTTCATACCTCTCTGCCTCGTGAAAGGATGCCCTAGTGCACATTATCAGCCTTGGTCACCTCTAAAAGTTTGGGTAGTCATATCTTTATCTCCTCAATTCACTCTATCCATTATATGACCTATTTATACCACGGGCAAATAAAAGAAAAGAAAAAGAAAGCAAAAAGAAAATAAAAGGATTTTCCTGTTTAAGAGCATTCAAATAAAGAAAACATGAGTGCTCTATGTAATAGCACTCCAAAAACCTTTTTGTAACCCTTTCTTCTATTTTCATACCCATTGAGCTAGAAAACATCAAATCTAGCTCACTTTACCCTTTTCTACAGCCACATGGGTCATCTAGTGTGGTTTGAGGCATAAGATTGAATGCATGAAAGCAAAATAATACTCCTAGTCATATATGATTAACACCAACATGAAACGGTTTACTCAGAATGATATGAAGGACATATAGACAACTTGTCTATTCTATGATTTATATTTGAAGTTAGTGCTCATTTCATGATTGGTATGTGAAAGAGGAGACGAGAGAGGTGGAACACATCACTTAGTCACTTCCAAGACCATGCAGTCAATAATTTCTTGTTGCTATACATTTTTCACTCTTATTGATTGAAAGAAAACTGAAAAGAGAGATTAAGTTGGGGCAAACTTGAGGACAAGTATGTTTTAAGTTTAGGGTGGTGATGCAACCCTATTTTAGGTCTCCATCTTGTGCCATTTTGTACTTTATTCACATCTAAACAAAGTAGAATGCAAGTTAAATCCCTCAATATGAGTATTACTATCAAATGCACTTATGGACATTATTTGCACTATTTTCAGGTACTTGGACCATGCTTTGGATAGATGAGAGAGAAGGAAGGAGTTTTAGAGTTCCTCCACTCATGGAGGGGTCCAAAGAAGGCTCCAAAGCTCCCTCAACCTACCCCTAATGGCTAAGATTTGACATCAAGCAAAGAAGTCCATGGATGATGAAAGTTGAAGTACATTTAGCCACTAATGTTCCCAACACGGTCGTGGCCCCATGTCCACGGGAAGTGTTTTTATTGTGAAGAATCAACAAGGATGTCAGGGTTTTGCACCAAACTCACCACGGCCATGGCCATCAGCATGGCCGTGGCCCGTTGAAGACACCACAGTCATGGCCACATGGCCATGGGTCGTGCTTTTGTTGTGAAGAATCAACAGGGATATCAAGGCTTTGCACCAAACTCACCACGGTGGTGGCCATCAGCATGGTCATGGCCCATTGAAGACACCACATTCGTGGCTAGTAGAAGAGAAAATGCCCGTGCTGCCCCCCACAATCAAGACTTCCTCCTCGAAGATAGTCATGGTACCCCACCACGGCCATGGTGCCACTTACCCAACACGACTGTGGCATCCTACCATAGCCATGGCCACCACCTATACTTAGCCTTTTCACCCCCTTTCACACCTTGACTGTGTCCACTCCCCCATGACCGTTCCCTACTATCCCAACCACGGCCGTGGTACATCAACACAACCATGGTGTCCAACCTACCCTACCCATTTTTACACTATTTTTCCTATACTACCCCTATTGGATGAATGGGCTCTAGAGGGAGGGTGAATAGAGCTTCACAAATCTCACAAAATAGATTAGACCACAAATTTATATAAATTGCAGAAACTTAAACAAGCAGCAATTTGATGTCTTAATCTAGCATGCACAACAAGGATGAGAGACAAAGAAGAATAAGCACTTGGACAAGTGGTTTAGAGTGGTTCCATGTCCTAAACTTAGGAGCAATGTCAGTCCACTACCTAGAGAGGGTAGTCTGTAGGATTTGCAATCTTGGTACTCTTATATTCCACAATAAGATTACAAGACACAAAAACCACACATCCAAGGGCTTAGTACCTCAAGAAAATATCTTCAACCTATAGAAGGAGCTTACCCAATTGAGCCATGGAGTCTTCAGCCATCAACATGGACTTACCCACTCCTTTCTTCATGTCTTCTTCCTTCAAGGAATTACCCATCTTTCTTGAGCGCCACCTTGCACATCTCCTTCACTTGGAGATCTTGATCACCTATCTCCTTCACTTGGAGACCTAGATCAACTTGCCTTCTTCAGCCTTGAAGAACAACAACTCCTTCTCCTTCACTCAGAGAAGATCTTCAACATCTATCTTCAAAGGAATGGATGTGGGAAGATTGAGGAGGAGAGATTTACATCAATACATGGAATAGCTCTCTTACACATGAACCTATCTCACTCATACTCATGAATTTGACTTGATGGTAGAGAGAGAAAGGGTCCCAAAGGGTTAGAACACTCTCAACTATGCTAGCACCAAGTTTGCAATGAATGAGCAGCCTTGGAATGAACTCCAAGAGGGTCTAATTATAGTTGAGGGTGCTCCTTTAAGTTGTGGGACACTTGGATATTAAAATATCCATTTTTTGTTCAAAGAAATGACACTCTTTTCACTCAAAATAGTCACCAACGGTCACATCGCTTTTTTCTACAAATTCCGTACAGTGCAATCGGTCGAGTTTCAATAAAGTTAACTCGATCGATGGAGCAAACAACAAACCGATTTTCAAAGTATCGGTAGAGTTTGTTTTGAAGAAACTCGACTGATCAATGAATGATCATTTTGGTCATGTACTCCATCGGTCGAGTTCTGTGTAAACACAATTCGATCGATGCTATATTTAGAAAACTGACAAAGATTGATCGGTCGAGTTTATCCTGGGGAAAACTTGACCGATTGACAACCTAATTTCAATATTTGAAAATGCATTTAATGTGATCTAACATTGGTGTTTTATGTCCCAATAATTTTTCTCATCTAAGTTACAAGTCAATTCATCATTACAAGTGATTACAAAGATGTTCTAAGGTCATTTACATAGAAAACCCAAATTGCACACTTGTAGCCATTTGACTTGAAATTGAGCCATTATAGGGCTTTGGATTTCAGATCCTTTTCATGTACGTAATGCCTAAAATCAATCTTCAATACACATATTAGATACATATGAATGGAATGGTTAAGTCATTATCAAAATATAGGCAATGTATAACCTCTAGGTCAACATTTTCCCCCTTTTTGACAATGACAAACCATTCCTCAAACATATTGAAAAGGATATGAAACTTATACCTTTGCTTTGCAAAATAGGGAGATTCATGAAATGAACAATGTGAATTGCTCCCCCTCAATCTATGCTTCCTCTAACCTTCATGGTTAGTCTAACTACACATAGCAATACCAATATATATGTAATATGTAGTCCTTTGCAAGTTCACATAAAAAATAGTGAATTGAACAAGAAAGGATCTCACTAGCGAAAAGCAATATCATAGCAAAGAAAAACCAATATGATTGAGTTTCAAGACTTGAGCTATCTCTGCTATATCTTGAAATATCTCTCCCCCTTTTGACATTATCAAAAATGTGGGGGGGGGGGGTAGAAGAGTAAAAATCTAGGTCCTCTCCAAAACTCAAGCAACCATATATGCAAGGGAATAAGTAACAGTTTAAAAGCATATATCACACAAAGACAAAAAGATAACATACAATCCAAGTCATAATCAAAATATAACTCAATATGGCACCAACGCATAGGATAAAATAGAGTAAATAGCCATAGTGCACATCAAAGATATTACAACTCAGATATATGTCCACATGAAAGCAACTACAACCATAAAAGAGATAAAATAGAGATAAGAAATAGTACAACTCATAAGAATGTGCCAAGATGTTTCTTATACAAAATAGTCTAGAAAGACGTAAATAATAGGCATGATAGACTATAAACTAAGAAACCACCTAAACATCTAAGCTATCTATATCAATGGTATCATCATCATCGCCAGGTGTGTAGTCCTCGTCCTCGTCAGAAGGAGCAGTAGCAGTGCCAACATCAGATCCAACACCATCACCATCCCATCATCAAAAGCGTCCTCACCATCATCATCTCCATCATCAGTAGCATTATCGGCCTAGTCGGGCATCTCCTCATCGGTATGAGGTCCAAAGGAACGATCAGGACAGCGGGAATTCTTCTCAACCCAAGACATAATAAGAGCGTAAAGCTCATTGGCCTGTGGGAAGGTCAGAGCAGAGTCACCCAAGGAGGCTAGCAGGGTGGCCAGGGGGCTAGTAGGTAATGGTAGGAAAGCAGGAATGGAACTACCAACATCAAAAGGTGGTGGAGCAGCAGCGGAAGGCTGATGAGTAGGGTAGTAATGCACATATGCATATGAAGCATAAGCACTACCGGGGTAGGGCTGGTAGGTGGGGTAGGGTGATGCACAAGATAGGTTCACGTGAGACATGATGGAAAACAAATCCTGGTGCAGGTGGCCCTGAACCTGTTGGTTATATGCCTATTGATGCATCATATAGCCCATAAAGGTCTCATTTGACACATGAAAAGACGCACGGCTAGGTCTAGAAGGAGGCTGTGGCGGTGGAGCATGGGTGGAGGAGGATGGGGTAGCTGAAGCAGAGGTAGAGGCAGAAGCACTAGAGGTTGGGGAAAACACAGGAACGTACTTTTGAAAAGTAGTCTCACTAATAAAAACACCCTTTCTGGAAATCGGATAATGGAAGTCAAAAAAGAGACATTTGTCAATGGCGAACTTGAAAAAACCACAAATCAGAGCCGGGTAGGGTGGGTGGGTGCCTTTGGTGTTCTTACCAGTGTCAAAGTAGGTCATGTGATGTAAGATGTATCTGGCCCACTTGACACTGATATTGTTTAATAAACAATACATAATGATTGTGGTGTTCTCTACAATGTCCGTTTGATTTCTCTTTGGATGGACATTACAGTTAATCACCAAAGCCAATATGCACCTCTTTAGGTCAAGAGACGAGGAAGGTAGCGTTGACTTCTCCTTATAGGCCACGTTAGGTTTCCTTAAAAACTGATGAATATCTGGTAATGTCAATTCATAGTGTTTGTAAAAACCTTCCGGGTCAAGAAGATCGAAATACTTGCCATAATTCTTACACCATGTGTCGTTTTCCTCGTCTTTAGAAAAAAAGACATTTAAAGTATCCTTGGAGATTTGGAAATGATGACCGACGATCATAGAAGTAAGAATTACTTGAGTATTCGGCGGTGGGATTAGCAAATTGTAGTTCCAACGCAAGTTGGCGTAGAACTAGTGAACAACCTTAGTACTCGACAAAGAGTTGTGAAAGAAGTCACATTCAATCGCTAGGGCAGACAAATAGTGGGTGGTGAGAAGCCGAGAAACAGAGGCAATAATCACTTGATACCTAGGGGAAGGATCGATCAAGGCACGAAAAGGAAAAGGGCTTTGGGGAAGATAGTCCTTGTACTTATTTACAACCTCAATCGACACAAAGGAGGTATTATCAAATGGAATCAAATGATTATTAGATGAGGAGGCTGGAACATTTCTTGGAGCAGGACGTCTTTGTCTATGAGAAGCCATGGGAATGGAAACAAGATGAACAACATTCAAACAAGCAAAAGCAAACCTCAAACGCTAAAAAAAATCCACCAATGATGCCTCGGGAGGTCAAGATCAAGGTTTCTAGGTTGATCTAGGGCTAGGAGTGGGAGGTTTAGGGCTGGGGTTGAGATCTTAGGGATAAGAGATGAGGAATCAGTCGTCTATTTTCTATTTGAGAGGGAAAATAGTCGACCGATCCTAACTTTTAAGTTGTCTCAGCCTGTGGATCGGTCGAGTTCTGTGTATGTGAAACTTGGTCGAACGGTCCACTGAAGAACTAGTCTCGGCTCCTGATCGGTCGAGTTTTTTGTGGGGGAAACTCGACCGAAGGTCAACCTGACCTAAAAGTCACATTCTTAGTTTCTAGCCATATACATGCCAATTAAATTCACTTTTCAATTCTATTATGTATAATTAACATTCTTAGGAACATTTAGCTCATCATTGGGTACTATTTTGTGATAAAACATGAAATTAGATAATAAAAAACCCAAAAACAAGCAAAAACTAAGCATGTTAACAAGCAAGTTAGACACATTTAAGCATATATAGGCAAAATAAGGTGAAAAAAAAACATGTGCAAACATATAGGATAAAGACAACTAGCTAGATCACATAGCAATATCATCTAAATCAACAATGAGCAGTTTAGATTGAATAAAATTGAATTGATCTCTAGCTAGAGGTTTTGTAAAAATGTCCGCCAACTGGTTTTCTGTGTCCACATGCGTGATATAGATATCCTTCTTGGCAATGTGGTCATGAAGAAAATGGTGGCGAACCTCTATATGTTTGGCTCTACTATGCAATATCAGATTATAAGATAGATTAATTGCACTAGTATTATCACAAATGATAGGAGAAGCGTCAAAAAATATGTTGAAGTCTTGGAGCATTTTCTTCATCCATAGGACCTATGCACAACAACTCCTGGCTACAATGTATTCAGCCTCAGTGGTTGATAATGCCACGATGCTTTGTTTCTTAGAGAACCAAGACACCAAGCATGGTCCTAGAAGAAAGCAAGTGCCACTTGTGCACTTTCTATCAACCAAACACCCTGCATAATCTGCATCACTATATGCTCTAAGAGTAAAATTCCTTGATTTAGGATACCATAATATAAAATTTTGGGTTTTGGCTAAGTACCTTAAAATCCTCTTAACAACTATAAGATGCAACTTCTTAGGGCTAGATTGAAAGAGAGCACACAAGCCAACACTAAACATAATATCATGTCTAGAGGCAGTTAAATAAAGTAAACTTCCAATCATACCTCTATAGATCTTCTCATCTACCTTCTCACCTTCTTCATCTTTGTTAAGTTTGGCGGTGTTGGAGATGGGTGTATCCATCAGCTTCATGTTCTCCATCCCAAAGCACTTGAGTAGTTCATTTGTGTACTTTCCTTGGTTGATTAAGGTTCCTTCTTTTGTTTGTTTGATTTGAAAGCTGAGGAAGAAAGTCAAATCACCCATCATGCTCATTTCAAACTCACTCTGCATAAGAGAACTAAACTCCTTGCAAAGATCAAGATCAGTCCCGCCAAAAATGATATCATCAACATAAATTTGGATTATAAGAAAATTGCTAGAAGTGTGTTTTAGAAACAAGGTAGAATCAACTTTGCCCATGACATACCAATTATCTAACAAAAAGTTATTTAATTTTTCATACCAAGCTCGAGGGGCTTGTTTGAGTCCATAGAGAGCTTTTTGCAACAAATAAACATGATTAGGTAACTTGTCATTTTCAAATCCTGTAGGTTGAGCAACAAATACTTGCTCCTCGATTGTACCATTCAAAAACACACTTTTAACATCCATTTGATATAACAAGAAATTTTTGTAACTAGAAAAAGCAAGTAGCATGCGAATAGATTCTAATCTAGCAACAGGAGCATAAGTTTCATCAAAATTAATATCTTCCTATTGGTTGTAACCTTGTGCTACTAACCTTGCTTATTTCTTACCATTTTTCCTTGCTCATCTAGCTTGTTGCAGTAGACCCATTTGGTGCCAATGATCTTTGTATCACTTGGTCTTGGCACTAGAGTCCACACATGATTCTTCTCAAATTGCTCTAGCTCTTCTTGCATGTCTAGGATCCACTCATCATCACCAAGGGCTTCTTTGATGTTCTTTGGCTCCAGCTGTGAGATGGAATCACAATATACTTGTTCTTTATTGTAAGAAGCTCGTGTCTTCACTCTCTTGAATGGGTTGTCAATGATCAACTCCTTGGGATGATTCTTAGCAAAGTAGGGAGTAGGATCCTTCTTTTCTTCATCTTCTTCTTCTATCACCTGCTTACCTTTGTTGTCGATGTTAAGGTCTTTCAAGATAGGAATCAAGTCATCTGCAACATCATTATCAACAACATGCTTGCCAACAACAGGGTTAGTTTCAATAAACTTAACATTGATAGATTCTTCAATTTTAGACAATTCAATGTTGAATACTCTATATGCCCTATTTGTTGTGCTATAGCCAAGGAAGAAAGATTTATTAGATTTTGGATCAAACTTGTTGAGAGAGTCCTTCATGTTTAAAACAAAACAAGGACATCCGAAAACATGAAAGAAATCAATGGATGACTTTCTACCACGCCATAGCTCATAGGGGGTTTTCTTCAAAGAAGGGTGTGTAAAAACTCGATTTTGCACAAAACTGTAGTGCTAATGGCTTCGGCCCAAAACTTCTTAGGAATGTCATATTCTAGAAGCATTATCCTTGCCATCTCTTGAAGCGACCTGTTCTTCCTCTCTACTACCCCATTTTGTTGAGGCGTACAAGGAGAAGAGAAATTGTGTGAATAACCAAATTTTTCACAAAAATGCTCAAAAAGATAATTTTCAAATTCTCCCCCATGGTCACTTTTGATAGAAACAATCCGACAAGAAACTTCATTTTCAACCCGTTTACAAAAACTCGAGAAAACATCAAGAGTATCACTTTTCAAAACGAGAAAGAAGGTCCAAGTATATCGAGAGAAATCATCAACAATAACCAGACAATACTTGGAACCACAAAGCGTTTGTGTTCTCATTGGTCTGAATAGATCAATATGAAGAAGCTCAAGAACTCTTTTGGTACTCATGACTCCTTTGGACATGAAAGAGGATTTGGTTTGTTTCCCTTATGTACAAGGTTGGCATTTCTCATCCTTATCAAAATCCAATTTAGGAAATCCTCGAACCAAATCCTTTTTTCTCAACTTCTTCATTTTATGCATATTCACATGACCCAAACTTTGATGCCAAAGAGAAATATCATTTTTATCCACGACCAAGCATCTATCAAGTACGGGCTTAAGAGCATCAAGAATAATAACATAAAGATTACCATTTCTAGTTCCATTATACCATTTCTAGTTCCATTATATATGACATTGTAGGAGAGGGAATCTAGAAGCAAACATTCTAAAGATGTAAACAATATAAGATATCCATTATCACATAGTTGACTTACACTAATCAAGTTGTGATGTAGGCCATCATCAAGAAAAACATTTTTGATACATAGCTCATTGCCCACATCACCCTCACCTATGACCTTACCCTTCTTGTTGTCCCCGAAGGTCACGAATCCTCCTTTATTTTTCATGAGTTTATTAAAGTGGATGATTTCACCAGTCATGTGCTTTGAGCAGCCACTATCTACAATCCATCTCTTTTTAACCTGCAAGAAATAAGGATGTCGGAACCCAACTCAAACTTTGTGATCCGGGGTTAGCTTGGGGACCCATTTCATCTTTGGATTGGTCCCCTTGGGCTTGTAAGGACAATAAGTAGAATAATGGTCATAACATTTGCAATGGATAGATACCACCAGGTTCTTAGAGCCGAAAGACTCTCCATGGAAGATAGGAGGTTCCACACTCTTCTTCTTACCCTTGTTCTTGTTCTTGTTCTTACCTCTTGGAGCACTCCCATCATATCCCAAACTATTGGTACCAATTTGTTTGGTAGAGTGTTCTAGGACATCATTGAGGGATTTCTTACCCATAAGGAACTTTTGCAAAGAAGATCTTGTGATGGATCTTCTTGGCCTTGGGGTAGTCACTCTTGTAGTGGCCTTTTTGACCACACTCATAGCACCTTGGAGTTTAAGAAGAGGGCTTTCTCTTGAAGTGTTTTCCCTTGGAGTAGTTTGCTTCATGCCCATTAGGGCCTTCATCTTCACTTGAGGAAGGGTTGGGGGACTTCAAAGCAGGTTGTTATTGCCGCACCATTTCTTCAATTTGTGCTTTGAAGGTTGTGTCCTTTATATTCTTGGACTCTTTTTCTTCTCTCTTCTCTTCCTCTTCTTGCTTGTCAAGCCTAGGCTCATGAGCTTGAAGGTTACCAACCAGCTCCTTGGTTGATAGCTCACTTAGCTTGTACACCTCTTCAATTGAAGTAACCTTGGGCTCCCATCTCTTTGGAAGAGATCTCAAGATCTTGGAGTTGATAGTGCCTCTATCCAACACACTCCCAAGGGCTGCCAATCCATTTATGATAACATTGAGCCTAGTGTACATATCAACCACTCTCTCATTCTTACCCATCTTGAAGTTCTCTATAAGACTACCAAGCATGTAGATTTTGGATTCCTTTACTTGCTCGGTTCCTTCATAGGTGACACACAATTTGTGCCATATCTCATGTGCGGTGTCCCGTGAGGAGATCGGTTGAACTCAGATTGAATGAGGGTGGCGTAGATGATGCTCACAACTTTGGCGTTGAGTTGAGCATGCTTCATTTCAGCTTCAGTCAATGTGGTGATGTCCCCTTTTGGATCTTCATATTTGAGGTGGACTATCTTCCACATTTCATATCTCACACCTTGGAGGTAGAACTGCATCCTTCTCTTCCAATAGAGGAAGTTGGTGTCGTCAAAGACCAAAGGTCCCATGGAGAAGCTTCCTTCTAGGTTAAGCGAATTAAGTGCTGAATCGCCCATCTTCTCCTACTTGTTGAAGTAGCTTGGAGAAGACCTGCTCTGATGCCACTTGTTGGATCAATGGGCTCTAGAGGAGAGTGAATAGAGCTTCACAAATCTCACAAAATAGATTAGACCACCAATTTATATAAATTGTAGAAACTTAAACAAGCAGCAATTTTCTGTCTTAACCTAGCATGCACAGCAAGGATGAGAGACAAGGAAGAACAAGCACTTGGACAGGTGGTTTAGAGTGGTTCCATGTCCTAAACTTAGGAGCAATGTCAGTCCACTTCCTAGAGGGGGTTAGTCTCTAGGATTTGCAATCTTCATACTCTTATATTCCACAATAAGATTACAAGATACAACAACCACACATCTAAGGGCTTAGTACCTCAAGAAAAGATCTTCAACCTATAGAAGGAGCTTACCCATTTGAACCATGGAGTCTTCAGCCATCAACATGGACTTACCAACTCCTTTCTTCAATTCTTCTGCCTTCAAGGAATTACCCATCTTTCCTGAGTGCCACCTTGCACATCTCCTTCACTTGGAGATCTTGGTCACCTATCTCCTTCACTTGGAGACCAAGATCAGCTTGCCTTCTTCATCCTTGAAGAACAACAACTCCTTCTCCTTCACTCGAAGAAGATCTTCAACCTTTATCTTCAAAGGAATGGAGGTGGGAAGATGGAGGAGGAGAGATTTACATCAATACTTGTAATATCTCTCTTACACAGGAACCTATCTCACTCATACTCATGAATTTGATTTGAAGGTAGAGAGAGAAAGGGGCTCAAAGGGTTATAACACTCTCAACTATGCTAGCACCAAATTTGCAATGAATGAGCAACCTTGGAATGAACTCCAAGTAGGTCTATTTATAGTTGAGGGTGCCCCTTTAAGTTGTGGGACACTTGGATACAAAAACAACCATTATTTGTTGAAAGAAACGACTCTATTTTCGCTCAAAACACTCACCAACAATCACATCACTTTTTTATGCAAATTCCATACAGTGCAATCGGTTCAGTTTCAATAAAGTTAACTCGACCGATGGAGCAAATGACAAACCGATTTTCAAAGTATCAGTCGAGTTTGTTTTGAAGAAACTTGGCCGATCAATGAATGATCATTTTGGTCAGGTACTCCATCGGTCGAGTTTTGTGTAAACACAACTCAACCGATGTTATCTTCAAAAAACTGACCAAGATTGATCAGTTGAGTTTATCCTGGGGAAAACTCGACCAATTGATAACCTGATGTCAATCTTTGAAAATGCATCTAAAATGATCTAACATTGGTGTTTTATGTCCCAATAATTTTTCTCATCTAAGTTACAAGTTAATTCATCATTACAAGTGATTACAAAGATGTTCTAAGGTCATTTACATAGAAAACCTAATTTGCACACTTGTAGCCATTTGACTTGAACTTGAGCCATTCTAGGGCTTTGGATTTCGGATCCTTTTCATGTACCTAATGCCTAAAATCAATCTTCAATACACATGTTAGATACATATGAATGGAATGGTTAAGTCATTATCAAAATATAGGCAACGCATAACCTCTAGGTCAACAACCCCCACTTACCCTAGTGCTTCCCCACCACCTATATATACATAGGTGGTGGTCGGGGAACAAAGGTTAGACCCCCTAGCTGCTACTACACCCTCCTACCCACTCCTTGAGCATTCATTGCACTCCACCTTGCATTTATGCTCTCCATCCACCATTTCCACCTTGGAAATCTAGTTTTCTAGGTTTTCCTTCATAATTCCTCATATTCTCATGCCCATCTTCACCATTGGAGGAGGAAGGACGTCCCCAATATGCTAGGATGTGAAGAAGGATGCTTCTACTTCAAGATTCATGGAGTTCTACCCCTTCTTCCCCTTTCTTTTGCTATTTCTTTGATCATGTATAGTTAAGCCCCTAGTGGTGAGTTGTTTGGGGTTAAATTGTGACTTTGATACCATATTGGGGGGAAATAACTTGTAATGAACATGATTTCTATATATGGTGATTGGTTCTTACTTCTATCTAATTTCTTATTTTATTGCATGTGGTTTGTGCTTATAACATGGATTGCTTGCTTTGAGATGCTTGATGACACTTAGCTTCTAAGAGGAATTGGCGTGTATGTGGCAATATTAGGAATGGCTCTTGGGTCCAATTAGTAGATCCCTAGCTGGACCCTTTGTTCCTACATACACATCCATCCTCGTACAAGTGAGTGCGAGATCTAAGTGGCTAGTGTAAGTGGGATTAGTGCAATTTCCTAGGGCTTTCTAAAGGCTAGATGGCTAGTGGCATGAGGTGAAAAACCCTCTTCTCTACTCCCATTTCTAGCCTTGTCTCTCAATTGTCCTAATACTACTTACCCTAGAGACCTAGACTTGACAAGTCCTACTAGAATTACACCTAACCCTACTTCTCCAACTAGTAGTATAGGGTACATTCTAGTAGCACTTGCCTTGTTGTTTGGTTTGGTAATCTAGATAGAATTGTGCTAATTGCTTGCTATGTTGAGACCCCCAACAAATATCAAGTCAGACCCCCAAATGACCCACCTACCTAATATCATTGCTTAAAACCCACTTTGCCTTCTTACCTTGTTCATACTATCCTAGTTTAGTTGTTTTTGTTCAATTTAGTTAATTTCTTAGTCTTTCTCCTTAGTGTTAACTTAGGTTCTTACTCTTTCTAGTGGTTAACTTAGTTTTTAGGAGCTAATTGTTCTACTAGTGTAGAGTAGTTAACCCTTTCTCTTATTTGGTGAGTTTCTTAATTTAGTTCCTTAGACTTGCTTGCTTAGGATAATTTAGGGTTGTGATAACTTAGATTTCATTTTCCCTTTACTTTCTTATTCACTTAGTTTAATAATCAAACAACCCCATTTAAAACCCTTCAACCCTAGTCTCTGCATTAGGAACATAGCCAACACTAGCCTAGCTCTAATGCCCCCTCTGTCCTGAGGATCGACCCCTACGCTTGCCATTCACCTATTCTAAAATAGTACCTCATGTGCTTGTGGGTGACCAATTTGGTATTGTGATTGACTTTGTTAGGGTTAATATAAATTTTTAAAGATACACACATGTGTTCCCCCTTAGGGTTTCATCTAGCCACCTCTAGTTGGCTAGTGTGTAGCATTGATAGGAGATGCACCATTAATCCACAAACCATAATTGTTGAATATTGCCTTCAATCCCAAATTCAATGACAAAAGTGTTTTATTACCAGGATAACTGAGTTCTAAAAGAATCAATGGGAGTAAATGGAGAACTCTGAAGGTTTGAGGTCAATAAGGAGGTACAATGAGAACTAGTGTAAATCACACATTATTGTAGAATCTCAAGTTTGTCATCTAACACAAAACCTCATAGTTCTAGTATAACAAATATGAGATTGAAAGATTGTGAATCCAACAACTCAGGTAGGTTGATCATAAGATGATGAGTCAACATATTAATAGAAATTATTGAGAATCAAATCTAAGAAATGGCTTAAGGCCATTATCAAGTCCATGTAAACTAACAAGGTATGACCTTAATAGTACTACCTGAAGGGGTAAAACCCAACAGGTGAAGTTGGGGTTTTCATTTATAAGACATGCATGGATAACATGAAATGAAAATTTGTTTATAAAGGTTTTTTTGAAGTCAGTTCAAACTGTTGAACATGAAAACAAAATTCCTTAACCAATTGCCATGCTTATTGTTGCAGCTAAAATAGACTATGATATTTGATAAGAACTCTTTAAAATCGGATTCCTTAAAAGGAATAACAAATGGGATGTGTACGTGACACAACCTAAAGGTTTATAACTTTGTTAATTTTAATAAAGTCTATAAGCTACAAGGCTCAATGCAAAGATTCAAAACAAGCATCTCAAAGACGGATCTTTTTACTTGATAGTCAAACAATTTGACTTGAATCAAGAAAAGAAGAAATCTATGATTACAAAATATGTAGTGGGAGCATATATGGATATTGCACATACTGATGGGGAATAACAACTCAATATATGATATTGAGATCTGGTGTTGAAAAACACCTTCTATAATGAAGGATTAAGGTGAAACATCCTCTAAAATAGGGATCGAGATCTATAAAGATAGTTCTTGAAAGTTTCATGACCTAAGTATGAGCACATATAAATAGCAAGACTGAAAGAGTTTAGTGTGAAGGATTTATTGAGAGAGAATTCAGATTAGTCTCTCATAAACTCCATATTTTAGTTCTTATGAAGAATGTAAAAGACATGAGTGAAATATCATGTACTATAGAAATGGATCTATCATGGATTCTATAAATGTACTCATCCTATATTCTTATATGTATTGGACATGACTTGATAATTTTGGTTTAAAATAAGGATTATCAGAATGTCATTTAATGCATTCATTAGTACTTGAGAAGAACTAGCGGATAAGTTGTTATAACCATGGCAACAAGGAAGAGTTGAGTGTAAAGAGTTACACTCATGCAAGCTTCTGTAATGATAGAAGATGATCGCAATACTAAATTTGTGTTTTTAATCTTATGAGAAGAGTTATTACTTGGAAAGAGTTCTAGAATAAAACACCATTAATTCTACAATTGAAGTCAAGTATCCTAGTCTTATGAACATAAGAGTGTATACTATATGAGTCTAGAAGTTTATATGAATGAACTTAAAGATGTTCCAACTATTGACGACATAGTAGTAACACACGCACAAAAATGGAGCTAAATGTTAGGTGAGGAATATTAAATAGCATATTATGAGAGTTCTACATCATACGAGAAATTGTACAACGAAGGGTCAGGAAACATGCAATATATAGACAAAAAGTAATGTGTTGCTAACTCGATGGATTAGCACTTACGCAACAGAAACATGGTGGGCATGTTTATATAACTAAGGATGAGATTCGTGGGTGATTGTCTCTAAGTAGAAGTGGGAATCTACTAGTAAGTATGCCTTGAGAGACAATCAATCATATGATGATTGTGAAGTCATATTACATAAAGGATTTGATTAATAATGACAAAGGCAAGCTTCCAATTCATTTCGATTCACTCAGTTATGAGATAATGAGGAAACATAATGAATGTCTAAAGAATGATAGTTACTCAATGATGTATGTCTTCATATATGTGACTTGGAGGAATGAGATTATACGGATGTTAAGAGTATGTACATTCTTTCTATGTCCCTGGTTAGATGTTATAATGGAAGACAGTTAGACAGCAAAAACACATAAGATTGGAGTGTGAGTTTGTTGATGATAGAATCTCATTAGTCATTATATGTTGATATCAAACTAAGCACACATATACATGTTAGAGAATAGTGTATCAGACAAACCCACCTTGAGAGTGACACATGGAAACCATACTTGGTAAGTCATAGTCATCTCTCATAGTGAAGGTGGTGATTGTGATTCTTAGACCCAAAGTCACTACACCCATCACATGTCATTTGGTATACTTTGAAATCATCAAACATAACCCTAAAACATGGATTGTCATAAAGGTGATGATTGGGTATCTATGACACACAAAGATAGATTGTGAGTGATGTATATGGGATTTGTCCCTCCTACTGGAGTTTGATATTCATGGACACTTGATTAGAAAGATTGAGAAATGCATGTGCATGCACATGTGAATCAATATATGATATTAAGGTCACATATATCTCATATAGTCTGCTCTTGGATCAAGAAATATGGACTAAACATTGACAGGATGATGCTTCCATGCCTCAAGTTCATTCTGGATATCAGAAACAAAGGAAATATACAACTACTACAACACCTTACACAGATTGTAGGTTGAAGTTGTTCTCCAACTTTCCATTCACTTGGTTCTCACTGATGTGTGACTAGGAACCACTCTTTGCTTGTGATGTCATAAGCTAGTTATGGGTATTCACTACTAATGCAATATGGGACCTATAGGGCACTACTACAAAAACAACGTTCAACGTTACTTTTAGAGGCGTCGGTTTTTTAGTAAAACCGATGCTGGTAACATTAAACGTCGATTAATAATGACATCCGACGTCTATATTTGAAGACCAGCCAGACAAGGGTATCGTTTTTCATTTAGTTTCGGTTGAAGAAAAGAAACTGACGCCTAAAGTAGCCCACGAAATCCAATTTTTTCGAGCAAAAAAAAATTGTGCCAAAGTATCAGATACAACGTCGGTGTTTTACCTAATAACCGATGCTGAATGAGGATAAAATTTGTGTTACAAGTTCCAATATGGGAATCGGTTGTCTTAGCATTACTGACATGATAAGGGTGCGCACGCCGTCCCCGCAAAAAAATTAGCGTAAAGGAATGTCCAATTGGACGTCGGTTTGTTACTATCAACCGACACTTAAGATTTTAGGTGTCGGTTTTGTAGATAACCGATGCCTTTTACAAACTTAATAGACCCGCGATCACCCGAGTCTTCCCCTTTCTTCTGTTTCATTGTGAGAATTCTAGCTCCTCTCCTACTGCTCACCTAAAATCGCTCGACAACGTCCCCGCCCGCCTGCATTCAACCTGCTGCTCGCCACCGTTGCTGGTGGTGCGTCTCTACTCGCCGCTGCTGCCGCCGCGTCCTCCTTCTCCTGCTGCTAGTGCTTCTCTGCTCACCGACCTCCACCGCTGCCGCCTGCAGCTCTACTCGCCGCCTCCTTCTATGCTCACTACCGTTGCTCTCACACCACAGCCGCCGCTCTTCTCCACACTGCTTTGTAGCCCTCTTCTTCTTCCTTCATGTCCCTCTTTTCTTCCTTCTCCCTTTAGGCCCCTCTTCTTCTTCCTCCTGCTCCCACTCCTTACCAAATGGATTAAAGCAAGGCCATGACTGTGTGGGATGGCCACAACTGTGGATGTGTTGGCCGACCACGGTCGTGCTAGCCAGCACGGTCGTGGTAGGCCAACACAGCCACGACCGTGGCCAGCCCACATAGTCGTGACCTTGCTTTTATCCATTTTGTAAGTAGGGAGCAGGAAGAAGAAGATACATTTGTAATTGAATACTAATTCTTGACCTAATTCTGTAATTTTGATGCTTGTTGAATAAAGATATTAAAACCTTAATACACAGTTCACCATAATCTTGAATTAACTATATTGCTGAAATCTTGTGATCAATCTATGTAAGATATCAAAACCCTAATGTTAAATCTATGATTTTGTAGTGATGTGTCACCCTAACATCTACATGAATCCCTATTTTATGATGTAGATTGATGATAATGCATGAGCTAGTTTGAAATTTTGAAATGAATTATGAATCTCTCCATCCCTAGGTAATACTAATTTATATGTAATCTTTATCTTGATGATGAACATGCATGGACACTCGAAATGTTGAAATCAATGTTATAGAATGACAACACATGTATTTTTTGGCCTAGAAACTCGTCCAAGATTTACTCATTAGGAGTAAATCTCGGATAGTCCCGAGTTTGGGACTGTTCTTGAACATCTAATCTCACTTAGGATGTAAGTGTATAATGTGTATTTGGTTTTCAAGAAAATTCTGGTAGCATTTCCCCGTTTGTTCTCTAAGTACATTTGTACTTGGAGAACAACAGGAAAATGTTACCAAAATTTTCTTGAAAACCCAATACACATTATACACTTACTAGTGAGATTAGGTGTTCAAGAATGGGATAGGTGGTACACATTTATTATATATAAGAATGACAGCACATGTATTTGTTGGCCTAGAAACCCGTCTAAGATTTACTCATTAGGAGTAAATCTTGGATAGTCCCTAATTTGGGACTGTTCTTGAACACCTAATCTCACTTAGGATGTAAGTGTATAATGTGTATTTGATTTTTAAGAAAATTTTGGCAGCATTTCCCCGTTTGTTCTCTAAGTACATATGTACTTAGAGAACAACGGGGAAATGCTGCTGAAATTTTCTTGAAAACCCAATACACATTATACACTTACTGGTGAGATTAGGTGTTCAAGAATGGGATAGGTGGTACACATTTATTATATATAAGAATGACAGCACATGTATTTGTTGGCCTAGAAACCTGTCTAAGATTTACTCATCAGGAGTAAATCTTGGATAGTCCCCGATTTGGGACTGTTCTTGAACACCTAATCTCACTAAGGATGTAAGTGTATAATGTGTATTTGATTTTTAAGAAAATTTTGGCAGCATTTCCCCGTTTGTTCTCTAAGTACATATGTACTTAGAGAACAGCGGGGAAATGCTGCTGAAATTTTCTTGAAAACCCAATACACATTATACACTTACTAGTGAGATTAGGTGTTCAAGAATGGGTAGGTGGTACACATTTATATATATAAGAATGACAACACATGTATTTATTGGCCTAAAATTTTAACCATGCAAAAACTCTAATCCTAGACCTTAATCTTGTTGTAATATATACTTGTTTTCTCTTTGATCATAGAATGGATAGATCATGGATGTCCATTCACAATCACTGCACCCCAGAGTTTATTTCTGGTCTTGACCAGTTTATTAGATTTGTCGAGGAACATAGGAAACAACCTGGAGATAGGTTCTACTGTCCATGTAGGCATTACAGTAACAACTTGAAAGTCAACACTGGTGACGAAATCAAAGTCATGTCATGTGCAACGTAATTATACAAGGCTATAGAGAATGGCACTGGCATGGAGAGATTTCAAACCTGAAACCAGTGGATGTCGATAGCAGTGCTTGTGTGGAAGAAGAAATTGCCTTTGATGACGTAGATGTGAATGAACCAGTTCTAATAGACATCGTTGATGCGATGATGGATAGTTGTGGGGTAGAGCACATTGATCCACCTCCCATTTTTAGAAACATTGTGCATGATGCTGAGATATCATTATACATAGGTTGTACTAAGTTTACGAAGCTTAGCACTGTGTTGAGATTGTATAAGCTGAAAGCTAACAATAGATGGAGTGACAAAAGCTTCACGTCATTGTTGTCTTTGTTGAAAGAAATGTTTCCTGAAGGAAACGAGCTGCCAATCTCAACATACCAGGTAAAGAAATTGTTGTGCCCAATGGGAATGGATGCCAAGAAGATACACACATGCCCGAATGATTGTGTATTATTTCAAAAGGACTATGTGGATTTGAAAGATTGTCCAAAATGTGGTGCGTCACGGTATAAATTGATCACTTCGGGGGGAGTCCAAAACTGGTTCTCCTGCCAAGGTGATGTGGTATCTACCTATAATATCATGATTTCAATGCTTGTTTTCCAATCCGATAGATGCTAAAATTTGAGGTGGCATGCAGATGTTAAGAAAAATAATGATGGTTGTAATCCCCCATTTAGCAATATGTCTTGCATTTTTTAGTTGTAATCCCCCCTCATCTTTAGGCAACACCAGCCTAGAGTAGCGCATCGGGTGGTACTCACTTGCCCATATAAAATTTGAGATTTTCATCTCCATTCTATCAAGTACAGCTCCCGGTATCTCTCCCTGTTGTACCCAGAAGATAAGGAGACCTTCTATAGCTGATCGGATAAGTGTGACACGTCTCGCCATGGATGTCTTCTGTGTAGGCCATCTCGCAATCATCTCATCCAGTTTGTCAATGCATTCAGTAAAGTCTTTGACTTGTAGATTGCCCCCGGCAAGAGGAAAGCCCAATTATTTAGTCAAAAATTTACCTAATTCCACTCCCACAGCTTCCTACAATCTGGCTTCCATGCGATGACAATTCTTTGAGAGAAAAAGTTGAGTCTTTGTAACATTAATGCGCAGCCCCGTCTCCTCTCCAAACTTTCCCAAAAAAAATTTCAGTTCCCATAGCATATCCGCTTTACCCTCTATAAACAGTAAGAAATCATATGCAAATATAAGATGTCTCATAGTCTTCATGCCGTGGACCGTGAAGGATTTGTGTGTATGTATGTATGTATGTATGTATAGACAAATACATATAAATATATATATCCATGTACATATGTATATAAAGTCGGGCTAGAATAGACTCTAGTGTATATATCGCATCGTACACTCCAATGAGGTTTGTCTATCTAGACCATATATTTATAGAATCTAATCCATTGAACTTCATTGTTATAATGATAATACGCTACATACAAAATTTGACCCCATTTGGATGGGTGTAATCACTCATCCAAGGACAACAAAATTGATGCACATAACTAATTTGAAATGCATGATTTTTGCATCTTCTAGATGCATGACCTATAAGTGTCCAAATCATCTCAAAATTGTTATATAGTATGTTGTTAATATTTTTAAGAACATCAATAATTCTGATTTCTAAAATAATTGATTCATGATGGAAAACGATTAAGGTGTATAACGTCTCCGGTACACCTGAGTGTATTCCAGCTTAACTCTCTATCTCTCTCTCTCTATATATATATATATATATATGTATGTATATATATATGTATGTATGTATGTATGTATGTATATATATATATATATATACATACATACATACATACATACATACTATAGACATGAACTTGGTGTAGTAGTTTTGAAGTTGCATTTTGTCGGTAAGGGAATAGACCGATTGGTGAATTCCGCTGGCCTCCAATGAAGGGACCTGGGTTCGAAACCACACAGAGAAGCATCTCTTGATTTATCACCCTCTTGGGCGTCCGGCCTCTGTCACGGATTATGGGAGGGGGAGGGGAGAAGTCTTTCTCTCTTAATCCCATACATACATACATACATATCAGTTGTCGCCTTAGTTTACCACCCTCCTAGATGTTTGGCCTCTATCACATGCATGGGAGAGGGGGAGAGAATGCCTTTCTTTATCCCATACATACATACAAACAACCGCCTAGGTTTACGGTGGCTCTGGCGATCAGGGTGACGATCAGGGCAGCAATCAGAAGGACGAAGATGAACCTCTTCAGAGAGGAGGCTTGCCTTCCCCTCCTCCATAGCCAGATCCTTTCTGGATGGAACGATGGCAATACCTGCTGAAGAAACTAATAAGAAATCATGGATGCAGGTCCTAAAAGGGATAGAGCAATTCATGCCAACTCAAACTTATGACCCTCTGGTGATCGAAGAAGGCAAAACATTCATTACTATTGACGAAAATACCTATGAAGCTATGGAGAAGACATGGGAGCACACCTTTCAGTCTACATGATGGGTAAAAGACCCTATTACTACATTTTCTTGCTTGGATCAGACGTGTTTGGAAGCCCAAAGGGGGGTTCAATTTGTATTCAAAGTTTGACAAGTTCTTACTGGTTAGATTCAACAACGACGATGACAAGAACAATGTGATAAACATGGGCACAAGATGGTTTAATGACAGGCTCATCACTGTGAAGGAACATCACACGGGTGATGATCTGAAGAACGATCAATTTAGTTCTATACCATTTTGGATTAAGATCCCTAGCATGGGGAGGAATTGGTCAGAAAGAGCGATGGGGATTGTGGCCTCAGAAGTCAGGAAGGTTGTGAGGGTGGATCTGAGATCTCTTCATATGGAATCCATGGGTGAAGTGAAGGCACTAGTTGAACATCAGGTGACGGAGGAACCTCCACAAGAGATCTGGGTCAATGTACCCAAGAAGGACCCGATCCCTATGGAGATTCATTATCAATATATCCCAAAGAAGTGCCTTGAGTGCAAGGTCTTTAGACATGATAAGGGGGATTGCCCACTGCATGAAGAAGAAAGGAAGGAAGCTCAGAAGGAAAAACCTAAGATGGCATGGGTGGAAGTCCATCATAAAAATAATAGCATGGATGCAAGACAAACGAAGACTCATGACGAACCTGCTAAGGAGGGTGCTGAAAAACCTACTGAAGATGATACTATCAGAGTAGAGGGTGACCCCGTGGAGGAAGGTGCATATGAACATATTGGTAAAGGAACAAAGGTTATCGTGCATAACAACACAGACAAAGGTAAAACCAATAATGTGTCTACTCAAAATAGATTTTAAAGACTGGATTAAGATGGGAAGACTGAAAGTATGGAGCAGCCTGAGAAAGAGGCTAACACTAGTCCCAGGAACAATGATAAGGGCTCCAAGAATGTTAGAGGTGGCTCTAGGGTGACCGAGACATGAAAACTCAGTTGTCCAAGAAGAGTCATCATTGAACTTCTTCATGTCAAATGTTTATGGTTCCTACAAACCACAAAAACAAAGGGAGGTGAGACGGGTTATTCACTCGATCCAAGCATCTATAGCAAGTCTAGTTGAAACTAAAATCAAGGGACACAACCAAAAACTTATGTCTAAGTTGTTTCCTCAAGGCTGGAAGTGCATTTCAAACCACGAGCACAACAATAACGTCAATCCAGGTGGACAAATCACAACCCGCCATGTAAGCAGGCCATTGGCCCACCTCAAAAATTCAGAACTCTTCTACCTTTGTGCGCAAGATCTTGACCGTTGGATCTGAACATCCAACGGTCCACGTTTTTCATTCTTTCTCTTATTAACTCGAAAATTCAGTAAATAACATAATTTTAGGAAATTCGTTAAAAATAGTAGGAGTGTCATAAAAATACAAATGAATACTCCATTTTGATTAGAAAAATGCAACAATCACGAATATGGCATCTTTGGACCCTAAATCTGACCTGAATAATTACTCATATTTATTTTTTCTATATATTGTTTAATTATTTGGAAAAATACTCGAACCTATTTAAATTACCAAAAACCTATGATCATCATCTTTTTGCATCTATATCATCATGAAATGATCAGATCCTTTTATTATGGCTCAATTATCAATAAAACCTATTTATCACTCCTTTCCCTATTTTGACCAGCCAAAATGTACATAATTATATAATATGCTCTATAGACCATGATTCTGACTCTAAGATCCTACTCTGATGTGACAATAATAATCTTGGACCCAAATCCATACTCTAAGATTCATACTCAACTCTCATGACTCCAAAGCTATAAAAAAAGAGCCTTTTTATATATTTTTTCAGAATAATGGTGATTTGAACAAAACAACTAATAAATACCAAATCTCCAATAATTTCAGGAAATCAAAGGCACTAGTGAGGAGCATCTTTGGACTCCCCACTTCTGATTAGAAGGTACGCTATTACCTCTTATTGGCTTAACTATATTTAATGCTGGAGAACTATGAGTAGTGGAACACTTGGCATAAGATATTGGATGAAATGGATGTAATTTGTATGATGCTTAAATGAATTGCTATTGTATGGTTTTGATGAATTATCTGAATTTTGTATATGTAATCTTATAATACCTGCAAACATAATATATATGCTCCATTATGTGAAAGCACTAATTCTCTTTGGTAGCGTAGTGTTTGGAAAGTGATCATTCTCTTTGGTAGCAGATCCCGTTTGTACAATGCTCTAACTCTTAAGTAGTAGATCATAAGGCCTTACATCTCATACTCTTTGGCAGCTGAGATGATGCATTATTCCCTTAGGTGGCAAATGCATGGTAGACATAATGGAGAAATATGCTTAAAAGATACATGTTTGTGTTGTTAATAAACTCTTTCTTAATATGGATATATTGTTGTAGTTTGCTTATTGTTGTAGTTTGCTTATTGTTGTAGTTTGCTTATTACTGCCAAATTTACTTTTATTCTTTTTGCCAAGTATAAAAGAGGTAAATCAAATGACGCGGAGGCATACTCAGTACAATATATTTTTATATTGTGCTGACGCGTACCAATTGCATATGTTTTATAGGTACCTTCTGCTGATGATGCTCATGATGAAAGGAAGATGATGTTGCCACTCTATATGCTGGCTCACAAAAATCAGATCTATCATGGGGATGCTAAAGCTAAATGGGACTCTTAGTTTATGTTCTTTATCTTCTGTAATTAGTTTCTCATGTATTAAGTTTCTTCTGTAGCATTCCTATGCCTTTGGGCCCCTATGTAATGAACAATTTGGTTTATGTATGGAAGCTTTTTATTCGGTGCATTTATATATTCATGTGTTTGATCCACTCAGGGATGGGCAACTTTAACTCTATTGTACACCTTATGTTGGCGCCTGAGGTGTACAGTGGGGTTAGGTTGTTAACCCGTGACAGATGGTATCAGAGCAGGCACATGAATCAATATAGATGTATCAAATAATTAGTAACCTTAACTAGACCTAGGGTAACCCACATTTAGCAGTAAAATGCTGAGGTGTCTAGAAGGGTACCTTGCGGAAGGTTATGACATAATCACTCTCCCCATCTGTTTTCATGGTGCGAGGGTTCCCACCGCAAGCTATATGCCTGGCTAACACAATTATTGTTAAAGTGGGCACCCTTACCTTAGATAAATCTTTCCTCTCATCTATTCTCAATTAAGGACTACCCCCAACCAACCTATTTAGTGAATAATATACACTAGGCTTCTCATCTACTTTCTCTCTCATGACCATGACCAATGATATACCCTCTCTATTATGTGGGTAGATTAGGAGAAATGGGAACAACTAAAATACATGAAAAAATGGAAAAACACATACCATGATTGTTAAATCTTTATTGGTTGCATTATGATCTATCTCAAATAAATCTCTAAACTATCTTTTATACGAACTTGCAGATGCCTCCAAAAACTAGGTCTAAGAGAACAAGATCTAGTGATGGCTCTGGTGATGAATCTGAATCACGCCCAAATAAGACCAAGGTTGTAGGCAGTTGGGAAGAACAAAAGAAGGTGATGTTGGAATGCATGCATGCCCTAGCCCTAAAAGAAACCAGCAATAGTGCCTCATCCTCTAGGACCAACCATGAAACCACCATTAGTGACTTCCTTAAACTCAAACCCGAAACCTTTCATGGAGAAGACTTAGGTGAAGTCCTAGATAAAGCTGATGCATGGATCATATCTGTTGAAAATGCCTTTATAGCCCTTAAGTGTCCTGAGGAAGATAAGGTCACCTTTTCTACCTACCAACTTAGGGGGTCCGCGAAGTTGTGGTGGGAAAACTATTACCATACATGAGCACTTCCAGATGCCCCCATAGGTTGGGAGGAGTTTAAGGGGATCTTTACCAACCGTTTTATGCCCATATCAGCTAGGAAGGAGAAGAAGAAGTAGTTCAATAACCTCACCCAAGGAAACCTATCTGTTGCTGACTATGTTAGGGCCTTTAGACTCCTAGAGCGTCATGCTCGCAAATTTGATGAAGATGAAAAGATCGAACACTTCATAGATGGCCTCAACCAAGAAATCAAAGTTCACCTTTGCACCTCCACCCATACTACCTTTGAAGCTGCCATCAACAATGCCCTTACCCAAGAAAGAACCTTAGGGAAGAGCAAAACACCAAGCTTGGGATACCTAGGTCTAACTGATGCATCTGTCACCAAGGGCAAGGAGAAGGAATATGATAAGAAGAAGCCTAGCAGCCATGGCATGGGAAGAGGAGGAGGAAATCACCATCGAGGTCAATCACACCGAGGAGGACCAAATAGGGGAGGTCGAGGCCGAGGAGGACCAACTAAGGGAATATCATCAAATCATTTTCGGTGCAGAAACTGTGAAGGAGTACACCCAGGAAAATGCAAGTTTGAGAAACATGTATGTTACTACTGCAAGAATGAAGGGCATATGAGGTACAATTGCCCAAATATGGTCCAGGGGGCACCTCAGAATCGTCCTGCCCCATTACCTCAGCCTAGAGCTCCACCTGCTCAGCCATCTATCCCTATAGCTCAGGCTCAGTCAGAACATCGTCAGGGCCGAGTCTTTGCAACTGATGTAGAGGAAGCTAAGGCCAATGACAACCGTCTGATTTAAGGTAATAATGTTAATAATTCTTTACTGTGATAAATCTTTGAAAAACCATGATCTTATATAAAATCATAATGTAGGTATGATATGTCTCCAAGATCATCCTGTTGTGGCCCTATTCGATTCAAGATCAACACATACCTTCATATCTAGAAATCTTGCTTCCATGCTCAAGTTAGATATTAATGATCTAGGTTATATCTTGGATGTGACAACTCCCAGTGGTAGAATTTATACTTCTCTTCAGAAAACCAAAACCTTGCCTTTTTCTTTTGGTAGTCATCAACTTCAATCTGCTTTCATTCTCCTTGATATGGAAGATTTTGACATAATTTTGGGGATGGATTGGCTCTTTTCCAACTTTGATATGATTGATTGTCGAGGCAAGAAAGTAGTCTTTTGTGCACCCAATTCTAAACCTATGACTATTTCTGGGAGAAAAGAAAGAAACCGAAATATGATTATTTCTTCTCTTAAAGACGAAACTTTGATAGCCAAAGGATGTAGAGCCTATCTTGCTGTTGTATCTGTGCCTGATCCTAAGGTGAGACCTTTAGAGAGCTTGGATGTGGTGAGAGATTACCTGGACGTTTTTCATGAGGAGCTTCCAGGGCTGCCTCCAGTTCGTGAGATTGAGTTCTCAATTGAGTTAGCACCGGGAACCGCACCAGTCTCGAAGGCACCTTATAGGATGGCACCTGCCGAGCTTGCAGAGCTCAAGAAACAATTAGAGGAACTTCTTGATAAAGGCTTCATCCATCCTAGTACTTCTCCTTGGGGTGCTCCTGTCCTTTTTGTTAAAAAGAAAGATGGGTCAATGCGAATGTGTATTGATTATCGCATGATCAACCAAGACACTATTAAAAACAAATATCCCCTCCCAAGAATTGATGATTTGTTTGATCAGCTTCGTACTGCCACTGTGTTCTCCAAGATTGACCTTAGATCAGGCTATCATCAGTTACGAGTAAAAGATTGTGATATTCCAAAGACAGCTTTCAGAACTCGATATGGACATTATGAATTCGTGGTGATGCCTTTTGGCTTGACTAATGCCCCTGGAGTGTTTATGAATCTGATGAACACTGTCTTCCAGCCATTCCTTGACAGCTTTGTTGTGGTCTTCACTGATGATATTCTTGTATATTCAAATTCTATTGATCAACATCGTGAACACCTCCAGAAAGTCCTTGATGTTTTGAGAGCCCAAAAATTGTATGCTAAATTATCTAAATGTGAGTTTTGGATTGACCAAGTCATGTTTCTTGGCCATGTCATTTCGGGTGGGAAAATTTCTATTGACCCAGCCAAAGTTTTAGCTGTCCTTGATTGGAAAGCCCCCACCAATGATTCTGAAATTCATAGCTTCCTTGGCCTAGCAGGCTATTACCGTCGTTTCATCCTCAATTTCAGTAAAATAGCCCTACCCATGACTAAACTTACCAGAAAAGATGTCAAATTCGTTTGAACTCCTGAGTGTGAAGCTAGTTTCCAAGAATTGAAATCTCTCTTGACTTCTGCCCCAGTTTTAACCTTACCTTCTGGTAATGATGGCTTTGTAATATTCTCTGATGCTTCTAAAATGGGTCTGGGTTGTGTACTTATGCAAGATGGTAAATTTGTTGCCTATGCCTCTAGACAATTGAAACCTAATGAGGTCAATTATCCAACTCACGATTTGGAATTAGCTGCCATTGTCTATGCTCTCACAATCTGGAGACATTATCTGTATGGTGCTACTTTTGATATATTCACGGACCATAAAAGTCTCAAATACCTCTTGACTCAGAAGGACCTCAATCTTCGACAGCGGAGATGGTTGGAGTATCTCAAAGATTATGATTTCACAATAGCATATCATACAGGCTAAGCCAATGTTGTAGCTGATGCTCTTAGTCGTAAGAAGTCGATTTGTGCATCAATGCATCTGGAACCTTCATCTTCTGGGTCATCTCAAGCAGAATCTAGCTTTATTATTTTGGCAAATATCAATATTATTCCTAGTCTTCTTTCTGAACTTCTGATATCTCAAAAGAATAGCCCTAGCTTGGAGGAGATGACTGCTCTTGTGGAAAAGCCCCAGACACATCTATCTGTTGGTATAGACGGTGGACTAAGGTACAAGCATAGGATGTGGGTACCTAAAGAGTCAGAGATTAAGAAGCGTATCCTTCAAGAGGCACACAGGTCTAAGTATTCCATACATCCTGGATCTACTAAGATGTATAAGGACCTGCAGAGACACTTTTGGTGGAGAGGTATGAAGAACAATATCGCTGAATTTATCTCTAAGTGTCTCACTTGCCAGCAGATTAAGGTTGAGCACCAACGTCCCGGTGGTCTATTGCAACCCTTACCAATTCCCGAGTGGAAATGGGAAAACATCACCATGGATTTCATGGTGGGACTACCCAGGACCAGGAAGGGTTATGATGCAGTTTGGGTTATAGTAGACCGGTTGACCAAGTCTGCACATTTCTTACCTATGCGGACTACAACCAAGGTTCCTGAACTTGCTGGGTTGTATATAAAGGAGATTGTTCGGCTGCATGGGGTGCCAGTTTCTATAGTTTCAGATCGAGATCCAAAGTTCACATCACATCTATGGAAGAAGGTGCAGAATGAGCTGGGTACACAGTTGAATTTCAGCACCGCATATCATCCCCAGACTGATGGCCAGTCAGAACGCACTATCCAAATCCTAGAGGATCTTATCAGAGCATGTGTTCTAGATTGGGGAGGATCTTGGGATTACTACCTTCCATTGGCAGAGTTCTCTTACAATAATAGCTATCAATCTAGTATTGATATGCCACCCTATGAAGCTCTCTATGGTAGGCCACGTAGATCCTCTCTCCATTGGGATGAAATCATAGAAAGGAAGATGCTAAAATCTGAGGAGCTACAGTTATATGCTGATAAGGTGTCCTTGATTAAGCACAGGTTGAAACGGGCCCAAGATCGTCAGAAGTCATATGCAGATGCACACAGGTCAAACAGACAGTTCAAGGTTGGTGACTATGTTTTTGTAAAGATTAGACCTATCTGTGCCATAGCTAAGAACAAAGGAAATCTTAGTTCGAGATACGTGGGTCCTTTTGAAGTTCTGGAGCGCATTGGTGAATGTGCTTATCGACTTGCTCTTCCTCCGCAGTACAACATGATGCACAATGTCTTTCATGTATCCAACTTGAAGCAATATGTGAAGGATGATAGTCATGTGCTGAATCACGAGCCTCTTGAGTTGTGGGAGAACCTCTCTTATCCAGAACAGCCTACAAAGATTCTTGACTCCAGGGTCAAAGAGCTCAGGAACAAGCAGATCCCGATGGTAAAGGTGCAATGGAACCATCATGGTGCAGAAGATGCAACCTGGGAACTACAAGCAGATATGGAGCAACGTTTTCCTCACCTCTTTTATCCAATTTAATTTTGAGGACAAATTTTCTTTTAAGGTGAGTAGGATGTGATAAAGTGACTTTTCTAATTTCTTTTATGCTTTGTTCCTTTAATCTTTAATCTTTTTCAAAACCCTAATTCTCCTAAAGTTTAATTGGCCACACAAAGATTGGTATTTCGAGCCCAAACTTTACCAACATGTGGGGTATGTTATGGTAAAGCTATGGTCCAAATCTCATGTCATTTGGACATTCCTAGATCCCTCTATGATTTTTACAAGTTCTATTAATATTTTGATCAATACATGTCACGATTTCAATCATTAAGCTATAGTTTTGTTTATTTTCCTTCTTAGTTTGCGGCGCTGACGTCAGCAACCTGTAGCTCTCTCCCCGTGAGCCACCCTGACCACCTGATGGTGCGTCCACGGATCCAAGATGGATCGGACGGCCATCCGGTCATCCTCTACCTCCGCTTGACCCGGGAGTACGTGGCTGCAGCCACCTCGTGCAAAGATGAGCCACTACCCACCACATCACGTCCACTTAGCGCGAAACCGACCGAGGCAATGCCTCCACCTCTTCTCCACAAATGCAACAAGCATCCATACGTCTCGCGCCGATGATCAGAACCATCCCCACGACTGCCACTGGTCGCAACTGGCTCCAGCGCGCCCAAAACGAATTGGGCATCCCGCGCTCAGACCTCCTCCAATCTTTTTAACCACCTCACAAGCTTTGCCTACACCCCTTTGCCTTGTTCCAACCTTCAATTTCCCCAGAGCGAGCCTTGAAGACCATCGACCTCAAGCTTCTTCTCCTAGCTCTGTCTTCCATCGTCGAGCTACTGGGTGGGCTGCTCCTGACCTCCTCATCCACCATCGGATGATCCTCGAACTCCACACTACCCTCCTCCAGCCTACCGGCACCTCAACACCAAGGTAGCTGGCCTGCTACTCCCGCTTCCATCTTCCTCCGCCGTGAGCCGTGTAGCTCACTAGCCTTCTAGCCGACCCGGCGATCCCAGGGGAGCCACGACCCGAGGAGCGGTCGTCCAGCTGCGGGAAGCTCCCACGAAGCTAGCCTGATCTCCACCCACACACGAAGAGGCCCCAAACTCCGTCAAGAGCTCGCTGGAGATCGTGTCACGCACCTGCTGTGATGCTGTGAGCAAGGAGAAGAGGGACCCGCTCGAGCCTAGGTGGACCAATCACGGGAGTCCACGTTGATCCAGGTGGACAAATCACAACCCGCCAAGTAAGCAGGCTGTTGGCCCACCTCAAAAATTCAGAACTCTTCTACCTTTGCAGGCGAGATCTCGACCGTTGGATCTGAACATCCAACGGTCCACATTTTTCTTTCTTTCTCTTATTAACTCAAAAATTCAGTAAATAACCCAATTTTAGGAAATTCATTAAAAATAGTAGGAGTGTCATAAAAATACAAATGAATACTCCATTTTGATCAAAAAAATGCAAGAATCACGAATATGGCATCTTTGGACCCTAAATCTGACCTGTAAAATTACTCATATTTATTTTGTCTATATCTTGTTTAATTATTTGGAAAAATACTCGAACCTGTTTAAATTACCAAAAACCTATGATCATCATCTTTTTGCATCTATATCATCATGAAATGATCAGATCCTTTTATTATGGCTCAATTATCAATAAAACCTATTTATCACTCCTTTCCCTATTTTGACCTACCAAAATGTGCATAATTAAATAATATGATCTATAGACCATGATTCTGACTCTAAGATCCTACTCTGATGTGACATTAATAATCTTGGACCCAAATCCATACTCTAAGATTTGTACTCAACTCTCATGACTCCAAAGCTATAAAAAGGGCCTTTTATATATTTTTTTAGAATAATGGTGATTTGAACAAAACAACTAATAAATACCAAATCTCCAATAATTTCAGGAAATCAAAGGCACTAGTGAGGAGCATCTCTGGACTCCCCACTTCTGATTAGAAGGTACGCCATTACCTCTTATTGGCTTAACTATATTTAATGCTGGAGAACTATGAGTAGTGGAACACTTGGCATAAGATATTGGATGAAATGGATGTAATTTGTATGATGCTTAAATGAATTTCTATTGTATGGTTTTGATGAATTATCTGAATTTTGTATATGTAATCTTATAATACCTGCAAACATAATATATATGCTCCATTATGTGAAAGCACTAATTCTCTTTGGTAGCATAGTGCTTAGAAAGTGATCATTCTCTTTGGTAGCTGATCACGTTTGTACAATGATCTAACTATTGAGTAGTAGATCATAAGGCCTTACATCTCATACTCTTTGGAAGCTGAGATGATGCATTATTCCCTTAGGTGGCAAATTCATGGTAGACATAATGGAGAAATATGCTTAAAAGATACATGTTTGTGTTGTTAATAAACTCTTTCTTAATATGGATATATTGTTGTAGTTTGCTTATTGTTGTAGTTTGCTTATTACTACCAAATTTACTTTTATTCTTTTTGCCAAGTATAAAAGAGGTAAATCAAATGACGCGGAGGCGTACTCAGTACAATATATTTTTATATTGTGCTGACGTGTACCAATTGCATATGTTTTATAGGTACCTTCTGCTGATGATGCTCATGATGAAAGGAAGATGATGTTGCCACTCTATATGCTGGCTCACAAAAATCAGATCTATCATGGGGATGCTAAAGCTAAATGGGACTCTTAGTTTATGTTCTTTATCTTCTGTAATTAGTTTCTCATGTATTAAGTTTCTTCTATAACACTCCTATGCCTTCGAGCCCCTATGTAATGAACAATTTGGTTTATGTATGGAAGCTTTTTATTCGGTGCATTTATATATTCATGTGTTTGATCCACTCAGGGACGAGAAACTTTAACTCTATTGTACACCTTATGTTGGTGCCTGAGGTGTACAGTGGGGTTAGGTTGTTAACCTGTGACAGATAGAAAATCCAACATTTACTTCTCCAAGTCTTGTAAAATAAAAGAAGATCTTTTGAATGACATGCGGATCCAAGAGGGTGTTCTCCTGACCAAGTACCTTGAGTTCCCCCTTGCTGGAGGAAATCTAAGAAGAAAACACTTCCATGAATGTCTTGACAGTCTCAAGGACATGATAAGAAAATGGTCGGCATCCAAAATGGCCATGGCTAGTCGCCTGGTTTTACTAAGAAGTGTTGCTATGTGGCTGATTAGATTTTGGTTGATTCAAGGGGAAATTTTGAAGTCTGTGCTATATAGGATGGAGATCATGCTCTAGGATTTTCTATGGGGCTGTTGTCCATCCAGTGAGTTGGGAGAAGATATCCTTTCCCTTAGAGGAAGGAGGCCTTGGTCTCATTTCTCTGCAGAACCTTACGTACTTTTACACTCTGAAAAGGATTAAAAGACTAAAGGAATTGACATCAACCTGGGCCAAGTGGATGAATACCAGATACCAGACCCAACTTCAAATATGTCCAAGACACAAATGGGGTTACTCCATGTCCTGGGGGAGAATGAATGAGCTCATACCAATGTGAAGGGACAACATGAGTATGAATGAACTTTAGGACATCAGTATATGCAAAAGCAACCTTGACCCCAAGGCAAGGTGCCTTTGGACTTTGTTACATTCACCCATATGGAGCCTTACCATGTTTAGAGCATACAAAGACATCCTACCTATGTTGGAGAGGATAAAGAGATGGAAACCTAAGATCAGTGCCATGTGCCTGCTCTGTGGATCGGGGGAGGACTGTTCACATCATCTCTTCAATGATTGCAAATACTAGAAGTACATAGGGAGCCGATCTCGGCTAAAATTGGACTTGGGTCAATGCCACAAACTAGTAGATTCCCTACTAGAAAATGCTACCCAACCTAAAGGATGAAGGAGCATTGGCAGCTTCGGTTCAAATTATTTTCCTAGAGAGGAAGTCAAGAAGAATGGTGGTAAATATGCTGACGAACATAGTATTTTTTTGTAATAGAGAAGGAAATAAAGTTTATACACGGGGTACATAGAGATAAGTTGAGGGATATTCCTAAAATTATTCTAAGGAATTGGGATCATTTGTAATTTTCTTGCTTTGTTGTTAGTCACATGAGTTGTGTGTGACTAGACCTTTATACCCCTTGTTGGTTTCATAATATATTTACCAAGAGTTCTGATACATACATACATACATACTTTTCGACAAGGAGTGGCTCAAGTGGTCAGGCATGGTGCCCCCTAACAAAGGGACCCGGGTTCGAATATCAGTTGCCGCCTTGATTTACCACCCTCTCGGATGTTCAACCTCTACCACAAGTGTGGGAGAGGGGGATAAATCTTTCTCTCTTAATCCCATACATACATACATGCATACTCTCCAGTAGGGGTAATTTATGGGAAGCGCTTCATCACCATAGATGATGATACTTATGTGAAGATGGAGAATAAATGGGTGCACACTACGATAATGTATGTAATGGGTAAGTGACCCTACTAATACCATCTTCTTGCATGGATCAAGAGGGTGTGGAAACCTAAAGGGGATTTCAACCTATATTTAAAACCTAACAAGTTCTTTTTGCTATGCTTTAACAATGAGGAAGATAAGCAGTCAATCATCGATATGGGACCTAGATGGTTTGACAGGAAACTAGTAGTCATGAAGGACTTCAAGGTTAGAGATGATTTAAAGAAGGACCTCTTTAGTTCTCTTCCTTTATGGATCAACATGTCGTCAATGGGAAGAAAATGGTCTGAGAAGTAGTTGGAATAGTAGCAAGTGGCGTTGGTAAACTACTATGCGTAGACCTTAGATCTCTATCACGTGAGTCTTTGGGTATATCCCGTGCCCTAGTAGAATTTGAAGCCTATGAAGAACCACCAAAAAAGATATGGGTTAATATTCCAAATTGAGAGGCAATGCCAGTAGAAATAAACTATGAATACATTCCTGAACGATGCATAGAGTGCAAGTTTTTGGCCATGATGATAAGGAATATCTGCTCAAGACCAAAGAAGATGAGCCAAAGAAACCAGAGAACCCCAAGAAACAAGTCTGGGAGAAGGTAGTTGGTAAGAGGAACAAGACTCAATAGGTGGAAGAACCTGAGGAGGAGATGAACAAAACAAAGAAGACTGAGGAAGTTGAGGTGATTGTTAACCTAGAAGAGAATGTCAATGAGAAGGAGAAAGAAAAGAATATAGATAAAGTGGTGGTGATTGAACATTAGGGTGTTGATACTGAGGAGAAGGAAAAAGAACTAGATAACAATAGATAGAAGAACAAGGAGGCACTAAGTGCTGATACTGGAGAGAAAGGGCCACAAAAGACCCGATCCCTGGTGGGGTTAGTCAATGACCATATATATGGCCAATGTTTGTGGTTCATTGAAACCACGGAAGAAGAGATAGGTAAGAAATACTATTAAAAACTTCAAGCTTCTATTACTATTCTAGTTGAAACTAAAATCAAATCTTATAACAAAGATTCGATGAATAAGTTATTTCCTACTGGTTGGAAATACAACTCTAACCATAATCATGATGATAATGGTAGAGTTTGTATTGGCTGAAATCCACATTCTTGGGATCTCTCAGTTACTGATTTAGTTGGCCAACAAATCACAAGTCAAGCTATTAATAAATGAGGTCTTCATATCATAGTGACAACCATCTATGCGAGAAACTTGATATCTCAAAGTACAAAGCTATGGAGTAAATTGGAGAGAATTTTGTCTACTATACAAGAACCATGGATCACTGTTGGTGACTTTAACAACATCAGGAAAAGGGAAGAAAATCCAGAGGTAGGGAAGTGATTAATCAGACACTTAGTTATTTTACTTCAGCGATCAATAATGCAAGAGTTGTCGAACTTCCTATAATGGGTGTGAGATCTTTAAATGGAGCAACAAACTTGCTAAATCAAAATGAATTGCATGCAAGCTTGATAGAGCTCTTGTCAATGATGATTCGTTAGTGAAATTTTCTGGCACTAAATACAAACTCCTAACTTCTAGGTTTTCTGATCACTCAACTATGAATATAAATATGAGGGAGATCGAAAGGAAAACTAGGCCCTTTCATTTTTGAACTACTGGAAAGATTGGAGCTGATGCAAAGAGCTCATAAAAGAAGCATGTTTTGAAGAACTTGAAGGCAATCCACTTTAAAGATTCAATTAAAAACTTAAAGCAGTGAAGAAGAAGATCAATCAATGGGAAAAGTAACACATCAACCTCAAAAACGTTCTTCAAAAAGAACACTATGAGATGAATGACATTTTAAAAGCTCTAATGAGGGACCCAATTGATGAACAACTCATTCAAGCAGAGAAGATAACTCAGGAATGCATCAAACTTCTGGACAAAGATGACGAAAAGTTTATTGGAAGAGGAGTCGAATGGATTTGGTTGAAAATAGATATAGAAACACGAAGCTATACCAATCCACACTGATTAGAAGACGAGATGCAATAGACTTCATTACTAAAATTTATGACTCAAATGTCATGTTTCTTAATGATGAAGAGGCGATTGCCAAAGAGACTATACAATTCTTTGATAATCGGTATAACCAGGAACAAAATGATTAGACATATGATAATGCAGGTTGGGAAAAACTCATCATGGAAGAAGACAATAATGCTCTTTGTAAGATATCAAAACCTGAGGAGATTCAGAAAGTGGTTTGGTCCATAGGTGCCTCGAAAAGCCCATGAATGGATGGTTTTAATCACTTTTTCTATCGAGAAAATTGGAGCTTGATCAATAAGGACATGTCACATGCCATACAATGATTCTTCATAGGTGGTCATATGGTTATACAAATCAACCATGTATTTCTGGCTTTGATTCCAAAAAAGATATCATCTCTTTGCCAAATGACTTCATACCATCGCATGTTGCTCAACGCTATACAAAGCATCACTAATATTATAACCAGTTAGTTAGTCGAGCTCATGCCAAAGATAGTCTCACCAAACCAAGGAGGCTTCATCAAGGGAAGAAATATTAAGGACTTCTCATTACATGTTGTTGAATTCACAATAAATTTTAATGTGGCGAGAAGCTCTCCATCTGCTTGTATCAAAATTGACATAACTAAAGCATATGATTCAGTGCAATGGCCATATCTGTGGAACTGTCTAAGAAGTCTTGGTTTTATGGAAAACTAGATACAAATAGTTCAACAATGTGTTATGACACCTTCATTCTCAGTTTTATTGAATGGTGCGTCTGAGGGATTCTTCAAGAATACAAATGGTCTTCGGCAAGGCGACCCTTTCTCACCTCTCCTCTTCACCATTACAAAGAGGGTCTCAGTAAGAAACTTCACAAAGAAGTAGTAGAAAGAAAGCTCATACCATTCACTATCAGAAACACACCAGTCCTCTCACACTTACTTTTCATAGATGACGTGTTGAGATTCTGTGAAGCCAGACCACAAAGCCTGATCAAGCTCAAACAAAATCTCCTTGAATTTGGAAATGGATCTGGAATGAAGCTGAATATCTCAAAATATTGTGTATATCTATCCAAATCAACAAAAGGTAAACATGCATTGGCAGACCTACTTGGCATACAATTTGGCAGGTTTCCAACATCATACCTTGGATACCCACTAGCTAGAGGCAATTTAAGCAGAGCCTACTTCAACCCTTATCTTGACAAGCTCAAGGACTTGATCATGAAATGTCCCGGCAACAAGTTATCTTTCCCAGGTCATCTTATCCTCAAAAAGAGCAATGCTTATGGACTTATACAATACTGTCTTGCCTAAGTTGAACTTACAAAATCCACATTTCAAAGAATGGATATAATTCTAGGGGACTTCTTATGGGGGACTCCTATATCCTATGAGTTGGCAGAGAATAGCATTTCCTTTAGAAGAGGGAGGCCTAGGAGTTCAGATTCTAGAGGAACTAGCTAACTTCTTCGCTTTGAAAAGCTAAAAAAAACTACTACAAGGTGAATCAATCTATGTAAAATGGATGACAAAATGCTATGGAGTACACAACTTTCAATAACCATCACATAGATGGGGATTCCGATCACGGAAACTTGGCCTATGTTCTATAACACTATAATAGTGAACTTGGGAGATATGCAAAAGTAAACAACAGAGAGATGAAGTGGCAAAGAACCTCTGGAGTAGCAAACATAATCCACGATGGAGTTCCAGTACTTTTAGAGCCCATAAACATCTCCTCCCAACAATGGATAAGATGCAGAAATGGTGTCCTAATGCCAACCCGACTTGTGGACTATGCCATCAGGAGATGGAGAGCTCTTCTCATCTGACCTCAATGTGAAATGGTGGAAATACTTATGGGTAAGATCTAGTTTAAATCCATGCCTACATCCTAAGTGAGATATGGCTACTACCTTGATTCATATCAATGAACATAGTAGTAATGGCAGAATCATTATTTTGTGGGACATCAATCTTTGCATACACACTATCTAGACTGAGTGGAACTCAAGGAGACATGGTGAGAGAAAGATAGATGAGCTAAAGTCTTTCAATAGAATGGAGAAGGAAATGTAGATGCATTACAGATCGTATAGCAGTCAACTCCCAAATCTTTCTAAATGTATAGAAAGAAATTGGGAATTTAGCAAGTTCTGATATTCTATTTTTTTTATTATATGAAAACTACTATGCACTAGAAATCTCTTTGTAAACTACATGTCTAGGGTGTAGTTTGTAATTTTGTCCCCCTAGTGGGGTTCAAAAATATATTTACCAAGGTTTTCAATACATACATACATACATACATACATACATACATACATACATAAAGCCGACAAGGAGTGGCTCAAGTGGTCAAGCATGGTGTCTCCTAATGAAGGGACCCAGGTTTGAATCCTAGTTCCACCTTGATTTACCACCCTCCCAGGCGTTCGGCCTCCGCCACGGGCATGGGAGAGGGGGCGAATCTTTCTCTATTAATCTCATACATACATACATGCATACATACATACATGCATGCTGACAAGGAGTGGTCAAGCACGATGTCCCCTCATAAAAGAAACATGGGTTCGAATCCCAGCTGTCGCCTTGGTTTACCACCCTCCCAGACGTTCGGCCTCTGTCACAAGCGTGGGAGAGGGGGAGACAATGTCTCTCTTTATCCCATACATGCATGCCGACAAGGAGTGGCTCAAGTGGTCAAGTACGGTGTCTCCTCATGAAGGGACCCGGGTTCAAATCCCAGTTGCCACCTTGATTTATCACCCTCCCGGACGTTCGGCCTCCGTCACGGGCGTGGTAGAGGGGGAGAGAATGCCTCTCTTTATCCCATACATACGTACATACTCCCTCCCGGGAGTTCAGCCTCTGCCTCGTGCATGGGAGAGGGGGAGAGAATGTCTCTCTTAATCATGTACATACATACATATATACATACATATATACATACATTTGGTTGTAGTTTGTAACTTTGTCCCTTTTTGGGTTCGGAATAAAATTACCAAAACTTTCTTATACATATATATCACTCCCGAGCACACGCTCTGGTGATTCGTTGGGTGATAGGCTGTGGAGCGAAGACTACGGCGGGGGGGATCTCCTCTCCTATCGTCCACCTCACTACCGCCAACCCCAACCCATATACTAACCACCCTGATATTCCATTGATTGGCTGATAGCTCACGGAAAGGAACTCGTGGACACTGCCGTTGCGGCAGTTGTTGCAAATGGGAGTTTGAACCCTTGTCAGACGGGATCTCATGCGGGATCTACTGCGGACGGTAGATTAGTTAGCAAAGGGAGTGGTCAATTGGAAGGAGCAGCGGTCAACACCAAACAGATTGCTCCTGTAGCAGAAGAGAACCCCACTGTTCCTCGGTGTGACTGGGTGCAGATTATCAGGGAACCGCAAATACGAGGGGAGAAGGAGGAATACCCAATTCCAATCTGTGATAGAGGCAAGGTGCAAGTCGAACTGGGAGCTGAGGAATTCGAACGGATGCATAATATCTGGGAGTTCACAGTCATGGCATATGTGGTGGGAAAGTGGTCGTTCTACCCCTACTTTAAGGCCTGGATTGCGAGAACATGGCAGCCAATGGGTAGTTTTGATCTGCTCACAAGGGACAATGGTGTCTTCCTCATGAGATTCACCAACTCAGCAGACGAGAAGGTTGTCTTGGACCTCGGTCCAAGGTGGTTTGACTCCCAATTGGGGGTAGCGAAGAACTACAACCATGACAACGAACTGAAAAAGGAAGTCTTCTCCACCATCCCTGCATGGGTTTCACTAAAATCCTTTGGACGATCATAGACGAAACGTTCAGTAGGTACGATCGTTGTGGGTGTCAGAAGGGTGCTCCACATCAATGAGAAATCACTGGAGGCGGAGGAAGCAAGAGTACTTATTGAGTTTAACGATGAGGTGGAGACACCAGAGGTCATCTGGATGAACGTGAAAGGACGGGAACCCATCCCTATTTCAATTGTATTCGACTATATCCCAGCCAAATACTCACGGTGCCGAGCATTTGGTCGCAAGGATGGTGACTGTGAGGAGAACAAAGAAAAGACAGTTGCAGTTACAGAGGACTCGAAGAGTAACAAAGTTTGGAAGTCGAGGGTTGTACCGATGAGCAGCAATGAGAGCTTCAGAGAGCAGACTGATATGGTGTTCAAGAACCCACAGGTTGATGAGCAGACTGCTACTGAAGAAGTGGGAATGACCAAGGTAGCTAAGGCTGAGAAGGAGGCAAACTCGGGGAAGGAATTTCAAAATACTGAAGATGAGTTTACTCCAGCGTCACGAAAGAACGGGCCAAGAAGGACAGGCATCCTAAAATCACAAGTTGTAGGGTCAATCCTTGACACTACAAATATCTTTGAGGCAGTTACAGACTCAGACAAAGAAGAGGGGGAGGTTGTGAAGGAAAAATGGGCGAAGAAGAAGGAAAACAAGAAGGAGTCGAGTAGGCAAACTAGGTCTAAAAAAAACCCTTGATATGTCGATGCTCCTTTGAAATATTAAGGGTGGGTGTGATAGCTACAAGAAGAAGGAAATCTATGAGTGGATTGCTTCTAGTGGTCACTCTTTAGTTGCCTTGGTAGAAACAAAAATAAAGGTACAAAACAACAATAGTATTAAATACCTTTTCCCATAGGGATGGAACCACATATCTAATGTGGAGTGTGGTGGAGTTGCTAGAGTCTGTGTGGTGTGGAAGCCTAATGCTTGGCAGGTGTCAGTGATACAGATGTCGGATCTGCACATCACGGTTGATTGTAGGAACAATGTAGGACTACAAATATGGATTTCGGATACATATGGTCACAATGATGGTAGATCCAAACTGGACTTATGGACAAAATTGGTTTCCCTATCTAAGCAGGTAAAACTACCATTGTTTGTAATAGAATATTTTAATATGGTTCGTCTGTAGGTTGAAAAAATGGGGGAAGAGACTTGCGTTGACTACAGAGGTGGATGATTTTAATTAGGCTATTGATAAAGCAGGTCTATATGAATTGCCCATGGTAGGTGGGGATTTGTTCACATAGAATAATGAAAGGGGACCGGAACACAGGATAGCAAGAAAACTTGATAGGGCTCTAGTGAATGATGAGTGGTTGAAAATACTTCCTAATGTTCAGGTGAAGGCAGGAGGTTCTGAACTAAGTGACCTTGCACCTGTCTCAGTCCATATCACAGAAAAGAAGCAAAAAAGGAGGCCATTAAGATTTATAAATTATTGGGCTGATTGGAGAGGATTTGATGAAGTCATAAAGAATAATTGGGGTACTCTGGTGAGAGGGAATCCAATGTATATCTTTGCTAAGAAGTTGGTGAACACCAAGACTGCACTTAAAAAGTGGACGAAGGAAAAGGTGAACATTCCAAATCAATTAAAGGAGACTAAAATGAATGCAAACAAGTTAGAGAAAGCTTTTTGGTTGATCCGTTAAATCCTATTTTGATTGAGAAAGATAGGGCCCTCAAAAAGATGCTTGAGGAGCTGAAAAAGATAGAGGAAAAATTTTACTAGCAAAGAAGTAAGGAGAAGTGGATGGAATATGGGGACCGGAATACCAAACTCTACCATACGGTAGTGAGAAGGAGAGAGGCAGGTAATATTATTTATAAATTGATTGATGATGAAGGGAGGCTGATCAAAAAATAGGAGGACTTAGAAGAGAAGAACATAAATTTCTATATGTCACTATATAATAAAACCTTCTCCAGTGACATAGAAGAGGATTCTTCCACCTTTGACATCACCTTCGCCAAGGAGAAGCTTTCACCAAGGGACTCCTTCCCTTCTTCTTTTCACCTCTCTTAGCCAAGAGAGAGAACCTTAATATTCATGGTAGAAATGAGAGATTGGGAGGTGGAGTAAGTGAGATCCTCACATGATATACGTGTAGGACTAGATCTCATACAAATAATTACCCTAAAAAGCACACAAAAGGATATATAAGTGCATTTGACATGAAAGTTGACATTGGGGGAAATCACTTGCAATATACATTGTTTAGATGTGATTATAATGCAAAAGAACACAACATGAAGCCTTAAAATAGGACTGGATCAACAAGTCAGATGGAGTTATTTCATTCTGATTTGTCTTCTTCCTACTTTATATCTATTTTGGTTGACCCGGGTGCTGCACATTCTTTTATCACTAGAGAAGTGATAGCTAGTTATTCTTTGCTTATTAGTCATAGACATGATAGTATTCGCTTAGAAATCCCTTTTGTTGGTTCACCAAGTTGCAGGAGGTGTGTCCTTCTAGCATTCTTTCTTTCTCAGGACACATAATTCAAGTGGATCTTATACTACTTGACATGCATGGATTCAATGTTATCCTTGGAATGGATACCTTGTATAAGTATTAGGTGGTCTTGGACTGTAGTACCAAGGTGGCAACATTTTGTGAGAATGATGTTTTGTGGATATTCTAAGGAGATAAGAAGATTCTTCTGACATGCATGGTGTCAGGGATGATAACAAAGAGGTTGATGAGGCAAGACTGTGAAAAGTATTTAGCCCATATGGTAGATAATAAGGTGAGGAATCCTAGTATTTAGGAAGTTCTAGTTGTTTGTGATTTTGAAGATTTGTTTACTGATGAGTTCCCAAGTGTTTTTCATCCCAGAGAGATTGATTTTGAGATTAAATTTCGAATATCCCTGAATTCTACCAACTCAAGACATAGAAGGCCCAGGAGGAAAAATATAAAAATGTTAGGCAATTGTATTGGAGTGCGTTGCGGAAGCAATATGCACATAAATGAGCATACAACTATAATGCATACAACAAAACATTTCTTAACATTCAACATGTGAAAATTATAAGATTGTTGATGGCGCTCCTGCAAATTCTACTCTTCAGATGTCGGTGTCATTGAATTTGTATCAGTAGTACAGATTCATTCAAAAGTCTTTATTCCTCTGAGCGTGATCTCTATGTTTCAAACCTGGATCTTGCATTTTAGCTTGTGGTTGGTAGTATCAAGTTCCTTTGAAATTTTATCCGACCTCCCTATGATGTCGTCAGTACTACCGACTTTGATGCTGGTAGTACCAACTTAATTGAAACATGATTCCTTTTCCCCTATGATGTCGTCGATACGACCTACTCAGCTGTATGTAGTATTGACTTATTGTCAGCGTGCACACCGCACATAATGATCAAGGTACATTTTGAAATAAAAACTAATCAAATGTTGTAATTCTATGAAACTACAAATTTGAATATGAAGAACAAAATAATGGTTGGGTTGCCTCCCAAGAAGCACCCCTATTTTATGTCATAGGCTCAACGATCAAAGCACAAAATATCATTTAAGCTCAATGAGCTTCAACTCCTCCTTTATGTACCACATATCCCCCAATGTAATGCTTAAGACACTGTCCATTAATAAGGAATGGTTCATCCCCATTGCTTATCTCCATTTCCACATGGGGAAAAACCTTAACTACCTCAAAAGGAACACTCCACCTAGACCTCAATTTACCAGGGTGTAATTTCTACCTAGAATTAAATAGAAGCACCTTCTGTCCTAGAGTGAAGACTCTATGTAAGATGTGGGGATCATGGATCTTTTGGGTTCTCTCTTTATAGATCCTAGAGCTTTCATTGGCATCAAAACTAAGATCATATAATTCATTCGATTCCAACATCCTCTTTCTCCCTACATCATCCACGTTGTAGTTCAATTTCCTCAGGGCCCATTTAGCTTTATGCTCTAGCTCTACAAGTAAGTGACCAGCCCTCCCATAAACCAACCTAAAAGGTTTGGTTCCTATACATTCCTTATAGGCTGTCTTATATGCTCAAAGAGCATAATTATGCAACATGCTCCAATTAGACCTATTTGTTGAGGCCGTCTTTTCTAAGATTTTGTTAATCTCCCTATTAGACACCTCAACCTATCCTTGGGTTTGGGGGTGATATGGAGTGCCTAGCCTGTCTCTCACTCCAAATTTTCTCAAAAGGACTTCAAATTTCCTATTGGTGAAGTGAGATCCACCATCACTGATTATCAATCTAGGCACCCCAAACCTACAAAAGATGTGATCTTTTACAAACATGCATAGGACCTGGGCATCATCGATGTGGGTTGGAATTACTTCCACCCACTTGGATACATAGTCAACAACAAGCATAATATATAAATTAGAATCGTATGACACAAAAGGGCCCATGAAATCCATTCCCCATAGATCAAAAACCTCAATTTCTTAAAAAACATTTAAGAGCATTTCATGTCTTTTTGAAATATTGCATGCACATGGACACACAACACAATGAAGCACAAAATTATATGAATCATTGAAAATTGTTGGCCAATAAAACCCACTTTCTAATACCTTATTCGTTGTCCTAGAACTAGCATGGTGACCCCTAGTAAGTAAGGAATGACAATGTACCAATATACTCTTAAACTCACAATCGGGCGCACATTTCGTCAAAATATGTCCCTACACTACTCGAGCAAGATAGGATCATCCCAAATGTAAAACCTCAAGGAATGGAAAATTTCTTTTTCTCTTGATATCCCCAATCTTTTGGCATCTCTCCACATGCCAAGTAGTTCACAATGCCTGCAAACCACATATCTTTGTTTTTCATGGCAAAGAGCTGCTCATTTGGGAATTCTTCCACAATAAGTATGCCTATGTCCTTTTCATCCACTCTTTCAAGCCTAGACAAATGATCTGCCACTACATTTTTAGGGCCTACTTTATCCTTTATTTTTATATCAAATTCCTAAAGAAAAAAAATCAACCTTATTAACCTAGGCTTGGCAACCTTCTTCTATAGCAAATATTTGATTTTTATGTGGTCAGTCCACACAATGACCCTAGCCCCTATCAAATACGCATGAAATTTCTCAAAAGCTAAAACTATCTCCAATAACTCTTATTCTGTAGTTGTGTAATTTAATTGGGCATTGTTTTGGGTCTTTGACACATAATAAATGATGGCGGGAACCTTGTATCAATGTTGGCCTAAAACATCCCCTATCACATAATCCGATGTGTCACACATCAACTCAAAGGGTTGGCTCTAATCTGGAGCCTAAACAATAGGTGTGGAGACCCATTTCTCCTTCAACACCTCAAATGCCTTTGAACACCGCTCGTCGAAACGAAATTTGGCATCATTTTCCAACAACTCAGAGAGAGGTTTGGTAATTTTTGAAAAATCTTATATAAAACATCAGTAAAATCTAACATGTCCTAAAAATCTCCTCACTCCCTTCACTGATGATGGTGGAGGTATCTTGGATATGACTTTTATTTTTACTAGGTCGACTTCCATTCCCTTATTGGACACCTTATGTCCCAAAACTATCCCCTCACTCACCATCATGTGTCATTTTTCCCATTTCAAAACCAGGTGAGTGTGATCACATCTTTGCAAAACCTTATTGAGATTTTCAAGGCAATCATCAAACACTTCCTTGTACACCAAAATATCATCCATGAATACCTCCAGACATTGCTCCACCATATCGAAAAAAATGGCGAGCATGCATCTCTGAAAATTAGTCGGTGCATTGCAAAGACTAAAAGGCATCTGACGATACACGAACAAGCCATAAAGACAAGGGAAGGTGGACTTCTCTTAGTCTTGTGGCTCAATTAAAATCTGGTTGTACCTGGAATAACCGTCAAAAAACAAAAGTGAGAGCATTCGGCGAGCCACTCAAGAATCTGATTGATAAAGGGGGACGGAAAATGGTCTTTCAAAGTGGCAACTTTTAAACATCGGTAATCAATACATACTCACCACCCGATCACCAACCTAGTAGAAATCAATTCATTGGCTGAATTATTTGTGACCATTATCCCCCATTTCTTAGGAATCACCTGGGTTGGACTAACCCAATTAGAGTCAGAGATAGCATAGATTATATCTACAGACAAAAGTTTTACTACCTGTTTTTTACTATCTCAGTCATGATCGATTGAGTTGTTGCTGAGGTTGCACTATGGGATTGGCTCCTTCTTCTAGTCTGAATTTGTGCTAGAAGAAACTAGGGGATATCCCCTTTATGTCATCAACAAACCATCCAAATGCTACCTGGTGGTTTTTTAAAACCACTACTAGATGCTCCTCTTCCAGAATGCTTAATGAAGATGAGATGATGACCAAAAGCTTCTCTTCTTCTTCTAAGAAAATATATTTTAAGTGCGGTGGAAATGGATTGAAGTCTAGATCTAGGGGACTCTGGAGAGATGGGATCCATGGTGGAGGAGATGGTCCTAGGTCCTCAAAATGCCTTGTATAGTGGCACGTTAGTGCCTTGAGAAATAAGACAAACTCATCAAAAGAACAATGTCGGGTATAGTCATCCACCAAATTCATTATACACACATCCAAAGGAGACTGAGGATACACTTGAACAAGAGCAGAAGAAGTTGCTTCATCAATTGTTGTTGGGCAATATTCCTCCTCTTCATCATTTCGATATTGAAATTCCTTGGTCAATTAAACTTCATTTGTTTTCTCCAAGATGTCCAGTTCTAGTGTGCCTTTGTGAACCTATGTCATCACATGAGCCCTGTCTAGGAATGGACTCCCTAAAAATCAAGACATCCTTCCTTGGATTTGCTGCAACATGTGACATTGTGCCTTATCCTCAATTGTTTGTGCAGATTGGGACATCTTGATTTCAAAATGGTCTTCTTTGATCCCCACTATCAATATTCCTCTTCCCATATCGAGTATCATGTCTTCTATGGCTTGAAATGGCCTCCCAAGTAGTAATTCATTGACGTGGTCATCATGCATCTCCATTACCACAAATCTATTAAAAATACAAATTTGTCTACCTTGACAAGAACATCCTCATAGATACTGTATGGGCTGACCACTGAGTTGTCTGCTAGCTGTATGGTCATATTGCACTGTCTGAATTCTTTAAGACCCAACTTCTAAAGGTAGTCAAGGGCAAACGATTGATACTTGCCCCTGAATCACATAAAGCTTCCCAAAATCTTGTCTTCCCGATGTAACATGATATGTTGAAGCAGTTCAGATCTTGCCTTCTTGCTCCTTCAATACCACTAAATCTGAATCAACGATTCTACTTTTCTTATTGATTATATCCTTCATAAATTTTCCATAGGAAGGGATCTATTCAATTGCATCAATCAATGGAATGTTGACATGAATATTTCTCAAGCTATCTAGAAGCTTCTGAAACTACTAATCAACTTTCATTTCCTTCAAGCTATTCGGGAAGGGCACTGGAGTCACCAAATTCCTCTAGTGAGGTTGGACATACGCCTCCTTTTTTGTCTCCTTTGGTTCATGAGTTTCATCATCAACTATCTTGTCATATGCTACAGTATCTAGATCAGTTGTATCAACAATCACTACCGACCTTGTGTCACCTATGGCATGGTTTGCTTCTAGGATAGTCTGTTTGCCATGAAGCACTTTATTCCCACTGTGAAGCAACACCACCTTGACATGTTGATTTCCAAATAGTATGTCAGTACTTCTTGGGAACTCATGTTGACCAGGTTTCTTCAGAGAAGCCACTTTGGCTTCTATTTGAGATATCTGAGTCTTTATGCGATGAATTTGTGCTACTTGTTTTTGTAGTTCCCTCTGGGTTTGGCCAATGAGCACTTCATTCTGGATGACTAGCTTACCTAGCATGTCCTCAATGTGGTTTATCTTGTTGAGGCCCCTTTCATGCTGCTCTGCATTTCCTTGATGTTGTGCTTTGGATGGGTCCTATTGAAAACTATTGGCATCCTTTCCAGAAAACTTGGGATCCTTCCTCCAGGAATAGTCATTGCCCCTATAATTCTACTTTCACACAAACATGCACTCCTCTTCCTCTCCTCCAAAAGAGCATCCATCCTTTTGACATAATTTCTTAGCAAACAAGTCCAATTTTTCATTCAATGTTGTAAGCACCTTGGACTCTCCAACACTTCTAATGGTTGTACATTCTCTTTCTTCTCCCTAGTACTGGTGTTTATCTATATTGTTCAGGATCTCATGACACCTAGATGGCTTGTTGTTAAGGAAGGAGCTTGTTTTTGCAATGTCAAGTGTGATCCTCTGCCCTTGATGCAGCTCATAATAAAAAATCTTTGTCTGGCCATACAAATCAATCCCATGATGAGGGACCTTCCTCGGCATGCTCTAGAATATATCACATGCTTCAAAGTAAGATTCTTCTTCCTACTGCTTGAAGTTGTATCTTTCCGACCAACTTATTTTTCTTCTGATGTGGGAAGTAACAATCAAAGAAAGCATATATCATCCCCTCCCATGTTTCTATAGACTCGGGCGGGAGACTGTAGAACCAAACATTGTGTTGTCTAGCAGTGATGACAGGAAAAGCTTTAGATAAATCACTATTTCCGACATTGTGTCAATCTTTACCATATCACAACTTTCAACAAAATTGTTGATGTGTGTCATTGGATCCTCAGTGTTGTGGCCATGGAAAGCCTATGACTTGACCAATGCCACCAACCCATGATCTATCTCGTAGCTACCCACATTTATATGTTGTCTTTTTATTGGTCCTAGATGAGATGTTGAGGAAGATGCCTTAATCTTCTCCCAAATAGTTTGTTCTTTTATTGGGTCTGCCATCTGTTCTAGTTCCTCTAGTCGAGTAGTAAATGGTGGGAATTGAATTAGTCCTCCCACTGAGTCATCATACTCCCGTGCTTTGCATTGAAGGTCTTCTATGCTAAAGCTTGAACTCTCTAGAGTTGACTCTTCGTAATTGGTGCTTCTCGTCTACACCATGCACTGGTACCTAAAATTGTTAAAAACAATGTAAGAATGGATACTAATGATTGAATAAATGATATTTGAAATTCAACTTAGAAATAATAGAAAGAAAATAAAAGGTGTGATCTAGAGTGGTTAGTTACAACAATCATACTGTTGGAGTTGCCGTTTCCTCAGTAATAACGCCAAAAACTTGATATGTGCAAACTACACATGAAATGTAAGTATACATATCAATGTAATATAAGACCTAAGACACCCATATGTTAAAATTAGGGAAGAATTCCCTAGAGACTAATACTAAATGTAATGCAATCAGCTAGGCTGATGAAAACTTTGAGTAAATGTTTAATTATCTACAATTCAGAAAATAAATCTAAGATTACTGGTTTTTTTTTATAAACATGGGAAAATAACACTCAACCTGCTTGCCCAGTACAGGAACCTTCAAACCTAAGGAAACGATTGTGGTTTAGTGTATCTTCCTCCCTCACCAATTCAGTGAGAAAAGCTGGACACTGAGTCCACCTACCCCTACGACCTTCTTGGCAAAGACTCCATCTAGCAATGGTATCCACCACTTTATTACAAGACCTTCTTCTAAACTCAAACACTAGAACCTCAAAGGACGACCTAATATTTCAGATGAGATTGCATTCGACTCTATACTTTGTTGGGATATCCACCTGCTGCTCTATCATTCTGATTTCTGTTTCATTTTCTGATTCCACCAATATGTTGTTGAAGCCCTGCTGACATTCTTGGAGTCCAGTTCTGATCACCCGTAACTCGGCCTGCAGGATGTCCATCACAGACCCTCTATCATGGCCTCCTCCCCACCATTGCCCTTCATGGTCCCAGATAATGAAGCTCGTGGCCATGGTTTTCTTTTTTATTTTCACTGCAGCATCAACGTTTAGCTTCACCTGCCCCCTGAAAGGTTTTTCCCAGCATTGTTTCAAATTTGCCGCTCCTGTGATTTTCTTGGTCTCCTTGTTGAAAGAAAGTTTGCATATTCGTACCTCCTGCCAGATTGTAGCGATCAGGATCTCTATTGCTTCCCATCTATGTTGGAACACTTCATTGCATCTGTCAAGCCAAATCCTCCATATGGCTACGGCAAGCCAAACATTCCATTCCCCACTTTGTTTCTTCTTCCTCAAGTTCAGCTTGTTCCAGTTTTCAAACTGTTGTGTCTGATGCATTCCCGTATTGGTTGCAGTTTGTATGTGATCCCATACCATTCTAATATTAGCACATGTTACAAAGGTGTGCATCATTGTTTCCACCCCATTCCTACAACGCGGGCATTGATCATCCTTCGTGAAGCCTCTCCTCGCTCTCGCTTCATTTGTCATGACACTTCCTTATAAAGCCGTCCACAAACAACATCTTGACACATTGTGGTACCTCCAGCTTCCACAGAGTCTGCCATCGTCCAATTGTTCTCACAAAACTTGTCTTCAATAGGTTACCGTATGCCCCTTTAACTGTGAACTCCTTTAGTATCCCTCAGGTAGATGACCTCATCACTCTTTGATGCAAGGTCCGGCGGCAACATTTCCATTATGTTGTTCACTGTCTCCTCCTTGAACAACATCCTCATGAAACCAGTGTCCCACTTGCCGCGGAGATCCACCATCGAGTTTATAGTAAGATCCTTGAGTTCATCCGGTATCACCAAATGCCCCTTCAACAACGGTATACTGTTTCCATTTACCCACTTCTCATTCCAAACATTCATGTTTGTCCCTGATAGAATGATCTTCCCCACATCAGGTTGTAGTGTAACATTGATATCAAGTGAAATGAATTAATTAGGATTGTTGTTTCACCATGGCCAACATTGCAATTAACATCATATCATTAACCAATTATTTCTACTAAACCTAGATAAAGAGACTTGTAGTAAGATTTACCCACTATGACGGTGTAATTCATTACCTAATCTAATACTGATAACACTCTTGTAGTAATTGTGTTATAAGTTAGGTGATTTACTGAAAACTCCAGGGAATCTCTTCACATTTGTAATCCTCCTTTCTTAAGGTGTGATATAAAACATGTAATTCTATGGATTTATAACTCCTAATCCCTCATTTGAAGCAATTAACGTTCTAATTAACTACCTATGGTGATCAATCATGGATAGTTCATTATACCTTCATAGAATTATGTCTAGAAATTAAGAGAAAAACATATATAAATGTATAAAAGTCAACTACAATACTTAACCGGGATACTCTGGGGTCCTAAGGAATAAGGGGATTATCCGCACATGATTTCCATTATCAAGTACATAAGATAGAAGAAGAAATATATGGGGAACATTAGAGAACTAAAAGAACCCCTAAAAAAGATGTTCCAGATGACTCCCTCACACGAACGTATCAATTCGCTCACCTCAGGATGCAAATCCATCCACTGGAGGTGCTAGAATCTCCGAGAATGTGGCTTTCTTCTCTGCTTTCTCCTCTCCTTGCTCTCAACTTCCATACAATGGAAGAGAATGAGATAATTAGATTTGGACAAACACCCCCTAAGTCATAGAAGTGACTTAGGGCATCCTTAATTGCCAACTGTCAGATTAAACACAATCTTCAAATTTTCCTGATCCCTTCGTGTATGTACTACCGATTGGGTGTTGATACTATCGACACCTTCGATAGTTTTGGTTACATGTGCAGTTTTCGGTACTATAGAGTTGATGTCGAGAAATTTTGAATCCATGTTGTGATGTTTTCAGTAGTTTAGACTTCTTTCGGTCGGTAATATCGAGTCTTATCGGTCTCATTGTTCCATGTTGTGCTAGTGTCGGTGATATAAAAAAAACTCAGTAGTACCAAGCTGTGTAGTTTCTTTTAGATTCTCATGAAATTCACAAAAAAATGAATATAAGCTCTTGAATAATATTAAATCATTCATGATCATTAAAAATATATTTATATTATGCAATTAAGTATCATAAGATAATGATAATAAATAATGCATAACTTAATATGAAAATGAACAATAAGTGCACATAAATCAATAATAAATAGCATGAGAAAATGACAATTATCCGGTGTATCAGTTACCTTTCCAAACTCTAAATAATCAACTATATGAGAACTTAGAGGCAGTCATAATGGGGGTGTGACCTAGGTTAGGGGAGTTATAAGTGAACTACCACCCTAATCTTAAAACTTCAGTTTACCTTGGTCATGATCCATAAAGCACATCCAAATATGTAGAGTATTATTTATTGTATCATACAACATAAGGTCATTATATTGAAGATTAGGATCATAATGGGGCAATCATATTTCAAGATTTTGCAAGATCAAGGTCGTAATAAGGAAACCATGTTCAATACTTTGCAATATCAAGGTCATAATCGTGTTCTCTTCCTTTCATGATCAAGGTAAGGGTATATTTTGGAAATCAAGAAGTCGAGCACTACAAGAGTTAGAGCATAATAGGGAAAAAGTGAGATGCATGTCCATCATGTAATTACCAAGAGGTGTAGAAATTTATGGAAGATGTGTATTGTATCAAAGTCTTTCATCGTGTTATTGAGAGTCCAAGATCTTAGTCATTCACTGGCATGATCATGTTACATATCAAAATAGGGAAACATTTTACTTAACCATGTTTGAGGTTTGGTCAATAATAGGGCATCACAGACATAATCAAATAGGGACCTCATAAACTATGAGTTCCAACGTGCAAATTCTCCTTATCTCATCTAATGAATACCATTATCACGTTTGCTTCATACATCGAAAGCATATATTCTAGATTGGTAAAGTTGAGTTCACATGATCTGAGGGGTCATATACGAGTACTTAACTCCAAGAGTACTTCTACTAGTCATGATAAAGTTTTCATATTAAGACCAGATCATGGCATCCTCATTATGTTACTCAAAAGTTTACCATTTCATTCAAATTTTAATCTTTCCCCATACATTATCTACCCACAATCTAGAGATCATGTGATTGATAATCACGAGTAGAAGAATCATATGTGGAGATGAGAAGATAACCAATCATCTAATGGGTGGCTTAGTGTTGTCTTTAAAGAAGAGGTGAGATGCTAGAAGACTCTCTAAAGTATGTTGAATTGGGTTATTAAACTTACATAGAGGATATGTGATTGATCTGATACCATCTATCATGGAACTATTTGTTACCCTAAGTCCACACTCATAATGGTTACACAGACAAAGACAAATGGATCTGGGCATCTATCCCTAGAATGGATCACATAACATATGAATGAATGAAAATACAAAAAAGAATAGGGTAAGAGGAGACATGACATAAAAGGAACTAAACTAGTACCTGACATAAGATCTTAGTCCCATATGTTAACCCATAAGAACATCATTTGCATGTCATTTAATGTCATCAGAGAAAGAGCAACAAATTATCATATTAAGTAGAAGCAATGATCATAGCATGAGAGTCTCAGTGTACATTTTACCTAAAATCATAAAAAGGGCACATGTCCACACAACAATGATGAGTACGCTATAAGTGAGGCTTGGAGGCCAACTCTGGCATCATGAGCGATGCGACTAGGGTTTCTTCATGGGTGGCGGCTGGCTTGGGGGAGGGGGATTTGGCCGCCGATGGGTGCCGCCTCGCTCCCCCCAGGCCTCTCCTCGCTCGGCCACGTGTAGGATTTGGCTATAGGAGGTAGGCATCGTCAGATCGTGGCTTTCGACAGATCCCCTTGGCACCAGCGTTGGGGCTTCAGGTCCTTCTAGCCCTGGTTTTCCCTAGCACTACTGAGGGGCTAATTAGTTGTGCCAGCGATTGCAGGCCAAACAGTGCTTTGGTTTTCCCCAAGAGTGAGTAGACTGACTATCCTCTTCCTTCTACCAAGTCCTGCGACACCGAGCTCCTCCTCCCTATCTTATTTTTGCTTTTCTTGCTTTAGTTAGTTAGTTGTTGTTGGTTGGTGGTTGTACTCAGCCTAGTTTCTTGCCGTCTAATCAGCGTTTGTTACTCATCGTTTCATCTGCATTTTGTGTCTCTCCTTCGTGAGAGTGTAGTGCTTCTAGTCTCGACTAGAGCTCAGATTTTGATTCAGCTTAGATATGTTACTTTGTTGTATGTCTTCATGTGTAGAGGTGAACTCCCATTGGATCACAGGTCTTAGACTGCTCTTTTTCTATAGATCCACACTCGTTTTGAAGGAATCTCTTAAGGAAAGTTGGTTATATCAGCATCAAAGAAAAGGGATCAATGCAAAAATGTTGTATTCACATTCTAATATGAGTTTCTGTAAGATTATGGGTGTGTCCATGATCATTGTATGTTGTGATGGTTGTTCTCCCTCTTTATGTATATGATGTATGGCTAAGTGATGTATTTAATCTGTTTTTCTCAAACAAAAAAAATGATGAGTACGCTATAAAATACATAAACTCATAGGTTTAAGGAACATATATGCTTCTCAAAACTTAATATGATAGCAAGAAAGAAATAAACAAAATTAAAGACTTTATTTTTAACATGCAATCGTATTTTTGGCACATTTCCATTATGATTTAACAACAATATATGTCCCTTGTCCAACTTTCTCAAAGGAAGGGTCTGTAAGGGTGCTCAAGATTAGCTAACTCTTTTATATATGTGAGGGGCCTCAAGACCTAAGTCAATGAGCTAACCCTATTTTCAACATACCCTATGCCCTTACCCCTAGAATTCAGGCAGGTACAAACATTTAACTAACAAGTTCAATTATGTTCAAGGGTTGTTCAACATATTTAAAGCAAAACGAACATACTTATCATAGAGAAAAAGTATCTCAAACATGTATATAAAGACAAGAAATTTAAAAATACAAGCATACAAGCAAGTTCAATACCACTAGTCTGGCCAATAGGAGGATAAAGTGTACCTTGATTAGATCGTGAGATTAACCATTCAATTAGAAAACCATAATTAGGAACTTGTCTAGATCTTGAAAATTGAATCATCATAGATACCCTGACATTACAAATGAGCATAGTTGTATTTATATCAAAAAGCCTAGGCATCATTAATCATAATCGTGGTGGTTGGATGTGTTCCCTGGATCTAAGTATCATATCATTCATCACCAATTTTAATATCTCGACTAGGTCATGCATATGAATTATCAAGCAACATAGTATGTCATGATTCGTCTAGAATTTAGGGTGACACATCACAACTAAGCTAGGGATCATAGTATTAGGGTTTCATGATTTTAGATGGAGTTATCATATGATTCAAGCAACATAAACAACTAAATAGTCAAACTAGTCATCTAAGGTCATTTCCATGCAAAATAGTCATCATTAGAGTATAAGCTAGATCAAGTAAAATTTGGTGTCATACCAATCATTAAGTTACTGATTTGAGATCATAATAGAAGATGAATGTTCATTATGGTAAGATTTACATTAGATTGGAGACTAGTTATCAACATACATACTTGATCAAATTTCAACTAAAGATTAGGGCATTTAATCATCTTAGGGCACATGCATGATTCACAAGGGATTTGAGTGCATAAAGCAAGATAAGTTACTAATTTAGTAGTTAACATGATCATTTTAGACATAGAAGACCCACATGTGAGCTAGGGTTGAAATTCAACATTAAAGTATCCATAAAAGACACGTTTCAAGGTTTAATGTACATCATCAAGTCAAATTAGGATGATAGCATGGACAAATTCGAATATTATTTAGACATTCATAAAAAATACTGATATGAGTTGAGCATGAGGATTAGAAGCACATTCCATTAATGTTAGACATAAAAGTAACATGTAGCATAAAAGCCCTATTTAGGCCATTTTATCAACATTAGATCACTATGAGTACAAAGGTGGACAAAATTCAAGTCTTTATGTATAAAGAAGTTCAAGATATTGATATTATAATTGCATCAAGTTTTGGGACATAAATCATCAAGATCATGCATTCAAATAGGATGAACATTTCGAAAAGACATCAAAATAATGATTTAGGAGGATATCAGTAGAAAAAAGAGCATAACTAGGCCATTAAAGTATTTTTATGGGGTATATATTATTATTCTGGTCAAAATGACATATTACACGACCATATTTGTCTAAAGGATCATTATTTAACAATTATTGCAAGATTATGTGTAAGGTCAATAAAAAGGGACAAGAATATACCATTGGGGTCGACGATAGTCGTTGATCATGGATCCAGTGGCCATGATCACATGCCCAAATGCTAGGAACCCCAACGTAAGGTTGGACCCCCGCCTAATGGACCAGACCAAAGAAAGTAGAGAGGAGGGGAAGGGAGTGGATCTGGATGACTTCTTGACTGGACCTTCATGATCCAAATGGATCGATGACTCCAACACGTCATACCTCTAGTCTCCTGCTCACAAAGGAGTAGCACTAGCTGTTGCAGGAGCCATCTCTGATAGAGAAAAAGGGTCTGGTGAAGGTGAGGGCTTGGGGATGTGCAGACCAGCCGTCTGAGTGTGTGATCTCTCTGTGGAATCAAGGCTACTCTTGGCTTGGAATGAGCAAGTCAAAGGGACAAATGCCCAACCACCAACACAATGGTGTTCTGGTGGCGCTGCCCGAGTGGTGTGAAGAGGAGAGATGGGAAACACAAGGCCATGGGGTGAAAAATGGAAAAAGAGGAGAGTGAAAGTGATGGGAAAGAAGAAAGGAGTCCAAACAAGGGTTCAATTCTTCATTAAATATGTAGAAAAGGGAGGTCAAGTGAGTCTCGACACCATGGCACCGACCATAGTGTACGGAGGTAGAAGATACTCATGTAACCATTGGATGGTGTTTCACATCCAAAGTTGAGTGATCCAAAGACATAGAACTCATGCTCCTAGATCCATGGCTTTTGATTGGTCGAGGGGGAAATATTTGGATCATTCTTGAATAAAGGAGGAGCCATGGTGCAGATGGGCCACACACCGCAGTTCAGGCCCCAAATTGACGGCCCACAAAGAAAATCAAAGAATAAAATGAGTCAAAATTAGGTTTTGATACCTACAATTCAAATGGACATATCACCTTCATCCAACCTCAGATTTGGCCAAAATTTGGTGTGTTGTATATGTGAGCGTTCTCTATACCCAATGAATATAAGATTAGGGTGTATATAGATACTTGTATAAGATCAAAGGGGAAGAGAAAGGGTGATGTATAATATCTTGGTTTCACATCAATTTGAGGGTCACCACTTGTCATGTGGACTCAAGATAAGATCCAAAAGCATCAAGACAACTTGAATTAGGAAATTGAATTCAATACTTGAGAAAACGAGTAGAGGTGAAGTGAATAGCACATACGTGAGGAGAGAGAAAAGTCCAATTTATCACAATTTCTTATTTTATTATGTTTTCTCATTAAGTTTAATATTAAACTATATCCAATTTTAGTTATTTTCAACATCTTATTTATAGAAAACTTCACAGAATTTCATATTTAAACTGCCAATTGTCCATTAATTCTACTAATTCTTTCATTATTGGATTTTTCTCTCTTTTTTATTCAATATCTATTAATGGATTATTAAAGATAGTAAAACCACAAAGTCCATTTCAAAGGATAAATTGCATTTTAATTCCATAATTTAAAATAAGGCATATTAAGTTTTCTAATACATACTTAACAATCAATATATGCATTGAAATATATGTATAAATACATACAAAAATCCAGGTTATAACAACTATAGTTAGAGTACTACATGACAAAACACTTACTAGTATCCAACATGACTGTTACAATTACAGTAGCTAGAATACTAGAATAGAATACAATACCACGCACAACTACCTCACTCAAACAACCCCTTTAGGGTATTATGGTCCCTTATATGCATTATATCACTCCATCTACGGTTTCAAAGCATAAAAATACTCTTAATTGTACTTCAACTAGGAATTCATATATGATTCTCTTTGTTGATCCACTTTAACACTGTTTGGATATAAAAATCCCAAAAGAACATGGATATTATAGTATAGCTTAATCATATTAGTAGTTAACCTAGGATATATAACCATTGGTACATAATTTAGGGGAATTAGAAATAGGGGTAGAGACAGAAGGTTTCATTATGCTACAACACTCCACCTCTTAAAAGGATTTCGTCCACAAAATACAAGAAACCAAAACATAATATGAAGAGTCACTCATTGACCAAGAGGTTACTATGTTAGCCCAGGCTTCCGGGTTGCAGTAGTTTTCTCTGAGTAGAAGTAAAAGTAAGAGAGTTATACCCAATCCTAGGGACCCCTCAACTTTACCACACTTAATAGCGTTACTTACTTTGTGAAGGTAGTTTCACGACATTGTCTTTTTATTTCCTTTTCTTTCTCCAAGTTTAAGATGATGGGTGTGAGTAATTCTACAGTATAACATGAAAATATTTTGTTTTTCCCTTTTGTATCAGGCATAATTCTTAGGTTGAGTAAATTAAAAGTTTACCAATAGTCAATTGTTATCGTGTAACTCATGATGACTCCATTAAGCATATTATGGTTAAGGTGTAAAACAAGGGTTTAGTTATCAAGCATATTTGAGAATTTTTAGTGTATCATTTGCAACCTATTAAATGAATTGTCCATAAACTTAATGCATTAATTAAACATACAAAAGAGTATTACAATGCATATAAATTCTACTCACTTTAGTTTGAAATGATTACATGTGACAACGTTGCACATACATCAATTTTGAGATTCTTAGAGTGTTTAACCTAGGATCTAGAATAGAATTACTCATACCATTGTATTGTTTGTATCAAGTTGGTGAAAAGGGAAAACAAATTTGATCCTTTGAAACTTTAAACCCATATTACTATCTTACATTATTTGTGGTCAATACCTTATATGAGTGATATTTAATGTGCAAAACTTATTTCAGTTACTCAATTAACTTTCACATGGTCAACATAGAAGAGTTCATTCATTATCTTAGTTCTATGGTAGTTATAATCAATCCAACAAAAATTGGAGAAGTTACTAAAGAGATATTTACTATATTCATTATTCTTCTCAAACAACCTTAAATCTCATTTAAAAACCTAGAGTGTATAGGTTACATGACCACCCCTAAAAATGTTTAACCTAATAAGTCAAACTAAGCACTCTTAAAGGTATTAGTATTATAAATTAAACATAGAGATTTTCTTAAGATATACATAGATTATGCCTCCAGCTAGATGCCTCTAGTTAAAAGAATTATAATGTTGTGGGGACACTGAGATATCGGGTCTCAACAAGAACGAACACGTAATATTTTGTTGTTATCACCTGATTTATATTATGGTCTTTTTATCTAGTTATCTTGTTTGTTACCTATGGTGATGTGATCACCTGATCCATTGGTGAGAACCTTGGTACAAGAATCACATGTTCTTGACACAACCACCAGATAGAATCTTGTTGGATGCTTGGATGAGGATCTACACATGTCGTGACCTCAATTTTGAGAGAAGTCAGACTATTGTGTGATTATGCCCCCAAGTGACTCAAATCAACATATTACTAATCCAGTAATTAAAATAGGGATGTGGATTGGTTAATGTAGGAACATGTTTTTGTTGGTGATCGTTTGGACACCCAGTTTCTTTTATTAATTGATCTTAGTTAATTAATTATGCACTTTTACTTTCTGTTCTTAGCATAACCAAACTTTCAAAATCAAAATTTTCATTTTTGTCTCGCAATTGGCATCATATTTTGACCATCCCTTTGCCATCTCTTGGGATCACTACCTTACTATACTAAAAGTTATTTGTTTCTTGCATCAAGTTAACAAACTATTTAAAATATTGAACTTTAAGACCTTTCCTGGTGAGTTTATGTGTGTGGAATGACATACATCAACTTTGGCATTGTTGTTGGGAAGGACATGTGTTTTTTTTTTATAAAAGTCCATGCATTAATGAAGAAAATAGGAAACAGAGCTTGCAAACACATGACATCTGCAAGTTTAACAGATGATAAAAAGGTTGTTTGGTGCGATGAGGCCTCACAAATACATGAGTAACTAGTCATGAAGGAGCTCTAAACAGTATTTTTCATGGGGGAGGCACCCCTTAAACATTTCCTGTAAACAATGTACTAAGAGTAGATGAAACTAAACCTAATACCAAAGCAAATAGCTTTATCAAGAATGGATCTTTAGAACCTTGTGTCATATACAATGGTGTTCTCCAAAGAGTAGCATCCACCACCAGTTTGTTCTCCAAAGAAATGCCCCAAATCAGCATCAGCATGAATCACCTGAGTTGATGTAGAGTCATGCCCTACAGAGTATTATGTATAGCTAAAGCGTGGTTAATGTCATTTATCAAGATTTGACCATGTTTAAGATTGTTGTGAAATTTCTTATTATTTCTTTCAATCAAAATGTTCCATAGGGAAAAATCAACAACTCCTCAGGGTGAGATCTTGAGTGTTGTGGAAGAGGTGTTAATCTTTGTATAACCATGGGTTCAAGGATGTTTTTAAGGTTTTCTAAAGGCGGGAAAAAAGAGATTAGAATGTTCATTGTGACTGAGCATTTTGTGAATAGATGAAGAGTAGTTTATTCATCTATTTTGCAGAGATAGAATATGGTTAGTCCCTTAAAACCTCTGTGAGTGAGGTTATGGTCAGTAAGAATTTTGTTATTTGTGAGAAGCCAGAAGAAAATTTGAAGTTTTTGTGGCCATTTTGTTTTCCAGTAATGAACCATATTTGATATGTGGCCTCTACAAGTGAGAAAAGCATAAGATTCTTTGAGAGAGTAATGTGGACCCCAAATCTAGGAAATTTTATTATTGATATTATATTCAAGTTCATGGATGATCTCTCTAATGGAATTGTTATCAACTTTGTTTTGAAGATATCATTTGAGTGAGTTTTTCTTGGTGCTAGTGAGTTGTTTAAGACCTTGGGCGATGCTGAGGTTTTTTAGGGGTGGTGGGATTTGCATTCACAGTCTAAGGTTTTTGATAGTATTGTCATGGAACCATGGGTCCTCACAAAAATTGATATTTTGGTGTGCATGTGGGGGGTGTAAAGATGAGATTTTTGATGGTATCTAGGTTTTTGTTGATGAATTTCCAGAGAGGGGATGAGATGTTTTGTGAAGTTTTATGCCAAGGAGGTTTTTTTTGTAATATTTTTGAAGGATAAGTATTTTCCAAATTTTGTTTATGTTGTTTATAAGGATGTTGAACATTTTTGTGACAATAGATTGCATGCGTTTTGATGTTAATGATGCCCCATCCCCAATATTTGATAGGTAACATTATTGTATCCCAATTGATCAAGTGGATATGTCTATGGAAGGCATTTGGTGTATCGTTGTTCTAGAGAAAAATTCTTCTGATTTTGTCAATCATGTTGTGGGTTTTGGTGGGCAGAGGGATGCAGCTAAGGAAATGAGTTGTGATGGGTGATATAACGCTTTTGTTGAGAGTAAGTCTACCTATTAGATTAAGGAAATTGTTTGTCTAAGAGTTTAGTTTGTTTTGGATTTTCTCAATGATGGGGCTCCAAATTGAATAGATTATTGGGTGTGGCGTAATAGGAAGCTCAAGGCAGTTAAAGGGAAAATCTCCCATTTTGCATTTGAGAAGATCTTTAAATCTGTGAAAGATGTTTTGATGTGTGTTAACATCAATGATAGATGATTTGTTGAGATTTAGTTTGAGCCCTGAGATGTATGATAAGAGCCCTATAATGTGTATGGTGTTGATGATGGTAGTGTCATCAGGCTTGACTAGAATGATGGTGTCATATGCAAATTGAATGATGTTTTCCTGATATTCATGTGGGGAGACTATGAGGCCATGAGAGATGTCAAGTTTAATGATGTTTGTGAGTATAAATGTTACAATGATGAAGACATAAGGTGAGAGGGGATCACCTTGTCTAATCCCATTCGTGTTGTGGAAAAAATCAAATGATGATCCATTGATAATGGTGGAGAAGTAGTTTGTGGAAATACATGCATGGATCTAGTTATTCCAAATCTTGGGGAAGCCATATCTAGCCATGGCTTTGATGAAGTAGTCCCACTTTGTGTAGTCAAAGGCTTTTTCAAAGTCTAGTTTGATATCTAGAAGAGGAGTTTTGTTCTTATGACATAGGTGCAAAGTTTCATTTGCCATGATGAAGGCATCATGGATGCTTCTACTTTTAAGGAAAGTGTTTTGGTTGTGTGGGATGATGTTGTCCAAGTGGGGTTTGATGTGGTTTTCTAGAACTTTTGCAAAGATTTTAGAAGAAGTGTTTATGAGACGGATAGGTCTGAATTTTGAAATATGTTCTGTGTGTGAGTAACTTTTTTGATGAGAGCAATGTTGGTGTGGTTAAGGTGTTTGATGATGTTGTGGGTGTTTTTGTTGTAAAGAATGTCTCTAAGGAGTTTCATAAAGTCTACTTTGATGTGACTCCAATTAGCAAGATGAAATTTAGTATTGAAGTCATCATGACCAAGTGATTTGTTTTTTCCAAGAGAGTGGACTACCAAGTCAAGTTTCTCAGAAGTGAAGGGATTAGTGATGGTTTTAGAAGCTGTGATGTTTTTGCCACATAAGTTCCTCCAGTGAATGTGATTGTGGAGTATAAGATTGTGGTTGGTATTAAAGATTTTGTAGAAATGATGAACAATTAGTTGTAATAAGATGCTTGTTTGAAGTGATAGTACCATTAATGTTGACCCTTGCTATAATGTTTTTTCGAGCGTTGTTGCAAGTTTTGTGGAAGTATTTAGTGTTTTTATCACCTTCCTTTGCCCATATGATTTTTGCTTGTTGTCACCAAATCATGTAAAGGCGGTATTTGATGTGGTCCAACTCATCTTTAATAGTGAGGACTAAGGTTGGGTCCATAGGGGGTCACTATCTACAAAAAGATATTGTTGTTTAAGATCAGCAAGTTTTTGGGAAAGGTTTCCAATAGTTTCCTTTTGCCAGTTTTTAAGTTCATTTCTGACAGTCTTGGTATTTCTATCATTGTGAAGGCCTATATTTCTGGTATGAGCATCTGTAATGATCCAGTTCCTTTGGAAGAGGTTTTGACATGTGGGGTCAGTTGTCCAGAAGTTTTCAAAATGGAAAGGTTTGTGTCCCCATTTGTCTAGTTTTGTTAATGATGATGGGGAAGTGGTCTAAGATAGTTCGATGGGATACATATACAAAGGAGAAGGGGTATTGATCTTCCAAGTGTAGCAGGCATTTGCAGGTGGGATATCTATCATGTTGTGATTATGCAACAGATTTTGAAAGGATTTGCCAGAGGTAGTCATGAATCCAGATACAGATGTGTTGTTAATTTTGTCATAATTTCTGGTAATGAGGTTGAGATCACCCCCTAAAATCCATGGCTTGTTGTGGTAATAACTAATGATGTGCATCATTTCATTCGTGTATTCATTTTTATTTGGTCCAAGTTCTCCATAGATCCCTGTAAAGATGCAACTGAAGTTGTCGGCTAGGCTTATGATGTGGAGTGTGATGGAGAAAGTGTGTGTTTGAAAGTGGGTGATGTCAAATAGGCTATTGTTCAATCCTATAAGAAGTCTACCCTTAAAACCATGATGTGGAATTTGTTGCCAGGAGTTTATGTGCTTTCCTGCTATGGTTTTGGGAGTAAAAGGAGACAAGGTTGTTTTTGTTTCCTAAATAGTTATGATATTTATATTGTTGTTGTAGATGTGTATGTGTATTTATTTTCTTTTGTTTAAGCTAGAAGCACCACAAATGTTCCAGGATGAGATTCTCATGGAAGTTTTATATATCTATATATGTCAGGATAGAAATGTGAAGGCTAGTTTATTCAGATGTATATATTTCCTATCTATGTGTAAGTGTCATGGATATTTCTATGGTTCTTCAAATTCACAAAGTGATTGATATTGTCCAAGGCCTGATGTGTTGATGTTTCATCATAAAATGTGATACCTAGTTTATCAGCAAAAGTTGTAAAGGATTGAATATCTGGCCATGAGACTATATCGTTTATATTGTCAATAGTATTGTCTTCTAAATTAGATGGTATAGTAGCAGAAGGTAAAAATGCTTTAAATGAAGTATCAGTTAAGGACGATGTACCTGGTTCTTCTGAAGCAAAATAATTCCTCTTAGTTAATCCTTTCAGGGTGTTGGAGATTTTGTTGATGGACAAAATGACTCCTACAGTCTTTCCTTTGCTTTTCTTTTTCGGACTATGCAATGAGTGGATTTCATCAATAATAGCAGTCTTTAATTTTTTCACTGTCTCAGAGTCTAAATTCAGATTGGAGTCTGTATCATTGCTAGGGAAAGGAAAGGGTTTGAAAGAGTTCAATAGGGTGTTGTTGGTGTTGCCAGCCAAGGGAGAGGAGGTTATGGGCCGTTTTTTATTATTGATTGGTTTGTATCTTCCGTGGACTTTGATGTGATACTCTTTCATTTCCAAATGAGGTATCTGTCATTTGGTTTTCTAATGTTGATGAAAGACTTTTTTGTATTTGCAGGACAAAACCATGAGGGGGGTGGACATTTAGGTCAGAAAAGGTCGTCTTAATGGAAGAAGGGTTTTCAACAGAAAATTTGATTCTATAGATCTTTTCTCCCAATTGGATTTTGAGTGAAGTTGGGAGAGTGATAGCATCTTTAACTAAGAACAAATAGAAAGCTTTGATATACTAGATTGGTTCAAGAGTATGTTGGATGAAAAATTGTAGAGTAGCACCCACATAATGTGCTATATCTCTAAAGACGTCGACTTCCCAGAGATGTGGAGGTAGGTCTGTGATAGCCACCCATCCAGATCCACCTGAACCTACTAGGGAAGAGCCTTTCTCAGACATCCATAATGAGATGTTGGCTTGAATGAAGCTAGAACCACATGGGATTGTCATCACTAGACCAAAGAGATGGTATAGTTTGTACCTTCTAGAATAGAATATAGGATTCAAGATGGGGAAAGGATTTTTGGATTTAAAACAATGTGACCTGGGAGAAGAAGTGTGATAGCCTTGGTGGCATCAAGGATTTTGACAGTATTGTTGTCAATGTTGTTTGAGATGGAGATGAGAATGCTTTTGTTGGTAAAGACTTTCAGAAGTCTCATAGAGTTAGCAGGTAAGTCAAAAGGGATTTCTTTTTCTAAGTGCAGATCTGGAAAGGAGAAGAGTTGAGTGTTGGTGCAACACAATGGGTTGTATGAGTAGCACGAGAGTGAGAAGATTTCTTTAGTGCAATATAAGTCAGTTGAGCGCAGTTTGAAGATTTTATAGAGGGTTTTGAAATTTTGTGAATGTCTGCATGTGAAGAGAGTGAGGGTTTGGAAAAGAACATAGAGGGAATGAGACAAGCGAAAGAGTTGGAAGTACTAATCGCTTTTCCATTGGGTTTTGGTCTGTGATTTGATTTATCAAACCTATAAGGCCATTGTGATCTGTTGGGAAGTGTAGAGTTTGCATGAGATGTTACTTTCTTCCAGGAAAAGTATCTTCTATGATCTAGGGAAGTGTTGTTGTGATAGAAGCATTTGTGAGCCAAATGTCCAAGTTTATTACAAAAATGGTGATGTCTGAACACCTTGCATTAGGATTGTGAATGAATTCTTCTAAGGCATCTGGAGAAGCACAATGAACGGAAGTGGAATTTTGGTGGGGTACTTTTCCATGCAGAGGATTTTGTGGTGCCTTTAAAAGTCTAGAAAGCGAGATTAGTGGTTGCATGTTGTCCAAGAGGTGGGGAGTTTATATCGTGCTCAGTATGAGTGTTTGGAGGGGATGATGTCATTTGTAGAGAGGATTTATATGATATATTCAAACCATATGGAGGTGTGGGTGAAGACTTTGGTGAAGGAGAGTGTTGATATTTGTCTATGATGGTGGTGGTCTTTCACAGTGGTGATGTTGTATCTTCTTCCTCAGAGCTGGATTTTGTGGTCTGTCCTGATGTGATTTCAATCGGGTTGATTTTTGAACCTTTGATGAGGTGATGCTTATCTAGGACAAATAGATGATCCACTAAATCTGAGCTAGTGGTAGAGATATGAAGCTCTTTTGAAAAGAAGAGTGAGTAGATCTCAGTGTGCATGTCATTGCTGAAGTCTGAAACCTGGGCAATCAAAGTTCTATTTGCTACTGGTCTTATGAAGATTGTCCACTCTGGTTTTAGTTTGAGTTATGTAATCATGTTTTCCCAGTTGTGGACAATGAAGATATTGGACTTGCGATCATAGTTGATGGTAACTTAAAAACTTTTATTTCCCATATGGATTGTGTTAATGCCTGGTGGGAGGTCCTATTTGTGGTACTTCCAAGCTCTAGGGAGTTGAATGATGGTGTGGTTATTTGGGTCATCCAATGGGTATCTCATAAAAAGGAAATGAGAAGCCATCTTAGGTATCGGAAGAGAAGGGCTTTTCTAGGTGGAAGAAGATGAAATATTTTTGTTCTTATAAGCCTTGCATAGAAGATGTGGAGTGTCGATCCTATGTTTAAGGTGTTTGTTCTGACTTTTTGCAATCGAAAATTTTCCTCATTTTCTCATGTTGGGAAGCACTCTATATGTTGTATGCTAACTGGTGTGTACTAACCACTAGAAGCACGACCTACGGTGTGGAATTGATCTACCAACAGATGTAATGTCGCTGATTATTGTTGGTTGTCGAGAATAGTCTACTGCTATCAGTGCAGGTGTGTGCTTCATTCGTTTTGTTGTGCCCTACATATGGATGGTGTAATTTCTCTCTTTATAAATGCATGGATGTGGAAGATCTTGATGTTTGAGCTCTGTGTGGTTGGATGTTACATGTTTGTTTGATGGCATCTAGCTGTGAAGGGTTACTAGAGCATGTTAAATCGTAGTCATTATAAGGAAGAAGATGATCTAGAGGTCAAAGTGTTGTTGGATGAGGAAGATTTTTGTGGATTATAGAAAGAAGTTGGATCTTTCTCTCACTAGTTGTGACTGTTTAGGACACGTGCTGTTTTTAAAATCTGGTTGCTTGTATATATCAGACTTCTTTTTTTTAGTTTGGTTTCATAATGTTTAGTTTGTTTCAATATTTTAATCTTGTTCATTTTTCCTTAGCTTGTATAACTTTTAGACTTGTTCTATAATTTTGTTAGTTCTTTCTTTTTACCTATCGAGTCCCATTCTGGTAGTGTTTCTCCACCTTCTACCGAGTTTCCATTCTGATAGTACATCTTTCTAGTTTATTTTTTAAGTTTTTGCCTTGTATCATAATTTACTTTCTTAGATTTTTTATAATCTATTTTCCTATCGAGACCCATTCTGGTACTGTATCTCCACCTACCGAATTTCCATGATGTTCATATTGCTTTTTTGTTTATTTTTTAAATTTAATCTTGTTCATACTTTCTTAGCTTATCCTTATAATTTTTAGTTCTTTTGTAAATTCTATCTAACCCCTTAACTTGTTTTAGTTTCTTCACATAATTTTTACATTTTATAGTTTAGATCTTTTTCCTTATCTTAGATTTTATTGTAGTTTTTGTCTTTCAAAAAAACCTTTCAAGTGGAGTGGCCAACACATTATGATTCACAATTTCAATTGTGTGGTTATACAATAAATCACTAGATTGTCCTAATGTGTCCCCTCATGTTATGGAGGCACCTTATGATATATAGTCTTCTTATCAAGGTGGATATAATGAAAATTACAATCCAAATCCTTTTGAAGACAATTATGAGGAACAATGCCACACATATTATCACTGATCCGTTCTTACTCCAATCCAAATCCCACTATCTAGACAGTAGTGAAGGGATTGAAGTGCCCATCCCTAAGTTCCTCAAATGGATATCACACACTGACATTTAAAATAATAAATAATAACTCACAAAACAAAAGATTAAAGACTAACAAGCCTGATTATGATGTTGTAGATTTTTCCTTGTCACCAGAGCTTGTCAAGGGCATAAGAGATTTAGTCAATTCCTCATAATCATCCACCTTGTTTGGATAAATAAAAAATCATGACCCAATCAATGCAAATACATTAGTACGCTCTTAAAATTGAAATGAAACTAGCAGTATATAGAAAAATATAATTCTTTGAAAAATTAATATGAACTACAAGGAACAAAATGATTAAGCCCAAAACATTAATTGTTCAAAATTAAATCATATTTTATTCATGAATTCCTTATACTTGAGAAGAAACTATAGGATGGGCCCATTTAAAAAGATACCACAGTACCCTCGAAAGGGATAATGCCATAACCAACATACTATAGGATGGGCCAGGTAACAAGATACCATGGTACCCTCCAAAATTGTGTCCTTACACTAATGATATGGACAAGTGCACCGATTCTTGTTCCCTCACCCAAATGCAAGTGCAACAAGATAAGACAAGTTGTATAATGGAAATTTTATTTTATGTTTGAGTTCAATAAAACTAAATATATGACACAAAAACCTTATTCATAGTGAACAATCGATCAAATAATTAGAGCAAGCCAAGCACATGACTCATACTTATAATACACAACCAAATGATACCACAATCAATGTCAATATGTGGGTAAATTGTACCTTTCACCTAAGATTAGAGTAATATCTTGATAGAAAAATTAGGGTCAAATCATGGCACAATAGTGGGTATCCATGCCTTAGTATTCTATTCAATAATATGGAGGATCACAAGGACCATAAAGGGTTTCTTAAGCCTCATCATGATTTCATGTTTCTCAATATTATAAAGATTAGTATCAAGATTCATACTTAGTTTATATTTGTACTTTACCAAAGGTCAAGGTCATTGGTTATCTTTTAGATCAATACTAATATATGTTGGGAAATAGGGCACAAATATAGGCAGTGGAAATTAAAAAAAAATTGTCATATTCCCCATCAACCAACACATCGCATCAACAACTATATAATGGAAAGGATGGTTTTGAGGATATACATGATCCTAGAGAAAGTCCACTGACATATTCATCATCATTGTAGATGCACAAATGTCATCTAGTTTCTCTTGGACGGTGTCTATGCAGCTCTTGGTCTTCACCATGGACAATAGACTGGAACAATGTCTACATCGACTCCTATGGTCTCTCCACAGACTGTGAGTTGATGATGTCCTCCTAGCAGTGGGAAAATGCCACCTAGCCACCGAGAACTCCACGTTGTGTGACCAAAGCCAATGGGAAGAAGTTGTCCCCTTCTATCAGTGTACTAGTCACCAGAATGCTCTCCCACAACTAATCCTCAGTTGTTCTTGCCTTTTCTATCCCTCCCTTTATTGGGTAGGAATAGCTTTAGTTCTTATTGGTTACCACAACTAGAGAGGAAAACAATTGTCAGAGCAACTAATTCTCAATTGTGTGTCTTGGGAATCCCCCACTAGCCCTCTATTTATAGTAGAGGCCAGGGTCAGGGTTCCCGATTGGTGTGGGAGTAGAAGGGTCAAAAATCATGAATGTTCTAGAACCTACGAACTGCAAAATAGTCATCTCACGTAGCAAAATGGTTGTCTCGCATGTGAGATGGTTGTTTCATACAATTTCCTATTCTAAATCATATTGTCAATTCAAAACAAATTAATGCACAACATGATTTCAAAACTAATCCTTGATGCAATCAAATTTCCCCAAGAACTAGACGTCTTGCTCAGGTGAATCGGTCATCTCAAGACCACAAAATGGTCGTCTCTCTCATGCGAGCCAGTCATCTCATGACCAAAAATTGATCATCTCACTCATGCAAGACAGTCATCTCACGACCATCATGCGAGACGGTCGTCTTTCTCACTCAAGACGGTTGTCTTGCTCACACGAGGTGGTCGTCTCGTGTGCCAATTCTGGCAAATTTCAGCCAATATAGTTTCTAATCAACCTGACACTCCAAACAGCCAGTCCAACACTTGAACATGATGATTCTAAGTCCATTTAGTTGATCTATTATTTAATTGAATACCTAAAACCTTTAGCATTCAATCTAAAAATCATTCATGAATATACTCCTTTAATCCAAGGCCTATGTGTGTGACCCTATAGGTCCATATTTACATTTGCGGTGAATGTCCATAACAAACTTATGACATCACAAGCAAAGAGCGGTGCCAAATCACACATCATTGGTGCCAAAGTAATTTGGAAAGTTGGAGAACAACTTCAACCTACAATATATGATTAGAGTTACAATGATCATATAGTTCCTTTGTCTTTGATATCTAGATTGAAGTTGAGGCAAGGAAACATCATCCTCTCAATGTTAAATCCATGTTCCTTGAACTAGAGCAAACTATTTGAGATGTGTATGAGTTCACATATCACATATTGAACCACATCAGTATGACCGTACATTTGTCAGTCTAACTTATCAAGAGGCATTGGGTATAATCTCCTATAGGAGGGACAAATGCCATCTACACCACTCACACTCAAGTCCCCATGTGTCGAAGCTACCCAATCATCACATCTATGACAATACATATTTTAGAATTATGTTTGATGATGTCAAAGTATGCCCAACGACATGTGATGAGTGAAGTGACTTTAGGTCTAAGAACCACAATCACGACTATAACTATGAGAGATGATTCTGACTACCATTCCATGGTCTGGTTGATGATGCCCTACTAGCGGCAGACAATGACCTCCCACCTCTAGAGAAGTCCACACAGACCACCTAAAACTCATGTCATCTTGCTACAACAGACATGAAGGAGTTCTCCCTCCTGTTGGCGTACTAGTCACCAACTTACTCTCCAACAACAATGATAAATTCTTCTCTCCCTTGTTGTCCCTCCATAGTGAAGTCGGACATGCTTGGGCTCTCTTTGTTACCACAATTAGAGAGGACAACAATTGTCAAAGAAACTGATTCACAATTTTATGTGTTGCGCTCTGGGAACTTCCCAATACCCCTCTATTTATAGGCGGGGTCTAGGCCAGGGTTCTCAGTCTGTATGGGAGTGTAAGAAATCAGAAGGTCTTGAATTTTCACAACCAGTGACCACTGAAACTGATGTTTGGAACACTAGATAGTCACATGGCATGCAAGACAGTCATCTCAACTGTGAGACGGCCGTTAGTAGTTTACCAATTACATAAAAAACTGACAATTCATTTCTCATTAATGTTGAACATTAATTCCTTTTACTACAAGTAATGTGCAATCCAAATGAATATGGAAAGTATCTAGAACCATCCTTCAGCCAAACATATGGATCTCACCCATGCAAGACATCCATCTCAGTCACACAGGCGGCCGTCTGGTGAACCGAGTTGAGACACTTAGTTGGGTCAGTTCATATCTTAGCCAATTTCAACTCGAATCAGTGTAACACTTCAAACGCCCATCTCAACCCTTGAGACTACCATTTCGCACTCAGGCAGACATCGCATGCCATGAGATGGGCATTTGGCAGTGCAGTCAGGCTTCTTGTTGCATGAACTGAATACCTAAATGCTTTAGTAATCAATTCACTATCATTCAAGATGAAACTCCTATTCTAGGTTGAGACCTATGTGTGTGACCATATAGGTCCCATATTACATTGGCATTGAATGTCTATAACAATTTATGACATCAGAAGCAATGAGTGGTGCCTAGTTGCACATCAATGTTACCCAAGTAAATGGAAAGTTGGAGAACAACTTCAACCTACAATATGTATATGGTGTTGTAGTGTTTGTTTAGTTCCTTTGTTACTAATGTCTAGATTGAAATCGAGGCATGGATTAGTCATCCTCTTTATCTTTCAATCTTATTTCTTGAACCAGAGCAGACTGTCTTAGATATATGTAAGCTCAATATAATTTGTTTACTCACATGTGCATGGCCATGCATATCTCAATCTTGCTAATGAAGAGGCCTAGGACATCCAATGAATGTAGGAGGAACAAATCTCATTTCTATCACTCATAGTCTATCCCCATGTGTCATTCATCCAATCATCATCTGTATAACAACCCATGTTTTAGGACTGAGTTTGATGATATTAAAGCCTACCCAATGACATGTGATGAGTGTAGTGATCTCAGGTTTAATAACCACAACCATCACCATCACCATCACCATCACCATCAGAGTTGGTTGTGACTTCCAAGTTGATGGTTTCCATGTGTCATTGGTACAGTGGGTTGGTCCAATACAATGTTCTCTAACATGTATCTGTGTGCTTGGTTTGATATAGCCATATCATGACTAATGAGATTTTATCATCCCACACACTGATCTTATGTGTTATTGTTGTCCATCAACCTTCTACAATAATAATTGATCAGGGACATCATGAGAATGTGTATATGTACTCTTAGCATCCATATGATCTCATTTTCCCAAGGCTAATACTTGAAGACATTTCATTAAACAATATTATTCTTTGGACATTTATAATATTTCATCATTATCTCATAACTAAATCAAACATAATAAATTAGAAGCTTGCCTTTGTTAATCAAATCAATTACAATTTATGCCATTACAATAATCATGTGATTGACTCTTTGGGCATGCATACCAATAGACTCCCACTTGCACTTAGAGACAATCACCCATGAATCATATTCTGAGTGACCTAACATGACCGTTATGATTCTGTTGTGAAATTGCCTTTGTCAAGGGGTCATCTACTTTATTCTCAGTTGGTACTATACAAATATTTACATCTCCTCATTGTATGATCCCTCGTATGAGATGGAACCGCCTTTATATATGCTTTGATCGCTGATGTGATCTAGGTTCCTTAGCCTGTGCAATAGCTCCATTATTTTCACAATATAGCTTGATTGTCTCGCTGATGCTTGGAAAAAACCCAAATTTTGTAATGAACTTCTTAATCCATACAACCTCCTTTGATGCATTTGATGCAGGAATATATTCATCCTCTGTTGTAGAATCAACAACTGTTTCTTGCTTGGAACTCTTCCATCTAACATCTTCATTATTGAGGTAAAACACAAATCTTGATTGTGATTTGTAGTCATCTTTGTTAGTCTGGAAACTTGCATTGGTGTAACATTTTACCACCGACTCTTCCATTCCTCTATAGACTAAGAACTAATCCTTAGTCCTTCTCAATTACTTGAGGATGTTCTTCACAACTGTACAGTGAGCATCACGTAGATTTGATTGCTGATTGATATCTTCTCATCATTCTCAAGACATACGAGGCATCTATACGGATACACAACATTATGTACATGATTTATCCAATTTCTGAGGCATATGGAATCAAATTCATGTGTTCCCTTTCTTCACAAGAACCGAGAAATTAAAATTTAGAGATGGTCACTCCATACAATGTTGGTAGGTTTCCTCTCTTTGAGTTCTTCGTGTTGAACTGCTTCAACACTTTGTCATTGTATGTGCTCTGACTTAGTCCAAGAAGCCTTTTGGATTTATCTCTATAGATCTTTATCCTCAAGATATAGGATGCTTCTCCCAAGTCTTTCATAGAGAATGCATTTTCAAGCCATGTCTTTACCTTTTGTAAAGTAGGGATGTTATTCTTCATTAATAGGATGTCATCTACATTTAATATGAGGAATGTCACTATGCTCCCACTAACTTCCTTGAACACACAAGGTTCATATCCATTTTGAATAAAGACAAACTCTTTGATTGTCTCATAAAAATGAATATTCCAGCTCTGAGATGCTTGTTTCAATCCATAGATTGACCTATGTAGCTTACAAAGTTTATTTGCATAGTGGGAGCATAGTGAAATTCCTCTACCTCTGAGATGCTTGTTTCAATCCATATATTGACCTTTGTAGCTTACAAACTTTATTTGCATCCTTTGCATTTGTAAAACCCTCAGGTTGTGTCATATACACATCCTCGATAAGATTCATGTTAAGGAAATGCAGTTTTAACATCCATCTGTCAAATTTCATAGTCATGATAAGCTACAATAGCAATCATTATTCTGATGGACTTAGCCATGTCCAATGGAGAAAATATTTCATCATAGTCAACACCTTGAACTTATCTAAAACCATTTGTAACCAATCTACCCTTATAGGTTTGTACTTTACCATCCATGTTGGTCTTCTTCTTGAAGACCCACTTGTACACTATGGGTTCTACCCCTTTAGTTGGATCCATCAAAGTCCATACTTTGTTGGAATACATTGATTCCATCTCAAATCTCATGGCCTCAAGCCATTTATTAGACTCTGGTTCCTTAATAGCATCTTGAAAGGATATTGGATCACAATCTATCACCAACTCACTGCCTTCCCGAGTTACAAGATATCAATTTTTTTTTATCTCAAGGCATGTCCTATTAGATTTATGAGGTTCCTGTGTTACTTGAGGAATTTAAGAGCCTACAACATTGTGATTCTCTTTGTTACTCTAGTTCATGTATCAGTTATATTCTCTCTTGTTGGTCTTCAACTTCTTCAAGATACACTTTCCTACAATTCCTATGGAAATGAAATCCATCTCAAGGAATGTAGCATCCCTACAAACAAACATAGTGTTGTTAGATTGGGAATATAAGTAACATCATTTTATTTCTTTAGGATATCCAACAAATTAACATTTATCAGATCTTGGGCCAAGCTTTTTCAGGAAACATGTTCTTGACATAAGCTTCACATCCCCAAATCCTCATAAAAGAAATTTTGGGATGCTTCCCATTCCATGTCTCATATGGTGTCTTTTGAACCAATTTAGATGGTACAAAGTTTAGTGTAAACGTGGAGGTTTGAAGAGCATACCCATAAAAGGTAGTCGGAAGCTCATCTAAAATCATCATCAATCACACCATATCCAATAATGTGTGATTCCTTCTTTGTGACATACCATTACGTTATGGTGTTCCAGGTGGAGTCCACTGAGATAAAATCCCAAGGGCTTTAAGAAGGTCCTCAAACTCTTTGTTTAAGTATTCTCCACCTTGATCAGAATGAAGTTCCTTAATATTTTTACCAAGTTAGTTATGCACTTCATTCATAAACTCCTTGAACATATCAAGAGTTTATGACTTATGTTTCATTAAATCAACATAGACATACCTATTGAAGTCATCAATGAAGGTTATGAAGTATTGATACCCACCTCTAGACATTATTGTAAGAGGTCCACACACATCAATATTATGAGTCCTAATAGATCACTAACCCTCTCATTATTACCAGTGAAAAGGGTCTTATCCATCTTGGCCAACAAACAAGATTTACATGTCTTTATTGATTCAAGTTCATAAGAGTCTAGATAACCATCCTTATGGAGTCTAGATATTTGATTCTCATTTATGTGCCCTAGTCAACAATTCCAAAGATATTTTTTATTTGAGTTGCTGAGTTTTAGTCTTTTGGTATTAACATTATATACATCTTTCTTTAGATCAAATAAGTAAAGACCATAAGACATTGGGGCACTGCCATAAAAGATCTCATCTTTTGAAATAGAACATCAACCATTTTTAATATGGAATTTAAATGCATCCTTGTCCAAACAAAATACAAAATGATGTTTCTAATTATAGTAGGTACATAATAGAAGTTCCTTAACTTTGTCACAAGCCATGTAGGCAAAGATATACTATAGGTTCCAACTATGCTAGCTGCAACTTTTGCACCATTATCAACTCATATTTTGACCTCGACTTTTCCCAAAGGCCTACTTCCTTTTAGATCCTGCATATGAGAACATATGTGAGATCCACATTTGATATCTCTTACCCATGATGAAGAAGTACATAGATTTATCTCAATGACATATATACCTTAAGTGAAGATTACCATCCCCATCTTCTTCTTCCTGAATGCCTTCAAGTACAAAGAATGAGTTCCTCTTGTACTTTTCTTTCTCCTTATCTTGAGTGTTGAAGATCTGGATTTAGTCTTGACCTCAAAACTCTTCTCAATCTTGCTTTGATCCTTGGAATCAGCTCTAGTGATCATCATCATGCGCTTGTCCTTCTTCAATTTTTCTTCAGCATGAATTAACATGGCAAGCAAGTTTGACATTTGTCCAACCATATTATTCACATGATAACATGCAATAAAATGTCTATATGATTATGGCATTGTCTTTGGAATCATATAAGTGTCCAACTCTTGGCTGCAGGTGAATCCTAGTTCTTCATGATGATACACATGTCCAATCATATTGAGCACATGTTCTTCTATTGAGGTTCCCTCTATTGCATAGTTCATGCAGCTAAGCATAAGGTACTTTATCTCTAAGGTATCATTGGCATGCTTCTAGTAAGCAGCCACTTGTGCCCTAGGTGCACCACAAGCATGTATTTCTAGCACATGTTTATCAAGGGCATAGAGCTTGCACTCTTCATTGAGAACCCTTCTCAAAGTTCAAAACCTGTCATGGAAATTTCCCTCATCAAGCTTGTCCTTCTTCAGGAGCAATCACAATTCAGATTTGTTCATCATTGATTCTACAAGAGAAAATTTGCATATGTCAAAAAAATTTGATTTGATGTGTACATTTGACGATATTAATTAGGTATTTACTTATTACCACTCCCTCTATTTTATTTTAGATTTATGGCCCTCAATATCAATTCGACATACTGCAGCACACAATATTCTAGTGGGCCAGATCCAAAATTATTCAACTATGACCCGACCAACATCAACATACATAGTAAATTATCAAGGTAGACAACTTTTGCCAATTTCATTGTGTGCAATATTGGATAGATGATATGCACAGTCCCTTGCCATCATCATCTGCATGCTTTTAGGCCCAGATGCTTTGAGAATCACCAGTCAAGCCTGACCTAAAAGTTGACATGATAATAATGCACCCTGCTTTGGTGGAACCTACATTATTACCATCACACTTCCACGAGATAGATGACACACCATGCTTTGGCCTAACCTACACTTGGTCAATCAAGATTTTCATGTGTGCCACTTTTGGAAAGCATCTAAGACTTAATATTTTATTTGAGGGAGTTTTTTATTTATAAATATATATACTTTATCCAATCAACACATATATAGTACGTATCATATACATGCTATATCCCACAATGAAAACATGCAATAAACAAAAGAGATGGTTATGGCCAGTCTAATGTAATTCCTTGGAGCCACAAGGAGTTATGTAATCGTAGGTACACATCACATGTAGAAACATGATGTTGATGAAGACCAGTGCTTGCCAATCTGGGTTGATCGGTTCAACCCTTGAACCAATCAGCTCGCCTCTTGGCTGATTGTTTGGTCATCTCAATGATCATCTGGTTTTGTTGGTCCACCATCTACTGGCTCCTCCAACTGATTGGTTGGGTCCACCAGTCAATCATCTTGGCTTGTCCACCTAGTCCTCCTTGGTTCTCCGTCCTATCGACTCATTTTCAGGACGTCATTTTCTTCATCATTGTAGGAGAGTAAACTATCCTACTTTTACATAATTATAGAGAAACCTCAAGTTACATTCGAGGGGAGCAAAGGTAGGAAAGAATTAACTTTACATTGGGAAGATAAGATAGAGGTTCAGTACACAAACTGAGATAAAAGATTAACCAACCACACAACCATGAATAGATAGTAGGGGTTATTGGCCATAACCATGCTACACATCCACCATCGAGACCGCTTTTAGGGTGACATGTGTAAATTGCATGCATATATATATATATATATATATATATATATATATTTAAGTTTGGGATTATCATGGCATTGGATTTGACAAGAATTTACTCACATTGCATGCAATAATAGAATGATAAAAACCAAAATCTGATCATATAGATTATCCCATAATATAGTAGATTGATGTTGGCTCTGATACCACTGCAGGAAAATATAGTTACAAAGAAGACAACGGAAAAAATCTACCATATTCCCATAACCGGTGGATCGCATCAATAACTATAATATGGAAAGGATGGTTTTGAGATATACCTGGTCCTGAAGTAAGTCCAGTGACAATCCTAATAATTGTAGATGCACAACTCTAACTCCTAGTAGCATTTGGACTCGTCTGACTGCTCCTTCATAGACAACAGACTCGGACGTCGTCTTCTACAACAACTCCTCTCATCATGGGCTTTTGGTTGATGATGCCATCCTATAGATAGACAACGACCTCCCACATCTAGAAAAGTCCACATAGACCACCTAGAACCCATGTTGTCCTATTAGAACTGACAAGAAGGAGTTGTCCCTCCCATTGGCGTACTAGTCACCAACTTGCTCTCCCACAACAATGATCTCAGTTGTTCTCTCCCTTTTTTATCCCTCCCTAGTCAGTAGGACTTGCTTGGTCTCACTTGATTACCACAACTAGAGAGGAAAATTTATCAAAGAAATTGATTCTCAATTGTCTGTCTTTTTCTTTGGGAAGCCCCCAGTACCCCTCTATTTATAGGTGGGGTTTGGGCCTGGATTCCCAGTCTGTGTGGGAGTGCAATGGACCGGAAGATCTTGAATTTTCACAACTTGTGACCACCAAAACGGATGTCCGACACTCCATACAGTCGTCTAGCATGTGAGATAATTGTCTAACACTGTGAGAAGGTTGTTTTGTAGTTTCCCAATGACATGAATTTTGGAATTTGTTTCTCATTAATGTTGAAAATTTATTCCTTGCACTACAAGTAATGTTCAATCCAAAAAAAATATGAAATGTATTTAGAACCTTCCTTTGATCAAAATGAACGATCTCACCCATGTAAGACGAACGTGTTAGTCACTCAGAGGGTCGTCTAGTGAGCCAAGTTGAGCCTGTCAGTTCAGTCCATTCGTACCTTAGCCAATTTCAACCTGAATCAGTCTGACACTCCAAATGCCCATCTCAACCCTTGAGATGACTATTTGGCACTCCATACGGCCATCTCATGCCATGAGATGGGTGTCTGGAAGTGCAGTCAGGCTGCTTGTTATGTGAGTTGAATACCTAAATGCTTTAGTAATCAATTTAACTATCATTCACGATTAAACTCCTCTTCTAGGTCAAGACCTATGTGTGTGACCCTATAGGTCCCATATTACGTTGACAGTGAATGTCCATAACAACATTTGACATCAAAAGCAATGAGTGGTGCCTAATCGCACATCAGTTCTACCCAAGTAAATGAAAAGTTGGATAACAACTTCAACCTACAATACATGCACGGTGTTGTAGTGTTTGTTTAATTCCTTTGTCACCGATGCCCAAATTGAACTCGATGCATGGAGAAGTCATACTCTTTATCTTTAAATCTTGTTTCTTGAACCAGAGTAGATTTTCTGAGATATATGTAAGATCAATATCACATACTGACTCACATGTGCATGGTCATGCATTTCTTAGTCTCACTAATCAAGAGACCTAGGGCATCAAACTCCTATAGGAGGGACAAATCCCATTTCTATCACTCATAGTCTATCCCCATGTGTCAAAGTCACCCAATCATCACCTTTATAACAACCCATGTTTTAAGAGTGCATTTGATGATGTCAAAGTGTACCCAATAACGTGTGATTAGTGTAGTGATCTCAAATCTAAGAACCACAACCACCACCATTATTGTGAGAGCTGACTATGACTTCCATGATGATGGCTTCCATGTGTTAGTGGCATAGTGGGCTGGTCCAATACACTATTCTCTAACATGTATCTATGTGCTTGGTTTGATATATCCATGTCATGACTAATGAGATTCTATCATCAACCAACCCACACTCTGATCTTATGTGTTATTGTTGTCTATCAACCTGGACATGGCTTTACCTTTTGTAAAGTAGGGATGTCACTCCCCATCACAAGTATGTCATCGACATAAAATATGAGAAATACAATAATGATCCCACTAACCTTCTTGTCCACACAAGGTTCATCTTCATTTTTAGTAAAGCCAAACTCTTATACTATCTCATCAAATGAGGATTCTAGCTCTGAGATGCTTGCTTCAATCATTAGATTGAACTTTGTAGCTTACAAACTTTATTTTCATCCTTTAGATTTATAAAACCCTCAAGTGTCATGTACACATCCACAAGAATATTCCCATTGAGGAATGCAATTTCAACAACAATCTGCCAAACCTCGTACACATGATAAACTGCAATGGCAAGAATGATCCTAATGGAATTAACCATGGGAACTGGAGGAAACATTTCATCATAGTTAACACCTTGTACTTGTATGAAACCCTTAGCAACCAATTTTCCCTTATAGGTTCGTACCTTACTATACATGTCAGTCTTCTTCTTGAATTCCCACTTGCACCCTATGGGCTTTAATCCTTCATGTGGATCAATCAAGTTCCATACCTTGTTGGTGTAAATGGATTCTATCTCAAATATCATCACCTCAAGCCATTTCTCAGACTCTAGTCTCTGAGTAGCTTCTAGATAGGTTGTTGGCTCATCATCTATGACCAAATCACTGCCTTACTAATCCTCAAGGTATCTAAATCTTTCAAGTTCAAGGTGTGTCCTACTAGAACTATGAGGTTCCTATGTTACTTGAGGAATTTGAGATTCCACGATGTTTTGTGATTCTCACCGTTCCTCTTGTTCATCGATCAATTCAATGCTTTCTTATTAATATCAAACCTCTTCAAGTTCTACCTTCCTCCCACTGATTCCTTTAGAAATAAAATCCTTTTCTAGGAAGCCACAAAGTTCCCAATGTTGAATGCTCTAGCGGTCTAGGGCACCAGACTCATGGCACCTTGGCTTGGGGAGGGGGAGGGGAATTGGGGAACCACGATCACCACCCTTCTCCATCTGGGCCACATTCTCGACTATCTTCTAGTACTAGATCTAGTGGTGGATTCTCTTCTCCACCTCCCCTGCCCCTTCACTAGATGGTGGCTCATGCGGCCTCTAGTGTGTGCTTCCTGAAGACGTCGGGCTCTCAACTCGATAGAACGTTTGGGCCATGGTTTGGAGTTGTGGTATGGCTGCTCTTGTGAATAGGTTGTTGAGCAGGTGAGTAGAACAACAGGTCTATACTTTTGGTGGTGGAGTGGCTTCCTCCCCCTTTTTCTTCCTATTCATCTTTCAGGTATTCCTTTTCTTTCCTTTTTTCTGATCCTTGGCACCAGTGTGGTGTCGGGCCAACCTTGCCTAAATCCTTAGCCTAAAGGGGCAAGGGAACTCTCAAGGATTCTCTGTCATGTGTGGGATGCTTCCACCAGTCTGGCTTGGTCTCTTTACATTTTGAGATTAGGCTCAAGATGGGAGGAATTTGTGATGGGTTGGAAATCTTTGTGGGGTTTCTCCAAGTAGTACCATCCTTGTTCTCCTTTCACCAACCTATTCTTTCCCAAGAAGATCAGTGGTGGCTATGCTTTTTTGGTCTCTTTTGCCTATTCCTATGATGATGACTGCTACCTTTTTGTGTCTTCTCCATTGTCTTGTTGTTGTTGTGTCTCTTGTGTTTTATGTTTAGGTCAGTTTCCTTGTATCATGGCTCAGATTGAGTCTTACCCTTATATAGCTAGTTGTTTTTTTTTATGGTCAGCGAATGAATTCACTATGCCATATGTGGAAAGAATACAATAATTATGAGGACTCATGTCTTGGTGATTTTGTCTCTAGTTTTGGGGTTTCAAGTATGCAAGTTCTACATGTGATCATGGAAGGATTCTACTTGAAAGTTTCTTGGTCCATCTTGGGGAGGAATCTATGCATAAGCATTTTAGTCATATCTAATCAAACTTCAATTTCATTTTGTTACTATTGACTACTATGTTACAAAATTTTATTGGGTCTCTGGTCTTTTAGATGTCATATGGCTTTCTTAATACAATGATAGTGTTTACCTCAAAAAAATTACCTTTTCTTGGAATGCAACATCACTAAAAACAAACACTTTTTTATCAGATAGGTAATAAAAGTAATATCCACTAGGCTATTTAGGATGACTAACAAAACAAAATTTATTAGATTTAGGGCCAAACTTTTTAGGAAACATTTTCATCACATAAGCTTCACATCCCCAAATATTCATAAAAGGAACTTTGGGATGTTCCCACTCCATATCTCATACGGCATCTTTTGAAACGATTTAGATGGTACTCAATTTAGTGTAAATGTGGTGGTTTTTAGAGTATAACCCCATAAGGTAGTCAGAAGTTTAGCTGAACTCATCATTGATCTTACCATATCCAACAATGTGTGATTCCTTCTTTCTGATACACCATTTTGCTGAGGTGTTCTAGGTGGAGTCCATTGTGATATGATACCACGGGACCACTGAAGGTCCTCAAACTCTTGGCTTACATATTATCCACCTCGATCAGAATGAAATTCCTTAATACTTTTTCCAAGTTTGTCTTGTACTTCATTCATAAACTCCTTGAACTTTTTAAGAGTTTCTGAGTTATGTTGCATCAGGAAAACATAATCATACCTACTAAAGTCATCAGTGAAGGTAATGACTTACTGATACCCACATCTAGTAATTGTTCTAAAAGGTCCACATACATCAATATGTATGAATCCTAATAGATCACTAGCCCTCTCATTGTTACCAGTGAAAGGGGTTTTAGTCATCTTGCCCAACAAACAATATTCACATGTGTCTATTGATGGAAAATCAAAAGAGTCTAGATAACCATCTCTATGGAGTCTAGATATGTGATTCTGATTTATGTACCATAGACAACAATGCCAAGGTGTGTTTTATTTAAGTTGTTGAGTTTTAGTCTTTTGGTATTTATGTCATAAATATTCGTCTTTAGATTAGAAGATAAAACCATAAAACATTGGGGCGCTTCCAAAACATATCCGATCTTCAGAAATAGAACACCGACCATTCTTAATATGAAATTCATATGAATATGTGTTCATACAAGATAAGGAAATGAAGTTTCCATTTATGTAAGGTACATAACAACAGTTAAATAACTCTATTACTAGCCCTGCGGGTAGATATAAACTATAGGTTCCAACTGTAGTGGCAACAACTCTTGCTCTATTTGTGACTCGCAGCTCCACCCTACACTTTCTCGAAGGCCTAATTCTTTTTAGATCATGCATATTCAAGCACATGTGAGATCCACATCCACTATCTAGTACCCAATATGAAGAAGTAGATAAGTTTATCTCAATAATGTATAAACCAGAAGTGGAGATCTCCATCCCCATCTTCTTCTTCCCAAATGCCTTTAAGTACAAAGGACATATTCCTCGTGTATTTTTCTTTCTCCTTATTTTACTTAATGAATATTTGTATTTCTTCTTAGCCTCAGAACTCTTCATGGCCTTACTTTCATCCTTGGACTTTGTTCTTCTAATCATCATCATGGTCTTGTTCTTCTTCATTCTTTCTTTGGAATTTATTAGCATGCCAAGAAAATCTAACAGCTGTCTGGCCATATTATTCAAGTGATATAACTCAACAAAATGGTTATATGATTCATGCAATGATTACATAATCATATCCATATCCAACTCTTGGCTCAAAGAGAATCCAAATCTTCTATGTGTTCCACATGTCCAATCATATTCAGCAGATGGGTCTCTACTAGATATCCCCCTTTCATCTTACAGAGAAAGAGCGCCTTTGAGACATTGTAAATTTCTCATTTTGGGAGGTAATTGTTCATATTATTAAGAAATGTTACCATCTCAAGAATCCCACACATGGTTCATTCATGTTAGCATAGGGTTCTTTATATTCAAGGCATCATTAACATGCTTCTAGTAAGCATCCACCTTAGCTCTAGGCATATCAGGACTAGGCTTTCTGGGACTGATATTTCGAGGACATATAACTTGTGCTCTTCATTGAGAACCATTCACAAAGTCCATGCAGTCATGGAAATTTGTCATGTTAAATCTATCCTTCCTAAGGACCAATCGCAATGATGATTTGATTTCCATTTTATTCTACAAAATAAAACTTTGCATTTTGTCAAAACCCTTTTGATTTGTTTGATTTAAAAAATTGATGATATTTAATTAGGAATTTAATTAATTATCGATCCCACTATTTTATTCAAATTGATATCCCTCACATATCAATTTGGAAGATTGTAGAGTACAACCTTCTAGTGAGCCAATATTTAGATAATTCAATTATTACCCATCCAGCGCCAGCGTCCATAATCAATTATTAAGGTAGGAAATTTTGCTAATTGCATCTTATGCAATTCTTGGATAGATGATATGTGCAACTCTTTCTCATAGTCATATGCATACTTCTAGGTGCTTCATCTCATTGAGGACACCTAGTTAAGCCTGACCCAAAAGCCAACATGATAGAAAATGTACCCTGCTTTGGTAGAACCTACATAAATAACCTCACACTTCCATGAGATGGACAACACACCATGCTTTGACGTAACTTATGCTTGGTCAATCAAGATTTTCATGTGTGTTTCTTATGGAAATAATCTAAGACTTAATATATTGTTGAGGGAGTTTGTATTTATAGAACATATACTTTATCCAATCATCACATATGTAGAATGTATCTTATACATGCTATATCCCATAAAAAAACAAAATAAAACAAAAGGTGATGGTTATGGACATTCTAATGTAATTCCATGGAGCCACAAGGAATTACTACAACCTAGGGTCTACAACTCTTGAAGAAACCTATTATTGATGAAGATATGCACTCACCAATGGGTTGATCAGTTCAACCCTTAAACCAATTGTCTCAGCTCATATCTTATTAGTTGGTCATCACACCGGTTGTCTGGTCTCTGGTCTGCCATCTTATGGATCACCCAATTGATCAGTTGAGCCTCTAGTCAATTGGTTCATCCTCCATGGTCCTCCAACTAGTCGACTCATCTTATGAAATGGGCGGATAGTCTTCTTCATTATAATAAGAAATTAAATTATCCTAATATTACATGATAATAGAGATACCTATAGTTATATTCAAGGGTAGAAAAGGTAGGAGAGAATAATAATTTTACAATTGAAAGATCAAGTAGAGGCTCGATACAAAAATCAAAATGAATTACTAAAAAACAACCACCATGAATAGATAATTAGGGTTATTGGCCATAACCACGCTACATATCCACCATCAAAACCAACTTTTACGATATTTGATGTGGTATTTGGTTGACATTGTCCACCATGGAAAGAAGGATGATATTGTCCTCTTAGCGGAAAAATATTCACTCCTCTATAGAAGTCCACAAAAACTGCCTAGAACTCCTATCGTCTTATTAGAACTGACAGGAAGGAGTTGTCCCTCCCATTGGTTACTAGTCACCAACTTTCTCTCTCACAATTGTACTTCATTTCTATCCCTCGCTTTATTGGGTAGGACTTGTTCACCTTCTCTCGGTTACCACAACAAGAGAAGACAAACAATTGTCATAGACAATTAAAGTGTCTGAAAAGCCCCCAATATTTCTCTATTCATAGGAGGGTTAGGTTCAGTATTCTGAGTTTGTGTGGAAGTGGAAAGGACATGATCTTATGACAATCTATAACCAATCAGTTCACCCATTGAACCAATCATTATGTCATTTTTTAGAATCACATATGTATTGACAATTCTAATCCACTTAATTCATGGCAAGACGTCAGCACTAATCCTTAAAGAAATCAAATTTCTCCATGAAATGGCCATCTCATCCCATGAGACAGTCGTCTGGTGACCATAAGCCAATCAGTTCACACACTGAATCGGTCAGTTCATGCCACAGCTCATCCAAAATTCAGCCAATGCATATCCAATCAACCTAACACTCCAACCGTTTGGGTGGACACTTGAACCAGTAGGTTGGGAATTCAATCAGTCAATTTCTTGTTAAACTCAAATACCTAACCACCTTAGTAATCAAATTTAATTATCATTCATGATCAAACTCCTAATCTAGGTGTATATTATGTGTATGACCCTATTGGTATCATATTACATTAGCAGTGAATGTCCATAACCAATTATGACATCACAAGAAAAGAGTGGTGCCTAGTCATACATCATTGGTTCCCAAGTAGTTGGAAAGTTGGAGAACAAATTCAACCTACAATTTGTGATTGGTGTTATAGTGTTTGTTTAGTTCCTTTCTCACTGATATCTAGTATTGAACTTGAGGCATGAGTTGTCATCCTCTTCAATCATTCAATCCTTGTTCCTTGAACCAAAGCAGATTGTCTATGATATATGTAAGCTCAATATCTTATATTGACTCACATGTTCAGGGACATACATTTCTCAATCTGTCTTATCAAGTGTCTAGGATATCATACTCCTATAGGTGGGACAAATCCCATCAACATCACTCACAGTAATCCCCAAGTGTCATAGTGCATCCAATCATCACCTTTCTGGAAACCCTTATTCAAGGTCACGATGGATGATGTCAAAATGCACTGAATGACATGTGATGAGTGTGGCGACTTCATGTCTAAGAACCACAATCACCACCAACACTATGAGAGCTAACTATGACTACCATTATAATGGTGTTCATGTGTCACTCTCATGATGGGTCTATCTAATATAATGTTCTCTAACAAGTATCTATGTGTTTGGTTTGATATCACATATCATGATTGATGTGATTCTGTCATCAACCAACACACACTCTAGCCATATGTGTTATTAATGTCTATTATCCTTCCATTATAAAATTTGACTAGGGACATAAAAAGAATGTATATACTTTTAGCATATGTATGGTCTCATTGTTCAGGTCATGCACCTAAACACATACGTCATTGAGTAATATCATTCTCTAGACATTTATTATGTTACTTCACTTTCTCATAATGGAATAAAATAGAATAAATTGGAAGCCTACTGTGGCATACAACTCATAAAAACATAATTAACTAATGTGGAAGCGTTCGTCAAGCAGCGGATTAGCGAAAATCACTAAAAATCAAAACTTTTCGCAAAGAGATCCATTCACAGGAAAACCCTTTCATTCAGAACCAAAGTAAAACCTTACATCCTGGTTCATATATATACATCTCATGTACTTTTTCTTCTCGAGGAATACAAACATTAACTACTCTGTTTTAACTGTACACAAGTAGTATAAAACCCTCGAGGCACTAAACCAAAATCTCGATATCACTAACTACTACTCCGAGGACCTGAGAGTACAGAGACGACACATAGGACTCTATATACATCTGAACATGACATGACAGTCAATGTCTCCACCTGAAACTTCACTACTGTCCCTGTTGCTGCTGTTGTTGTCCTTCACCTCCTGAAAGATTTCTGTCTCCTCGTCTGCGTCCACCTAAAAATGTGGTTCCCATGGGGGTGATACAATTATAAAAATTGCCCCAGTGAGAGATATAACTCTCTACCAGAAACATTGTTATTGCAACTTAGTAAGATAAATATGAACAGAGAAATCATATTTATTTGACAGCAGATACTTTAATGTCTAACAGATTAGAACATCATTCTATATCAGAAGCATTGCAGTTAAAATAGAATCAACATATCATTTATCCTTTAAGGAATATGAAGAACAAGTATAACATTTATTCAAACTACAGAATCATTACCACTGCATTAACTCTCTTCAGGCTTAGATCATATAACTAAAGCCTGGCATTATCATTGTGGAGTCATGGCCCGTAGACACACTCTTTTCACAAGGTGTTGGGATCTTAATCCCTTATTTCAACACTGGGAATTCTCATCCCTTCACAATTTCAATACCATAACCATGAAATCCTGGGTATTTAAACCCTTAGCTCATCACCTGAGCATTGTTACTACATTCTCAAGTAACTAACACCTTTAGGTCATCTGACCAAGATAAACATGATACTTGTTACACAAGCAGCCATCATGACACTTGAAGTCATTTACTCTCTTGCTACCTCTTACCAGGTAACAAGGTATATTATAGCACACAAGGCTCAATAAGCAAATTCAAACTAATAACACATCATAGCTCATACTTGGCTATGCTCATTATCTCATGATACCTGCATGGTTAGCACATATGATAGCAGCACATCCATTATCCATCAATATCATGCAAAAACAATGTATTGATAATTCAAGGGTATTACCCTTAATCCTTTACCAGGATTAGGATTTCCATCACACATCTCATGTATCAGTATTACCCTTAATCCCTTACCAGGATTAGGATTTCCATCACACATATCATGTATTAGTATTACCCTTAATCCTTTACCAGGATTAGGATTTCCATCACACATCTCATGTATCAATATTACTCTTAATCCTTTACCAGGATTAGTATTTCCATCACAAATCTCATGTATCATTCATCCAATTATATTGTATTTATAACACAACAAGGTATACTAGTATTTGGAGTGTTGGATACGATCTCTATCATATCTTGATGTATCACTTGCTTCAACACCATTAACTTTCTTGAGTTCATATACTCAACATGTATTAGGGTATTACCCATCTTAATACTTTATGCACCAGTTTATCATATTCATCATGTAAGGCAGTGATCATTAGTCACTCACTTGGAACATACAACTATTGCTAATACTATGGATTCACCCATAAGTCATGATTTAACAAAAAGACCATCATAGGTTCTCTTCAAAACAAACTCTAAGTCAAGTATATAGTACCACGGCCGTGTAACCAAGAACGGTCGTGCCAAGGGAAGCTACCACGGCCGTGCTACCTTGCACGGTCGTGCAAATGAAAAATACCACGGCCGTGCTACCTAACACGGTCGTGCTACAGGAGTTCACCTCTTGAATCATATTCAAGTATGAATTCTATTCTTTTATTAGGGAATTATGGTTCCACATACCATTTCCCTTCATTAAAATAGGGATTCCATATAGTATCACCCTTCATTAGGGTTTCATATCACATTGCCCATAATAAGGGTTTATTACTCATTCCCAATTAGGGTTTCTCATAGAATCACCCTCAATTAGGGATTCACATGGATACACCTTCAATTAGGCTTTCATATGGATGCCTCCTCAACTAGGGTCTCACATGGATGCACCCACAACTAGGGTTTCACATGGATGCACCCTCAACTAGGGTTTGAGTTCAATAACCCTGTCAATTAGGGTTTATGTTCATATTTAGGGTTTCATGATCTCTTTGCTTAAGGATCATAACCCTTAATAACCACATGAATCATATTCATGTATGAATTCATGATATCAACTTCTTAACTTGATTAGGTCATATCAACTCTTTAGTCAAGTACATACAACTATGATTAACATAGTGTATCAAGTCATTGATCCTATAAGCAATTAGGGATTCATCCCTTAATTGGCACTTAATCACATAGGTACTATTAGGGTTTCAACCTGTGTACCTTCATTGATTACCATTACTAATCATCATTGGATAAATAGAACATTCATCATCTTAATTCTCAAAAATTCAATCACATTGGACCTCCATTACATAATGTATCCAATTGAATTAGGGTTTCCAAAGTTGATTCCTTCAATCATTGAATTCATGGAACCAATCATCAATTGGAACTACCCTCATACATGAATTGAGTTTAATAGGTCAACCTTCAACTGATTTGACCCTCAATTGAACCTCAATTGATCATCAATTAGGATTTTATTCAATTGAATTTGGGCTTGGAATCGATGATCCATCAACACTAATCAATGCAGAACTAGTTGCATTGAAACCATTGAACCATCATCCAAATTGGGTATGACCTGACCCCAAACGGTCTTGAGGTCGTTTGGATGACCTCCAAACGGTCTTGAGACTGTTTTCCCATCATATAACTCAAATCTAAGTCAACCAATTAGAGTTTGGTTGATTCGATTGATCACCAAATCAGCATTGCATTGTATATCAGCTTGGTACCTTTAGACCTTCAAACACCTAACCATAATCAACCCTAGACCTCCAAATGGTCTTGGGTGACCACAAAACGGTCTTGAGACCGTTTGGATGAGATCCAAACGGTCTTGAGACCGTTTGGCCCATCCACCCTTTGGATTTTAGTGAAAAATCATCAAGGATTGATCTATCGAGTTGATCAACAATTCAGCACTTAGTTGCAGTATGATTTGGTACCTTTGGACCTTCAATTGGTCAACTATACTTGACCCCAGACCTCCAAACGGTCTTGGGGTGATCCCCAAACGGTATGGTGACCGTTTGGGTGATCCCCAAACGGTCTTGAAACCGTTTGGGCTAATCAACCCAAAATCTCAACTTAACTCATTGGAATTTCAGCACTGTTTTCAATTAGGGTTTGCCTAATTGATTAGCCTTCAACTCACGATTCCTTGGGAGTTAATCCCTCAAATTAGGTGAGTCATTATACCACATCATTATGAACAGTAATACCTAACGTTCAACCCTTGGTCAACGCTATCAAACGGTCTTGAGACCGTTTGCCCAAAAAGGTCGATTAAATCCGATTGGAAATCAGCACTTAATCCAATTAGGTTTCCCTAATTGGTTAGGTTTCAAATAACGATTCCTTGGGAGTTAATACCTGAAATTTGGAGGGTAGTTAACCAACATCATTATGAACAAGAATCCCAAAAGGTCATTTCTTGGTCAACCATATCAAACGGTCTTGAAACCGTTTTCCCAAACATGTCAAGTTAATCAGGTTGAAAATCAGCACTTAATCCAATTAGGTTTATCTAATTGATTAACCTTCAAATCACGATTCCTTGGGAGTTAACCCATCAAACTTGGTGAGTCATTATAAAAAATAATTAAGATCAATAATCTCAAACGGTCAACGCTTGTTCAATGCACTCAAACGGCCTTGAAACCGTTTTCCCAAACAGGTCAAATTGATCAGGTTGAAAATCAACATTTAATTCAATTCGATTTGTCTAATTGATTGGCCTTCAACTCCCGATTCCTTTGGAGTTAACCCCTAAAATTTGGAGGGTCATTAGACTAAATAATTAAGAACAATATTCCCAAACGGTCAATTCTTGGTCAACCATCTCAAATGGTCTTGAAACCGTTTTCTCCCAAACGGTTTCAAACCGTTTGCCCTTAAACGGTTTTCTGAAACCGCATAGCCAATCAAATTAAAACGATTTGGAGTAGCTATCAAGACCCTTTGGCTTGGTAATTTTCTTTAGATAATCATCTAGGATGATGTCATCATCTCCTTCCTTCGTGCACCCAAGAACAGCAACCATTCTTGATGGAAATTGCAGCAAAGAATCAAGTATGTATCAAATTGGAGAAATCAATCAACAAAACATAGAGAATTGATGCAATGGCAATGTTTAAGGGTTTAATTTATAAAACCCGCCTCCAATTGAGCTCCAAATCTCCAAGATCACGCCATTAATGGTGGATGAAGCTATAGCAACTCCCCCTAGGCTCGTCCTCAAGCTTTTGATTGCAAAAGTTGGCTAGGGTTGAAGAGGAGATCGAAATAAGAAGGAATCCATAATTTATTTTTGATTTCCACCATAGAATCAAGGAGAACGAAGGTCAAGAACTTACCAACAGGTTGGGAGGCATCCTTCTGCTCCTCCCTATCTCCTTGGTCGGTTTTGCACGAAAGGGAAAGAAGAAAATCCGAAATAGCCTTTCATTTGGCTTGAAAAAGGCACTTTTATAAGAAAATTGATGAGAGAGAAAATGCATTATCAAAATGCATTAAATTACAAAAAATATGGCCGCCTCTTCCCCCACAAATCCCTTAAGGACGAGGCACCTTCCTTTGCCTTTAATGCTCCTTCATTATCCTCAATTTAAAGAAAAGCAAATTAAGCACCTTAATGCTTATAATATTAATATTCCATATGTGAGTGGAAATTACTTTTCTTTATAATAAGGTGAGTGGAATTTCACCTCCTTAGGATATTTTTGTTCCTTATCTTGGAAAAAGAACGTCCATCCTTATTCAAAATCAACCAATAACATTTTGGTTGAAGGCCCTTTAATTAATACATTCATTTTTGCCCTAATTTGAATTAGGGTTTCACTTATGATTAAATCTTGATTATTTTAATATCAAGATTCCCTCTCCTCCAACTTATTTCAAATGAGGCACCCCTATCTATTATTTTCTCTAAATGATGTGAAGAAACACTAGGGACCTTATTGAAGTGGTAATTTGCATATTGAACCCTAGGTTTTGGATAATTGATGGAATAGGAAGGAAAAGAAGGGTTGATGAATTCTTTTAACTTTTGCACTTCGAAAAGGTCCTCCAAGTCGACGATGTTGATGAAGTCCATAACTTCAACTGGTCGTCGTGGGAGAGGAGCTTTGGAGGAGAGCCGTAGATATCGATCACCAGCATCTCCATCGACGAAGGCAATGTCGTTGATGATCGTCAGTGGTGGAGTAGCTTCCCTTCCTTTCCTGCCGGCAACCTTCTTCTTTCCACGAGCGGATGATGAGGCCATTGGGTTGCTTGAAGGTGGAGAGGAAGCAAGGATGGCTTGTGGATGAGGATGCTAAAGAGTTGCACAAAAATGCACTAGAGAGAGCCTATGAAAGCAAGAGTATGCAAGTGTGAGGAGATGACTCGTTTTGGGTTCCTTTTATAACAATCCAGCGACCTGGTCGGTCGACGATTCGTCGACCGAGCGTCCGCAACGGTCATGTTGCAGACGCACCACTCGGCTCCCCAACGGTCATATAACGGTTATAAACGGTCATAACGGTCAGTTTACAACGGTCATATCCAACGGCTATTTCTCGGTCGAACAATTGTCGACCGACATTGTCTCGGTTGAACATTTGTCGACCGAAAGTGTGTCCGATACTAAATCTGTCTAGATTTTGTCGGTCGAGAGAGAGGGGCTGACCGAAAGGTTTTCGGTCGAAGAGTTCGTCGACCGACAGACTTACTGAGTACGAATTTGAAGCTGATTTTTAATGTAAGTGATAGACTACATTTGTAGAGCACATATATAGATTTTCTAAGGGAGTAATATTGTGTTTATTATTGACAATATTGGGACAAGTTGTGATCATAAATTATTCTTTTAATCATAAAAGGATATCCAAATAGTTATTATGTCAAACTTATTTTAGGTCGAATTTGACTACGACCATAGCGCCCCTTGGTCAAATTTTATTTTGACCAAGAGGCAAATTTTGCAGATTTTCAGATATAATATCTGCATAAAATTTAATTAAATGTCAAGCTGAAGCATAATACTTAATATGATTCTTAATTGAAGGCATAATTAATTATCTCAAATCTTCAAAGATACTAAATATGGATTTTTATCTTTATGTGTTGCAAGCAATAACATATAACCAATAAATCATTTTGCTTTCCTATATATTTTCATGGATCCATGCCTACAATTATCATTATCTATGCGCACCCAATGATGAAAGAATGGTATAATGATAACAACATACAATGATAATTCCATCACATGATTAGTATATGAATAGACCAGAAGATACTTTTACGAACAATCATAGGAATTTTCTTTGACTAAGCATGATTTCATTTACATTTGTAGAGATGATTTTCAAAATATATCCAGTCATTAATCATAAGTACATAGCAATTTCATCGGAAAAATAAATGCAGCAATTTTGTAGTAGACTGGAGAACCGTGATGTGCTCGGTCGACAATTGTTCGACCGATGGTCTTTCGGTCGATAGTTTTTCGACTGACAAGATTCCTGGAACTGTTAATAAAGCATAATTGTGTGAGTTAACTATTTAGATATTTATTTGTAATCTCATTATGTTGAGTTGAGATAGACATAGAAATATGCAACTAATGTCTCTGGTCATATCTCAACTTGATTCTGTTCATTTAGTTTGTAGGTTTTGGAACCCAAACTAACTCGACATCTTTTCTCTTATAAGGACATGAAAAAGAGTAATGTCCAAGACGTGAGCAATAATGGAAACATATAGAATCAACCTCAAGTCGTTTTCTATGGTTTTGTTCTAGGTTGTTCTTTGGTACAAATGTATTTGTTCCTTTAGGTACATATATAGATTGATGGGTTTGTGACCTTTTCCAACTAGGTTGATAGGACTTCCCTTTAGGCTTATAACCTAGTCCTCTTCTCCCAATTTGATGATAGGAATTATCTAAGATTTGATCAAGAATGCCATTATTATTTAAATTACTGACTTTTTGTTGTAACTTGGCAATCTCTTCCATTCTCTTCTTAATATCTAGTTTTGCTTGATCTAGATTAGATGACAATAAATTTCTTTCTTTGACAATAGAGTCATAATCTAGATGGTTGCACAAAATGGGTTGTTTTTGAAGATCATTCACTTGTCTTTGCAAATTATTCTTCTCTAAAGAAAGTAGATTACAATTTGCCTCTATAGATTTTATATTAATATCATGATCTTCAATGATCTTTTTAAGATCTTCATTTTCGGATGTAATAGCAAGAAGTTTAGCATGTAATTCATCATTTGCTTTATTTGACTTCTTTAATTTCTTCTTGCATTCAACATATTTAATATGTGTTTCTTCAAGGCTAGCAACTAATTCTTCTTTAGATAAATCAAAAAGACTTACCTCTTCTTCTTCTTCCTCGCTAGTTGTAGCAATGAGACAATCTTTGTTCTCATCTTCCTTCTTAGATCTCCATGGGCATCCAGTTGTTGGGTGGCTTGTACCTAAACACCAATTACAATATGGTGTAGTTTTGTCCAAGCAGCACCTTTTGTTGTGATTGTAATCACCACTACCCGCCATTCTTCAAGACCTTGTTAGGGTTCCTTGAAGCCTGCTCTGATACCAATTGAAAAACTACTAGGGGGGGGGGGGTGAATAGAGTTTTTGAATTATTTTAACAACTTATTGAATTCAAACAACCACAATTGAAATTAGAAGAAAGAGACAGGTGTTTAGAGTGGTTCCAACTATAGCAAATACTATAGTTGTCAGTCCACTACCCGGTTGCTTACCCAACCGGGATTTGAAAGTATTTATTTTATTACCTCTCGAGGATTTATACAAAATACAATACTTTCCTTTACACCCTTTGAACAGCCTTCACCCTGAAGTAGGTGCACCAACTTTGAGGTAGCCTTCTATGAAGTAACTCCAAGCTCCCCCTTGAAGTAGCCTTCCTCTCTAGAAGTAACCTCCCGTTGCACCAGCCTTCTGAAGTAGCTCAAAGTCTCCTTCTTCGCCAAGAAGATCTTTACCCTCTCCAATCCGCAGCCTCCAACCTAGGAGTAGCAAGGAGAGTACAAAACAATAATAGGGAACAAGAAAGAAAATAGAAATTACAACTTATCCTTTGTATCCCAAGGCTTGATTTGCCTAGATCAAGCGTATAGATCTCCTAACCAAGTATGTGAACTTGTGATTGCAGTGGGTAGGAGATACTAGCCTATAGGACACGAATTATGAGCTAAGGAATGAAATGGCCAATTGTCACAATGCTCAAATTTCTCACAAACAGATTGCACAAAGTATGCTCAAAGGTTTCTCAAGTGTAGCAATTGTAAAACAAGTGAATTTGAGTGTCCTATGGCTTTTCCTATTTATAGGAATGGCCTAAGGATGCTTAAGGACGTTCTAGACAACTTCTAGGGGTTTCTAAGTGCTTAACTAGCCGTTATGTACAAAGTTGTTGCTTTAACAACAGCTAATTAATTAATTCTGCAGTTGCTGTCAGAGACCATCTCGGTCGACAAATGGTCGACCGAGACACCTACTCGGTCGAACTTTTGTCGACCGACAGGCTCTCTGGAACAAGTGATTTGCAACGTCTTTTTCCAACTGCCAACTAACTTGTCTGTTGTGTCTAACGGCTACTTTGGATCTTTCTCGGTCGAGAAGATTGTCGACCGAGAGTGTCTCGGTCGAGGAGTTTGTCGACCGAGATTGATCCTGTTTCAAGGTTTCAAGTTAGGCACTAATTATGTGTGTGAGTGTGCAAAAGTAATCCTATTTGAATGGGATGACGTGTCTAACTGTGGTGTTTAGCTAGGGAGAATCTAACGCTTGATTTACATGCAATTCTAAGTACTTGTACATTATATTTTTGTACAAGTTTTTACAACAGTTATTACATTGCATGAAAATATAAATATGTAAGCTTGTAGATTTTCCCTTGTTGCTTTGTCATCCTGCACACTCAAGTAGCTCGTTAGATTAATAAGAATGAAATGTTTGTCATAATCAAAACGAAGGGATTTATAGATGTCCATTTAGCCAACAAAATACACCTTCTAGAGTATCTTTTATGACTCTTGTCATCAGTAAGAGTAAGAATGATGAAGATCTCACTTCAATTGAATAATTATATAAGAATGATAACCCTTATAAATTAAATGATCAAGTTATAAGTCTAATAACCCTTCTATATGTGCAACTTAGTAAGAATTTGGCTTTCTTCACCTTTAGACCTTGGGTTTAAGATGAGTTTTGCTTAAGTATGGAAGGGAGAAACGTGGTTTATAATAAGGGAAGGACCTAGAGGAGAAATAGAGAAACAAGTTGTCCTTATGTTGAAATGTCACCTGAAGTATATATACACCTTTTCTCAGTTAGCAAGGATCGTTTCCTTCACTTCCTTTCTTATCCCATTGCTTAGACCGACTTAGGACAGATCTCTGGAGAAGAGGAGAACGGCCAAGCAGTTCTAGGTAAGCTTTGATCATCATCTTGCTCGAATTCATGGAGGAATTCATGGTGCAAGGTTGGTTTTATGGTCTTCCTTACTTGTTTCTTCTTTCTAGCCATCTTTTCCCAACCTTTCCTTGGAGAAACACCCTTGGCCGACCTGTGGAGCTCAAGCCACCATTAAAGACTTGAATCTTGGAAGCTTGGAGCTCAAGGAATGACCTTAAGGCGGGTTTTATAACTCTAAACCTTTTGCTTTCTTATGCATATCTTTGTACTTGCAAAAGTAGCTTGTTCTTCTTTCCCCCATCCTTCCTTGCTTTCTTGCATCTAAAACCATGGGGAACAGACCTGGATCTGGAGGTAGAAGAAGGGTGGCGTGAATACCTATGTCACTTTAGCAAACGGTCTTGCACCCTTGGCCAAACGGTTTGCAAAACCGTTTGGGGGTTTTGCAAAACCGTTTGAGGGGCAAACGGTTTCACAAGGTCGGTTGGAGCAAACGGTCTCCAAGACCGTTTGAGGGCGTTTAACAAGCATGGACCGTTTGGGATTTCTGTTCATAATTATGTAGGCTAATGACCCACCAAATTTGAGGGGTTAACTCCAAAGGAATCGTAGGTTAAAGGCCAATCAATTAGGCAAATCAAATTGAATTAAGTGCTGATTTTCCAATCTGTTTAACTTGAACTTCTTGGGAAAACGGTCTCAAACCGTTTGAGTGCGTTGACCAAGCGTGGAACGTTTGGTATTACTGTTCCTAATGATGTGGTCTAATAACCCACCAAATTTTATAGGTTAACTCCCAAGGAATCTTGAGTTAAAGGCTAAACAATTGGATAAACCTAATTGGATTAAGTGCTGATTTTCCAATTTGATTAATTGAACTTTTTGGGCAAACGGTATCAAGACCGTTTGAGGGCGTTGACCATGTGTTTACCGTTTGTTATTCCTGTTCATAATCATATTATTTAATAACGCTCCAAATTTTAGGGATTAACTCCCAAGGAATCGAGAGTTTAAGGCTAAACAATTGGATAAACCTAATTGGATTAAGTGCTGATTTTCCAATTTGATTAATTGAACTTTTTTGGAAAACGGTCTCAAGACCGTTTGAGGGCGTTGACCAAGCGTTGACCGTTTGGGATTCCTGTTCATAATCATGTTAGTTAATAACCCTCCAAATTTTAGGGATTAACTCCAAAGGAATCGTGAGTTGAAGGCTAATCAATTATGTAAACCCTAATTGGATTAAGTGCTGCCTTTCAACTTGATTGATATAACTTTTTGGGTTTTCTTGCCCAAACGGTCTCAAGACCATTTGTAGGTCACCCAAGACCGTTTGGAGGTCTAGGGTTGGATATGGTTAAGTGTTTGAAGGACAAAAGATATGGTGTTAACCCTAATCGACTAAGTGTTGGATTTGCATTGAATTGAGTTAATTGTTTGGGGTTGATTGGCCCAAACGGTCTCAAGACCATTTGGGGATCACCCAAACGGTCTCAAGACCGTTTGGAGGTCACTCAAGACCGTTTGGAGGTCTGGGGTCAAGTATAGTTGACCAATTGAAGGTCCAAAGGTACACAATTACAAGGCAATCAATTGCTGATTTGACGATCAACTCAATAGCTCAAACCCTAATGATTTTTCACTAGAATCCAAGGGTTGGGTGAGCCAAACGGTCTCAAGACCATTTGGAACTCATCCAAACGGTCTCAAGACCGTTTGGAGGTCACCCAAGACCGTTCGGAGGTCTAGGGGTGAGTATGGTTAAGCAATTGATGATCCAATGATACTAAGTTGGAATGTAATCAATTGTTGTTTTGGTGATCAATCCAATGATCCAAACCTTAATTGGTTGACTTGGATTTTGATGATATGATGGATAAACGGTCTGAAGACCATTTGGAGGTCATCCAAACGACCTCAAGACCGTTTGGGGTCAGGTCATGTCCCAATGTAGATGGTTCAATAGGTTCAAATCAATTAGTCCCACATTGAAATATGTTGAAGGGTTATTGATTCCAATCCCTAATTCAATTGAGTTAAACCCTAATTGATGGTCAATTGAGGGTCAAGTGAGGGACAAATCAGTTGAAGGTTGACCTATTAAACTCAATTAAGGTATGAGTATAGGTCCAATTGATGATTGGTTCCATGAATTCAAAGATTGAAGGAATCAACATTGGAAACCCTAATTCAATTGGATACCTTATGAAGTGGAGGTCCAATGTGATTGAATCCTTGAGAATTAAGATGATGAATGTTCTATTGATCCAATAATGATTAGTAATGATAATCAATGAAGGTGTGAAGGTTGAAACCCTAATAATACCTAAGTGATTAAGAACCAATTAAAGGGAGAATTCTTAATTGTTTATAGGATTAATAGTTTGATACACTATGTTAACCATAGTAGCATGTACTTGATTGAAGGGTTGATGTGACCTAATCAAGTTAAAAGAATGAAAACAATTATAGCCAGGTATGAGTTATGATATTATGAGTCATACAAGTTGATATTATGAGGTAATCATAGCCAGGTATGAGTTATGATATTATAAGTCATACAAGTTGATATTATGAGGTAATCATAAGCAGGTATGAGTTATGATGTCATATTCCTTGAAAACAATTATAAGCTTTTAGAGTAATGATATGTGAAAAGTATATACATTGCTTCAATCAAGGTCATGCTAATAGATGACTTGATGCTGATATGGCACTTGATAGCAAGTGTTATGATGATATAAGGGTGTGAGCACCCATGTTCTTGAATCATAGTGATAAGATGATTAAGAATTGATATCCAATTGATAACTGATATGAGTTATACTTGTACATGTAGTATTCTTCTGTTATAGCCATGTTTAGTACTTGAATGTTTGGAAACATGTATGATGCTAAAAGAATATTGATATGTACCTAATAATCAAGTATAATCATACCATGTAGAGCCCTGATCATAGATCCATCATTGTCAGAATTTAAATAATAGTGAAACAGGTTTTACAAAGGGAACTCCTGGATCACATACTTTAGAGTATGTGGGAGTATATGGAATAATTGATAAAAGTTAAGCTTGACATGTTTTATATAGAGGTGATCAGATCCAGGTAAGATTTATAATGCTAATTGCATTAAGAACACTTGTTACCTATAATTCAAGAGTATAACTAAATGTCATGTTATCTGGTAAGTGATAACATATGAGCTTGATAGGTTGAATGAGCCACAAGTAATATGATTTGTTGATCTTCAAAGGTCATATTATTTAGATAACCAGATAAAATGAGATGTTACTTGGTAACAAATGCTATGATTAGTCCAGGGGTTTGAACTCCAACATTCCGGATTTCATATTAATAATATGGTTAGGGATTGATATCCCAATATTAAAAATATGAGGTATGACCTAAACCAAAGTGTTTCTATGTGAAATTCTATTACGGAATAATCCTATGAAAAGCTTAACTACAGACTAATGGGTTATGAATGTAAATAACCCTTGTATTACATAAGTAATGTTAAGTCTGATATCATATGTACAAGTTATGCAGATATGTTGTGGAGTTGGAATCCTAACACTTTGGGAGAAGGAGTATGGCTACAGGCCATCCTTTCACAAATAATAATGCCAGGCAATGGATATATGATCCAAGTCTGAAGGGAGTTAGTGATGTGATAAGTGACATGTGATTTTATCAATTTATAGTTGCATTTCTTTTAGTAGAAAGAATAGTTTAATCTGTTAAACATTGTTTTAACTACTCTCAAATATACATAACTTCTTTGTGTACATTTATTCTCTTATGCTGCAATAATTATGCTTCTGGCAAAGAGTTATATCTCTCGCTGGGATGATTTTTATAATTGTCTCACACCGTAGATTTCAACCTTTATGTGTACGTGGGCGAGGAGGCAGAAATCCTTCAATAGGTGAAGGGCAGCATCAGCAGTGCCAAGGACAGCAGTGAAGCTTCAGGTGGAGGCATTGGCTGCTATGTCATGTGTAGATAGTGTTAGAGTCCTATATGTCGTCTCTGTACTCTCAGGTCCTCGGAGTAATAGTTAGTGCTTTCGAGTTTTTGGTCCAGTCCTTAGAGACTTTTGTATCTTGCCTTACAGAGTTTTACTGATGGATCAGTTGTAAACAACTTATCATGTTGCTTTATGAGAAAGCTTTACCTTTAAAGGATCTCTTTGTAAAAAGTTTAAAATTTTTAGTGATTTCTGGTAATCCGATACTTAGTGAACGATTCTGCATTAGTTAATCTTGTTTTCTCGAAATAGACGTTTCAATTAGTGGTATCATAGCTCTAGGTTCGCTGAGTCTACAGAGACATAGGACTAAGATTGTAGAGTCTGTTCTAAGTGTTTTCCAGATTATCTGATATTATCTTCTGCTCACATAGGAGGAGAAGAACTTGAAGATGTTTGGACCACGTGAAGAGCATGCCGATGAGGGCAGTTCTGCTGCACTAGGAGGAGGTGCAGGAGACCAGAATAGGGAAGGGCATGTACCTGAACAGCCCCAGTTTTACCCAGCTGAGATAGAAAATCCAGCTACTTATTCTTTATTTGATAAGTTTCTGGCAGCCATAATACACATAGCAGATAGGGTGCCACCATCTGCATCTAGGGCACCAGCCCATCAGGAAGGTTATGGAACCGGTAAGACTTTCGAGAGACTTCGTCGGGTGGGAGCCATAGACTATGCTGGTACATCTGATCCAGCTGATGCTGATCTATGGTTGACAGAGTTGGAAAAGGCTTTCAGGATCCTTGATATTCCTGAAGCTGAAAAGGTTAAGCATGTGGTATACCTCCTAAAAGGAAGTGCTGGTAATTGGTGGATGATAGAGGAAGATAAGAGACCAGGTGAAGAAATAGGATGGGAGGTTTTCCGACAAGAATTCGTCAATAGATACTTCCCTAAGACGTATCTAGATGAGAATATCTCTCAATTTGAGAAGATCACACAAGGACCGATGAACGTTAGTGAATATGAAGCTAAGTTCATGGAGTTACTACGGTTTTGTCCACAGATGGCAGTTAGTGATGAAGAAAGAATTCGGCGTTTTGAGAAAGGATTGAATGCTGAACTAGCCACTCCTGTGTCTGCCTTGGAGAACAGAGAAAGGTTTGCCACCTTTGTGGAGTCAGTAAGAAGGATAGAGAGGTCAGATGCCGTGAAACAATAGACAAGTAGTAAGAAGATGTACACCCAGCCTCAAGAACAAAGGCCTGAAAGTTTTAAGAAGCCAAGATTTTCTACACCAACGGCAATATCAGAATTCCCTACCCAGACACAATGGGTGTCAAGTGGAAATAGGGACCATAGTAGTATTCCAAGAAGACCCTCCGACATAGCCTCAACATCAGTAACTGGATCGTATAGACACCTTGCACCCAGGATCTGTTACTTATGTAGACAACCGGGACATCTGGCAAGGGATTGTCCAGACAGGAATGCAATAATGACTCAACCTCAAGGAAAGAGTCTGCAAGGCCCACAAGGGAGGCAATATAATAATAGAGGACGTGGACAAACATCCCATACAGGTCAGATGAAATAAGTATTGTTTTATTATTACATATTAGGATTCTATGTGTTAAAAATATGGAAGTTAGCTTCTTTTGAATTTCTTGACTAAGTCCAAGAAGGACACAAGAAAGATAAGAATTCATATCTTACTCAATATTCTTTAAAACAATTTATAATCTCCCTTAACTGTGTATTAAAAGGATGAGATATAGATGTGATACCTGAAGAATAACCTAGAGTGATAAATTCTGAGTGTATAATGATATGAAAATCAAAGAATAGGATGATAAGTAAAATACATACTACCTAATCTCAATACTTATATACCCTGGCCAGGTATATGGTTATTGTAGATAAGGCAAGTATGAAACTCTTAGATTGTTATCTTTTGATTACTCTGATCAGGTAATTATTTTGAAACAATCTAAGGAGTATAAGAAAAATTAAATGAGAGGATCTTCGTGAATACTTAGTGAACATACTTTGTGAACATACTTAGTGAATATACTTAGTGAATTTCTTCAATGAATACTTAGTGATCATACTCAGTGAATACTTAGTGAACATACTTTGTAAACATACTTAGTGAATTTACTTAGTGAACTTCCTCAGTGAATACTTAGTGATCATACTCAGTGAATATACTCAGTGAACATACTCAGTGAATATACTCAATGAATACTTAGTGAACATACTTAGTGAACATACTCAGTGAATATACTCAGTGCATTCTCAGTGAACATACTTAGTGAATATACTCAGTGAATACTCAGTGAACATACTTAGTGAATATACTCAGTGAACTTACTCAATGAATACTTAGTGAGCACACTTAGTGAATGTACTTAGTGAATATACTCAGTGAATACTTAGTGAGCAAACTTAGTGAACATACTTAGTGAATATACTCAGTAAACTTACTCAGTGAATACTTATTGAGCAAACTTAGTGAATATACTTAGTGAATATACTTAACGAGCTCTTTCAGTAAAAGCCTTTGAAACAATACACTTAGTAAATTTACTTAGTGAAATCCTCCAAGACAAATTGCTTAGTGAACCTTCTCAGTGAATGTTTCCAAATTAATTGATTAGCAAGATATGATACTTAAATAATATCTGCTTCCTTTTATCTGAGATTTCGAGGACGAAATCCTTGTTAGGGGGATATAATTTGTAACATCCCTGACCTGGGTTATGAACTAACCCTAGATGTTTTGCTTAAAATATGATTAGAGGCTTGTGATTACCCCTTGATATGTCATTAAGCTTTAGAAGAATCTATAATTTCATTTCTGTCCTTTTAAAACAATGTTGTTGTAACATCCCTGACCTGGGTTAAGAACTAACCTTAGGTGTTTTGCTTAATTATGTAATTAGATACTTGTGATTATCTTTTGGTATGTAATTAAATCTCCTAAGGAACATACATTTCCATTTCTGTCCCTTTTGAACAATGTTGTAATATTGTTTTGTAATACAGGGACCTATGTGCAAATTACCCAATTAAAAGGGGTTAACTTACAAATTTCACATGTTAAGATGTTCCTTTGGTGTTGAGACATCATAAGAATGAATATGATAAAGTATGATGGATTCTCCAAGCTTGGGCACCAAGATGCAGCTTGTGGAGCAATCCTTGTACTTAAACCTCTAGTTTTGGTGTAAAGTGCAATTTACCCAAAATATGGGGTGCAACTTGTAAAATACACCTTCTAGAGTATCTTTTATGACTCTTGGAATCATTAAGAGTAAGAATGATGAAGAGGTCACTTCAATTGAATAATTAAATAAGAATGATAACCCTTATAAATTAAATGATCAAGTTATAAGTCTAATAACCCTTCTATATGTGCAACTTAGTAAGAAGTTGGCTTTCTTCACCTTTAGACCTTGGGTTTAAGATGAGTTTTGCTTAAGTATGGAAGGGAGAAACGTGGTTTATAATAAGGGAAGGACCTAGAGGAGAAATGGAGAAACAAGTTGTCCTTATGTTGAAATTTCACCTAAAGTATATATACACCTTTTCTCACTTAGCAAGGATCGTTTCCTTCACTTCCTTTCTTATCCCCTTGCTTAGACCGACTTAGGACAGAGCTCTGGATAAGAGGAGAACGGCCAAGCAGTTCTAGGTAATCTTTGATCATCATCGTGCTCGAATTCATGGAGGAATTCATGGTGCAAGGTTGGTTTTATGGTCTTCCTTACTTGTTTCTTCTTTCTAGCCATCTTTTCCCAACCTTTCCTTGGAGAAACACCCTTGGCCGACCTGTGGAGCTCAAGACACCATTAAAGATTTTAAGCTTGGAAGCTTTGAGCTCAAGGAACGACCTTAAGGCGGGTTTTATAACTCTAAACCTTTTGCTTTCTTATGCATATCTTTGTACTTGCAAAAGTAGCTTGTTCTTCTTTCCCCCATCCTTCCTTGCTTTCTTGCATCTAAAACCATGGGGAACAGACCTGGATCTGGAGGTAGAAGAAGGGTGGCGTGAATACCTATGTCACTTTAGCAAACGGTCTTGCACCCTTGGCCAAACGGTTTGCAAAACCGTTTGGGGGTTTTGCAAAACCGTTTGAGGGGCAAACGGTTACACAAGGTCGGTTGGAGCAAACGGTCTCCAAGACCGTTTGAGGGCGTTGAAAAAGCATTTACCGTTTCGGATTTCTGTTCATAATTATGTAGGATAATGACCCACCAAATTTGAGGGGTTAACCCCAAAGGAATCGTAGGTTAAAGGCCAATCAATTAGGCAAATCAAATTGAATTAAGTGCTGATTTTCCAATCTGTTTAACTTGAACTTCTTGGGAAAACGGTCTCAAACCGTTTGAGTGCGTTGACCAAGCGTGGACCGTTTGGGATTACTGTTCCTAATAATGTGGTCTAATAACCCACCAAATTTTATAGGTTAACTCCCACGGAATCATGAGTTAAAGGCTAAACAATTGGATAAACCTAATTGGATTAAGTGCTGATTTTCCAATTTGATTAATTGAACGTTTTGAGAAAACGGTCTCAAGACCGTTTGAGGGCGTTGACCAATAGTTGACCGTTTGGTATTCCTATTAATAATCATGTTAGTTAATAACCCTCCAAATTTGAGGGATTAACTCCCAAGGAATCGAGAGTTGAAGGCTAAACAATTGGATAAACCTAATTGGATTAAGTGCTGATTTTCCAATTTGATTAATTGAACTTTTTGGGAAAACGGTCTCAAGACCGTTTGAGGGCGTTGACCAAGCGTTGACCGTTTGGGATTCCTGTTCATAATCATGTTATTTAATAACCCTCCAAATTTGAGGGATTAACTCCAAAGGAATCGTGAGTTGAAGGCTAATCAATTATGTAAACCCTAATTCGATTAAGTGCTGCCTTTCAACTTGATTGATATGACTTTTTGGGTTTTCTTGCCCAAACGGTCTCAATACCGTTTGGCGATCACCCAAACGGTCTCAAGACCGTTTGGAGGTCACCCAAGACCGTTTGGAGGTCTAGGGTTGGATATGGTTAAGTGTTTGAAGGACAAAAGATATGGTGTTAACCCTAATCGACTAAGTGTTGGATTTGCATTGAATTGAGTTGATTGTTTGGGGTTGATTGGCCCAAACGGTCTCAAGACCGTTTGGGGATCACCCAAATGGTCTCAAGACCGTTTGGAGGTACTCAAGACCGTTTGGAGGTCTGGGGTCAAGTATAGTTGACCAATTGAAGGTCCAAAGGTACACAATTACAAGGCAATCAATTGCTGATTTGACGATCAACTCAATAGCTCAAACCCTAATGATTTTTCACTAGAATCCAAGGGTTGGGTGAGCCAAACGGTCTCAAGACCGTTTGAAACTCATCCAAACGGTCTCAAGACCGTTTGGAGGTCACCCAAGACCGTTTGGAGGTCTAGGGGTGAGTATGGTTAAGCAATTGATGATCCAATGATACTAAGTTGGAATGTAATCAATTGTTGTTTTGGTGATCAATCCAATGATCCAAACCTTAATTGGTTGACTTGGATTTTGATGATATGATGGGAAAACGGTCTCAAGACCGTTTGGAGGTCAACCAAACTACCTCAAGACCGTTTGGGGTCAGGTCATGTCCCAATGTAATGATGGTTCAATAGGTTCAAATCAATTAGTCCCACATTGAAATATGTTGAAGGGTTATTGATTCCAATCCCTAATTCAATTGAGTTAAACCCTAATTGATGGTCAATTGAGGGTCAAGTGAGGGACAAATAAGTTGAAGGTTGACCTATTAATCTCAATTAAGGTATGAGTATAGGTCCAATTGATGATTGGTTCCATGAATTCAAAGATTGAAGGAATCAACATTGGAAACCCTAATTCAATTGGATACCTTATGAAGTGGAGGTCCAATGTGATTGAATCCTTGAGAATTAAGATGATGAATGTTCTATTGATCCAATAATGATTAGTAATGATAATCAATAAAGGTGTGAAGGTTGAAACCCTAATAATACCTAAGTGATTAAGAACCAATTAAAGGGAGAATTCTTAATTGTTTATAGGATTAATAGCTTGATACACTATGTTAACCATAGTAGCATGTACTTGATTGAAGGGTTGATGTGACCTAATCAAGTTAAAAGAATGAAAGATTAGAATACATATATTTATATATATATATAAATATGAATCATGGAATGATCTTATGTAGTACGACCGTGCAAGGGAGCACGGCCGTGGTAGCCTTAGCTTGCATGACCGTGCAAGGGAGCATGGCCGTGGTAGTCTTACTTTGCACGACCGTGCAAGGTGGCACGGCCGTGGTGTCCTATTATGAAATTGAGAAGTTTTGGTATTGTGCTAACATTGTTATATATGCATGTCCTTATTTTTATAAGTCATACAAGTTGATATTATGAGGTAATCATAGCCAGGTATGAGTTATGATGTCATATTCCTTGAAAACAATTATAAGTTTTTAGAGTAATGATATGTGAAAAGTATATACATTGCTTCAATCAAGGTCATGCTAATAGATGACTTGATGCTGATATGGCACTTGATAGCAAGTGTTATGATGATATAAGGGTGTGAGCACCCATGTTCTTGAATCATAGTGATAAGATGATTAAGAATTGATATCCAGTTGATAACTGATATGAGTTATACTTGTACATTTAGTATTCTTCTGTTATAGCCATGTTTAGTACTTGAATGTTTGGAAACATGTATGATGCTAAAAGAATACTGATATGTACCTAATAATCAAGTATAATCATACCATGTAGAGCCCTGATCATAGATCCATCATTGTCAGAATTTAAATAATAGTGAAACAGGTTTTACAAAGGGAACTCCTGGATCACATACTTTAGAGTATGTGGGAGTATATGGAATAACTGATAAAAGCTAAGCTTGACAGGTTTCATATAGAGGTGATCAGATCCAGGTAAGATTTATAATGCTAATTGCATTAAGAACACTTGTTACCTATAATTCAAGAGTATAACTAAATGTCATGTTATCTGGTAAGTGATAACATATGAGCTTGATAGGTTGAATGAGCCACGAGTAATATGATTTGTTGATCTTCAAAGGTCATATTATTTAGATAACCAGATAAAATGAGATTTTACTTGGTAACAAATGCTATGATTAGTCCAGGGGTTTGAACTCCCACATTCCGGATTTCATATTAATAAGATGGTTAGGGATTGATATCCCAATATTAAAAATATGAGGTATGACCTAAACCAAAGTGTTTCTATGTGAAATTCTATTACGGAATAATCCTATGAAAAGATTAACTACAAACTAATGGGTTATGAATGTAAATAACCCTTGTATTACATAAGTAATGTTAAGTCTGATATCATATGTACAAGTTATGCAGATATGTTGTGGAGTTGGAATCCTAACACTTTGGGAGAAGGAGTATGGCTACAGGCCATCCTTTCCCAAATAATAATGCCAGGCAATGGATATATGATCCAAGTCTGAAGGGAGTTAGTGATGTGATAAGTGACATGTGATTTTATCAATTTATAGTTGCATTGCTTTTAGTAGAAAGAATAGTTTAATCTGTTAAACATTGTTTTAACTACTCTCAAATATACATAACTTCTTTGTGTACATTTATTCTCTTATGCTGCAATAATTATGCTTCTGGAGAAGAGTTATATCTCTCGTTGGGATGATTTTTATAATTGTCTCACCCTATAGATTTCAACCTTTAGGTGGACGTGGGCGAGGAGGCAGAAATCCTTCAATAGGTGAAGGGAAGCATCAGCAGTGCCAAGGACAGCAGTGAAGCTTCAGGTGGAGGCATTGGCTGCTATGTCATGTGTAGATAGTGTTAGAGTCCTATATGTCATCTCTGTACTCTCAGGTCCTCGGAGTAATAGTTAGTGCTTTCGAGTTTTTGGTCCAGTCCTTAGAGACTTTTGTATCTTGCCTTACAGAGTTTTACTGATGGATCAGTTGTAAACAACTTATCATGTTGCTTTATGAGAAAGTTTTACCTTTAAAGGATCTCTTTGTAAAAAGTTTAAAATTTTTAGTGATTTCTGGTAATCTGATGCTTAGTGAATGCTTCCGCATTAGTTAATCTTGTTTTCTCAAAATAGACGTTTCAATTTACCTAAGGAAACATCCTTTGTTTTGATCTGATCACAGTCTGGATCACGGTCACGGTATAGCACTTGCATCATGCAAGACCACGACCTACGGTACACACTACCAGACACCTCGACCATGACATGAGGTCGTCTTTGATTCAGTAGAGAACCGCGACCACGCTTGTGCTTCACAGCATACCATGACCGTGGTTGTTTCTTATGATCATCGCGACCGCAGTTTTCCACCCCCCTTTAATTGTTTGGTCATGGTTATGTTAGTATATATGTCCTTAAACCCTCATTTCTCAGACTCTTTTCACTCCTAGCTTTCTCGAGTTTAAGATAAACCCTAACCTCCACTCTGACCGCAATCAATGACCTGCCTCCGCAGTGAAGTTGATTACCACATCCACCCTGTTCGATTTCACCATCGCAACCATCAAAAAGGTAACAGGAAAACCCTTTTTGCACTTCTAAATCGACAAATCACCTTGTCTCCTCTGATTTAATCTGTCACTTGAACGGATTCTTCCTATTTTATCTCTTGACAGTTGTAAGTCACCATGTAGATGGATTTCCCGAGTTTCCCTTTTACCCTAACCGCCTTATGGAAGCATTTGCAATTAACAAATAAAAACCCTAAAAACATTAATAATGGGACAACTGCTGTCGACAAAAATGAAGAACATATTATCGGACAGAGAGAGGAATCTGAACAGTCACAAGAAGAAAGACCTCAGCTCACGATCATCACCTCTACAACCACAACTGTGGTGTGCTCATAGATTCTAACACCATCCGTGGTGTTCACTCCAACTACAAATTCCATCGTGGGTCGCGGTGTAGAAGAATGCTACTCAAGGTCGCGCTCCCCTGAATCGTGACCTGACCATAACAAGAAATAAGATCGTGACTGTGCTCATGACCGCGACTATGGTTCCTAATCAGTAAACTGTGACCGCGGTCCTTACTCAGGAAATCATGACCGTGATCCCTTGTCATTACACCGCGACCGCGATCTCTTTCAGAGACAGCGACAACGGTGTCATATGAGTTACCAACAAAACCTCGATTGTGGTCCCTATGCACACTCTTCGATTTGACACTAAATAATTTACATAATACCATATCATGTGCAAGAAATAACTTCCTCAGATAATTTCCAAAAATGCTAATTTTTGTTAAATTCAACTATAAACTAATTCATTGAAAATCTGTAGAATGTCTTCTCCAACAACCAGTGATTCCCTCTACCAAAAGGCTACTTCTTTGAAGGAGGTAGAGAATATAGTGGAGGGTTTAACATCATCACTCAAGAGGAATACTTCTCTCCTAGAGGCCAAACGAGTTGAGGTGCAGCTAAGGCTAGAATAGTACCAAAGAATATTGGGGAACATGATGATAGAGGACTCTACTCACAAAATAGAACAAACTACGCAGACAAAGACCTCCGAGTGTCAACCTAGGGTGTCAGAGAGTTGAATCTAGGGGAAGAAGAGAAAGGTTGCACCAAAGGGGTCCCAGAGTAGCAAAAAGATAAAACCAATGGGTGTTGAGAAGCCAAGGGAACAAAAGACAAGCAAAGCCAAGGAAGTCATAGGGGAGACATGTGTACAATCCAGAGAACCCCCATTCGTGCCCAAGAACATCGTGCACCAGTCAACCTATGACTGGATGTACCAAAACAAGGAGTTCTACCCTACCCATTACCTAGACATAGAAGATTTCAAAAAGATGGGAATTTACGATAGGATGGTAAAATTCCTAGAAGGTGCAAACTTACGCGCCTTGTGCATACCAGAGGTGAAATCCTATAATAAGCTTACCATAGAGTGTGGCGAACCGTTCAGACAAAACGTTATTAACTATGCAGAAGCAGTGGTTAGCAGCAGAATTACTAAAAATAACTAAAAATTAAAACCATTTATAAAGAGATCCATTCTCATGAAAACTCTTTAAATAAGAATCACAGTATTATATTTACATACTGGTCCACACTGTACATTCCATGTACCATCTCTTCTTGAGGAATATAAATGCATCATTACTTTGCTAAATAGCACAAGTAACAAAATCCTCAAAGCATCAAACCAAAATCTCATATCGATTTAAGAACACTAACTACTGACTCCTAGGACCTGAGACTACAAAGATGACACATAGGATTATCTATAGACATAGCTTGACAGCCAATATCCCCACCTAGGATATTACTATTTTTGTTGTTGTTGCTGCTGCTGTTCTTCTCCTGCTATAGAGTTTCTGCCTCTCTGTAGGCATCTACCTAAAAATTTTGGATCCCACGGGGGGTGAGACAATTATACAATTGCCCCAGTGAGAGATATAACTCTCTGCTGAAAACATTATTATTGTAGTTTAATAGAAATAAACTGAGCAGTGGGATAATATATTTCAATGCCAGATAAATCAATACCTATGCATATTAGAGCAACATTCCTATTCAAGTATTTCAGTTATAACTTGATAAGGGAGCATGTCTCTTATTCAATAAAGAATTAAAGAACATAGGTAACATTTATGTATTAAAGACATGCTAAGTAGTATAACATCAACTAGTGATTCTCGTATTTCAATCTTATGCAAATACGCTACACGGCTGATTACATTTTACAAACATTCTTAAGCTCAGAGGAGATGAGGTATACCGCTCATACTCCAACCGACCATTGTGATGTTAAAATCGGTACCATACAAAGTCAATGGAAGAGTCGGCTTCCATGATTTCCCACATCTCGGTCAGTGCGATATCACATGCAGGACATCTTGTGTCTCTACTACATAGCTTGCCAGGGTATAGTGGCATCTCGCTATAGAGCTACAGTGGTGACTGTACTCTCTTCGCAATCGAGAGATTTCATGTTTACCTCCATCAATCTGCATTAACATCATCGGGAGATTCATGATACATCCATCCTGAAAACATATAATGAAGGATTGAGAGGTTTAATGTTTACCTTCCATCAATTCCCCCATTAGGAAGTAAGGATATTTTCTCCCATTGACCCCCACATATTCAAAATATGCAAACTCCAGGAGATTTCGTAAGAAAACCTGTTTCACCATCACCAACTACTGATGATGATGGATCTATGGTCAGAGCACTACATGAATAGCTTTCACTTGATTAATTAAGTACATTATCATATTCTTTTAGCATCAATAAAGTTTTCAAACATAACTTATTAGGAAAAATGCTATAACGAGACATGTATTGTTTTCATCAGTTACTTCTTAGTCTTTAAAATACATTGGGGTCTCATTCCCTCATTTCAAACTCAATTCCATAAACATATGGTTCTGGGTATTCAAACCCTTAGCTCATCACTGAGCAATGTTACCACTTTTTTAGGTAACCATCACCTTCAGGTCATCTGACCAAGGTACACATGACACTTGGTACACAAGCATCTTATCTGGCACTTGAGGCCCATTAAATCTCTTATTACTTCTTACTAAGCAACAAGGCATATTATGGCACACAAGGGCCAATAAATAATTTCAATAAATAAAGCATCATAGCTCATACCTGGCTATGTTCATCATCTCAGGATACCTGCATGGTTATCACATATGACAATAGATATATCAATCATGTTTCAGTTCCATGCTATTCCAGAGTAACACCACTATTCCCTTACCAAGGTTAGGGTTTCCCATTTCATTTAAATCAGAGTTACTCGTCCCCTTTGTTCAATTAGGATCAATGATTCATCTTTTCATTGTCCAAGATTAGGGTTTCACACTATATAGTATAATCCAGAATTAGGGTTTCACACACCTTCACCCTATTTAGAATTAGGGTTTACTATTCACATCACATCACCCTAAATTAGGGTTTATATTTGATAACTCACAATTAGGGTTTACTATTCATCCCAATTAGGGTTTATCATCAAAGTACCCTGAATTAGGGTTACTCATGTCACTACCCTAAATTCATATCACATTATCCTCCTAAATTAGGGTTTCACTCAGAATTGCCATAATTTAGGGTTTGAGTTCATCAAATAACTCAATTAGGGTTTCATGATCTCTTTATCAAGGATCATACCCTAAATTGTTCATCACACTTATTTTGAGTGTGTTAGGCTTGATTACTATATGATTATTTTTTTCATGTATGAATCTCTCCCTCCCATCCTCTTCTAGGATGTCTAGAAAATTTGATCAATTGAACCTTCAATTACATGAGGTATCCAAATGAATTGACCAATTAAATCTTCAATTACATTAGATATCCAAATGGATTAACCATGTTGAACCTCAAATAGTTTTGATTACTTAGACCCTAAATGGTCTTGGTCTCTTAGAGTTCAAATGGTTTGAAACCGTTTGGGCATATTTCCCTGAAACCGTTTAAGCAAGAATGTATTGAAACCGATTGGGCTTGGGTCTCCAAACGGTTTGAGATCGTTTGGACCCGAGACCGGTTGGTCCAAACCCTCTCAAAACTGAATGGACCAAAAAGATCTTTCAACACTTAATCGATTTAAGGTTTCCATCAATGAATCGCCTATCAATTGACTTCTTGATTCATTCTTCAATTGAACTATTGAATCATCCTTCAATTGGACCATCAATTAGGGTTTTGAACCCAATTGAACTAGGATTTATTATCAAGAAACCATCAGTTAGGGTTTGGGAATCGAGGAATCATCAATTCTTAACATTGTGGAACTTAATCCAATTGAAACCAATGAACCACCATCAAGTTATGATATGACCTGACCTCAAACGGTCTTGAGGTCATTTGGATGACCTCTAAATGGTCTTGAGGTTGTATAGATGACCTCTATATGGTCTGGAGGTCGTTTGCCTCATCATTCATTTAAAATTTGTGAAATCCAATTAGAGTTTGCATCATTGGATTGATCATCAGTTTAACTATTGATTGTGCTTTGATTTTATATCTCTAACTCTTCAATTGCTCAACCATGCTCAACCATACTCAACCATAGACCTCCAAACGGTCTTGTTTGACCTCCAAACGGTCTTGAGACTGTTTGGGGTGACTTCCAAACGGTCTTGAGACCATTTCGGCAAATCAACCCAAACTTTTAATTTAAACAATTGCGATTTCAACACTTAGTCGATTAGGGTTTCTAATTGGAGGATTGTCCATATATTGAATTAATCAATTAGATCAAATGGATCATCATCCAAAATTTACTAGGGTCCTGACCTCAAACGTTCAACCCATACAAACAGTCAACTCTTCTAAATGGTTTGGGATCCAAACCTCCAAACGGTTTGCAAATCGTTTGGTCTCCAAATAGTTTGGTGAAACCGTTTGGACCAAAGCTATTGAAACCATTTGCAACTCAAATCTATTGGAATGTGAACCTAGGATGATGTCATCATCATCAAGCCTTAGTCCATTAAAATCTACTACCATTATCATGGTAGTTGCATCAATTAATCAAAGGAATTGAAGAAAGAGCAATTGAACATAATTGATTGAGAAAGTGAATTCAATAACAATGAATAGGGGTTCAAGTTATATAACCCACCTCCAATTGAGCTTCAAAACTTGGAGCTTCACATCAACAATGGTGGAAGGATCTTTTTCACACCACAAGGTTCATTCCTCAAGCTTTTGAGTGAAAAGGAATGGTTAGAATTGAAGATGGGATCGAGATAAGAAGAAATCATGCATTGATTTATGATTTCCACCATGAAATCAAGATGAACGAAGGTCAAGAAGCTTACCAATAGATTGGGGGTCGTCTTCCTGCTGCTCCTAGCTTCCTTTATCGTTTTTGCAAACAAAGAGAAGAAGTGGATTCGAAAAAGTCCTTGGTTTGAGTTGTAAAGGGTGTTTTAATAAGAAAATCAATGAGAGAGAAAATGCCTCATATAAATCCTTTAAATCTAAAATTGTTGCCACCTCTTCCCCCTTGGTTCCTTGCATGCAAAGGTACCTTTATCTCCACTGAACTCCCTTCCATTATCCATGGGGAAAAGAAATTAAGCACCTTAACCTTTATAATAATAATTATCCATAAGTGAGTGGATAATTCTTTTTAGTTTCTTAATGTGAGTGGGTTCTCCACTCACGAAGATCTTTCCTTTTCCTTTGCAAGTCACAAGGACGTCCATATGTGTGGATTTCAACCAACATAATTTTGTTTGAAGAGCAATCCATTTAATATAATTATTTTTGCATTATTTCAATTGTGCTTAAATCTTGATTATTTTAATATCAAGATTCTCTCTCTTTCAAAGTAGATCAAATGAGATGCCCCTTTCATTTTCTTGCCTCTACAAGATTACAAGAATATTAGGGACTATATTGAAGTGATCAATTGCATATTAAACCCTAGGTTTTGGGTAAATTGCACATTACACCAAAACTAGGTTTTAATGCACAAGCATTGCTTTATGAGCTCTTTCTTTGTACTCAGGCCTTCACTAGTCATACCTCTGCATCATCTTCATTCCCATGATGCTTCAACACATGAGGAACATCTTATCATGTAAAATTTTCAATTTAACCCCTCAACTTGGGTAATTTGCACTTTAGTCCAAACAAATAAAACATTACTTTCGACATTATTTAAAAAGGACTAAAATTGAAATATAAGTTCCTCTTGAGCCTTAATTACTTTTCAAAAGATAATATCAAGCATATAATTATCCTTCTTAAACAAAACACCTAGGGTTAAAGCATAACCCAAGTCAGGGATGCTACAAGTTATCCACCCCTTACAAGGATTTCGTCCCCGAAATCATCAACAAAAGCATTAAGAGAAAAGAGTAGGATATTTCCTCCTCATCTCCTCCTATAGCTCCCACGTAGCTTCTTCAATTCCACAGTGATGCCAGAGAACTTTTACAAGACAAATGTCTTTCTTTTTCAGCTTTTTAATTCTTTTTTCAAGAACCAACACAGGTCCTTCAACATAAGATATATCATCATTTAGTTCTACCTCTACATGTTGCAGAACTAACTTAGTGTTAGGATGATACTTCCTCAGCATAGAGATATGGAACACTGGGTGCAATCTATGCAACTCAGGTGGTAACTCTAGCTTATAGGCTACCTTTCCCATCCTTTCAATGATCGGATAAGGCCCCATAAATCTAGGAGCCAACTTCCCCTTCTTTCCAAATCTCAAGATACCTTTCCAAGGTGAGATCTTGAGGTATACCCTATCTCCAACTTGGAATTCTAAGGGTCTACGATGCTTATCAGCATAAGATTTCTGTCTATCCTAGGCAGCTTTCAACTATTGTTGAATTACTTTAATCTTCTCAGTTGTTTGATGTACTAGCTCAGGACCCAAAACTTGATACTCTCATGTTTCATACCAACATAAAGGAGACCTACAACGTCTACCATATAATGCTTCATATGGTGCCATCTCAATACTGTGCTAATAGCTATTATTATAAGAAAATTCTATCAAACTCAGGTGTAGATCCCAACTTCCTACAAACTGAAGGACACACACTCTAAGCAAGTCCTCCAAGGTTTGTATGGTCCTCTCAGATTGTCCATCTATCTATGGTTGAAAGGATGTACTCAACCTTAATTGCGTACCCAAAGCTTTATGGAGTCATTCCCAAAAATGACTCGTAAACTGGGGACCTCTATCAGAAATGATAGTAGTTAGAACCCCGTGCAAATGCACTATCTCATCTATGTATATATGTGCCAGCTTCTCAGCAGTGTAGGTTGTTTTGATAGGAAGAAAATGTGATGTCTTTGTCAACCTATCAACTATCACCCAAATGGAATCATGACTTTTGGCTGTTCTAGGCAAACCAACCACAAAGTCCATGGTTACATGATCCCATTTCCACTGCGGTATAGGCAGAGATTGCATTGTTCCTGTGGACTTATGATGTTCAGCTTTAAACTGTTGACACACCGGACACCACATAACAAACTCAGCTACATCTTTCTTCAAACCAGGCCACCAATACATATCTTTTAAGTTATGATACATCTTGGTGCTCCCTGGATGCATAGCATACATCGAAGAATGAGCTTCTTCCAGAACTAACTTTCTTAAGTCATCGGCATCATGTACTACCATCCTACCATGGTAACAGACTACCTGATCCTCTGACTCATGAAAGCCATCCCATTTCTCACTACCATACTCTGATCTAATCTGCTGAACTACAACATCAGTTTGTTGTGTTTCTTTAATCTGTTGTCTTAGAGTAGGTTTTACTTGCATCTCAGCTAACAGCCCGGCTAACAGTGACACCTTAAGCTCTATATTGTCTTGCCTTAAGGAGATAAACATATCCCTCTTATAGCACACTAGGGAATTCACCTGTGCTTTACCTAAGGCTGGTGTTGTTGATTTCCTGCTTAATGCATCAGCTACCACATTAGCCTTCCCTAGATGATAATGAATTGTACAATCATAGTCCTTAATTAATTCCATCTAGCGGCGTTGTCTCATGTTCAGCTCATGTTGTGAGAAGATATATTTTAGGTTCTTATGGTCTGTGAAAATCTGGAATGTTTCTCCATACAGATAATGTCTCCAGATCTTCAAAGCATGGACCACAGTAGCCAGCTCTAGATCGTGTGTCAGATAATTCTCCTTGTGTTTCATAAGTTGTCGAGAAGCAAAAGAAATCACTTGCTTATCCTGCATCAACACACATCCTAAGCCATTCTTGGATGCATCACAGAAAGCTATGTACCCCTTACCTTGCTCAGGTAGCACTAACACAGGTGGACTTGTTAACCTTTCTTTCAGCAACTGGAAGGAATGTTGACACTTGTCCTTCCAGACAAAAGGAACCTCCTTCCTGGTCAACTTGGTCAGGGGTAAAGCTAAAGAGCTGAAGTTCTTGATGAACCTCCTGTAATATCCTACCAGTCCAAGAAAACTATGAATCTCCGTTGGTGTCTTTGGTTGTTCCCATAGCAAGACAAATTCTACCTTCTTAGGATCAACACGAATACCTGAAGTAGATATAACATGTCCTAGAAAAGAAACTCCTGGTAACCAGCACTTGCATTTGCTAAACTTAGGATATAGCCTATGCTCTCTTAGCAAAGTAAAAGCCTAACGAAGATGTTTCTCATGTTGTTGAGCATCTCTACTGTATATCAAAATGTCATCTATGAAGACGAATACACATTGATCAAGAAAAGGTCGAAAGATTCTATTCATGAGTTCCATGAATGCAGTTTGTGCATTAGTTAGTCCAAACAAAAAAAACTATGAACTCATAGTGACCATACCTTGTCCTAAAGGCAGACTTAGGTATGTCACTCTCCTTAATATGCAACTGATGGTATCCCAACCTCATATATATCTTAGAAAAGATATTTTCACCACGCAACTGATCAAACAAGTTATTTATCATTGGTAGAGGATACTTGTTCTTTATAGTTACTTTATTTAACTGTCTGTAGTCAATGCATAATCGCATCGACCCATCCTTCTTCTTAACAAAGAGAACCGGAGCACCCCATGGTGAAGTACTTGGTTAGATAAAACCCTTCTCAAGCAACTCTTACAGTTGTTTCTTGAGTTCTTCCATTTCAGTAGGTGCCATTCTATACGGCGTTTGTGCTATGGGTTGCATGCCCGAAATTAGATTAATCTCAAAATCAATCTCTCAGGACGGAGGAACACCTGGAAGTTCTTCAGGGAAAACATCTTCAAACTCCCTAACAACTAAAACTTCAGAAGGATGAGGGCTCTCCATTGTGGTATCTACCACATGAGCCAAGAATGCAAAGCATCCCTGTCTCATCAACTTCTCAGCTACCATAGATGATACAAGATAAGTTGGAAGAATCTTTATATCTCCCTGAAAGATCCATGTGTCACTGTTGTTTGTGAACACAGCCTGCTTGGAACCACAATCCAAGACAACCTTATACTTCTCTAAGGTGTCCATTCCTAGGATTATATCAAAACCCTGCATCTCAAGTGGTATAAGATCCACTTGAATGCGGTGATCAGAAAAGGAAAGAGTGAAGGGAGAACACACCTCCCGCAACACTGTAGATCCCAACAAAGGGGTTTCTAGCATCAAAATATCTACTCTATGACTGACAATCATGTTGCAGTCATAAATCACTTCTCGAGTGATAAAGGAATGTGTAGCACTCAGATCAATTAACACAGATATGAAGCAGGATGAAGACATACCAGAATAAAATAGTTTTATCTGACATGTCACAACCCAAGGGTTGACTACTGCCTCAGGCTGATTCATGGCATAGAATCTAGTTGTTGCTTGTTGTTGAACCTGTGCTTAGTTATTGGGTGCTGACGATCCAACTTGGGATGCTTGTCCACACCCTCTAGTATTATTATTGAACTATCGCCTCTGTGAGCCTTGCTGACTCTATCTCTGGGGTTGAGTCACAATTCTGACTTTCTCAGGACAATCTTTCTTCAAGTGTCCTGACCTCCCACACTGGTAGTAGTTATAACTTCCCAAACTCTGCCTGGGTGGTCCTATCACTGATGTTGATGATGTACTGGGGGCTCTACTTGGAGGAAAACTACGACCCCTACCCCTACCTGACGTCCACTGCGTCGAGGTATTAAACCTTGGTGGCGGTGGTGGTGTAGAGAATCTCAGCTTCTTGAAACTCTCAGACCTCTGTTCCTGAAATTGAGGATACACTTTCTTATTACTGGCCTATTTCTTCTCGATCACAGACCTCTCCCTGTTCTCCAGAGCAGACACAGGAGTGGTCAATTCAGCATTCAACCCCTTCTCAAAATGTCGAATCCTCTCCTCATCAGTAGCTGCCATATGCAGACAGAACCGCAAAAGCTCCATGAACCTAGCTTCATATTCGCTAATGTTCATCTGTCCTTGCCTCAACCTCTCAAAATGAGAGATATTCTCATCTAGATACGTCTTAGGAAAGTATCTAGAGACAAATTCACGTCAGAATTCATCCCATCTGACTTCAACTCCTGGTCTTTTACCTTCCTCTATGGTCCACCAATGACCAACACTCCCCTTCAGAAGGTATATAGCATGCCTCACCTTCTCTACTTCAGGGATGTTGAGGATTCTAAAAGCTTTCTCCAACTCCGTCAACCATAAATCTGCATTAGTTGGGTCAGCTGTTCCAGCATACTCTGTGTCTCCCACCCAGCGAAGCCTTTCAAAGGTCTTTCCAGCTCCTTGTCCTTCATTGTCGGTAGGTGCCCCAGGTGCAGGTAGTAGCATCCTATCAGTCATATGATTCATAGCTGCCATAAACTGCCCAAACATGGCTTGGAAGGCTGGGTTCCCCATATCTGCTTGATTGAACTGGGGTTGTTCAGGTACAGGCTCTTCCCTATCTTTGTCTCTTACACTTCCTCCTAGTGCAGCAACGCTACTCTCAGCAGCATGTTCGTCATGTGATCCAGACATCTTCAAGTTCTTCTTCTCCTATATGAGCAGAAGACACCATCTGATAAACTAGAAGACACTTAGAACAGACTCAACAACCTTAATCATATGTCTCTATAGACTCAGAGAACCTAGAGCTCTGATTCCACTAATTTGTGGCGAACCATTCAGATAAAATGTTATTAACTATGCGGAAGCGGTGGTTAGCAACGGAATTACTAAAAATCACTAAAAAATAAAACCATTTATAAAGAGATCCATTCTCAGGAAAACTCTTTAAACAAGAACCACAATATTATATTTACATACCGGTCCACACTGTACATTCCATGTACCATCTCTTCTTGAGGAATATAAATGCATCATTACTTTGCTAAACAGCACAAGTAACAAAATCTTCAAAGCATCAAACCAAAATCTCAGATCAATTTAAGAACACTAACTACTGACTCCTAGGACCTGAGAGTATAGAGATGACACATAGGATTATCTATAGATATAGCTTGACACCATGTATCCCCACCTGGGATATTACTGTTGTCCTTACTGTTGTTGTTGTTGTTCTTCTCTTGCTACAGAGTTTCTGCCTCTCTATCGGTGTCTACCTAAAAACATTGGATCCCACGGGGGTGAGACAATTATACAATTGCCCCAGCGAGAGATATAACTCTCTGTCGAAAACATTATTATTGCAGTTTAATAGAAATAAACTTAGCAGTGGGATAATATATTTCAATGGTAGATAAATCAATACCTATGCAGATTAGAGCAACATTCCTATTCAAGTATTTCATTTATAACTTGATAAGGCAGCATGTCTCTTATTCAAGAAAGAATTAATGAACATATGTAACATTTATGTATCAAAGACATGCTAAGCAGGATAACATCAACCAGTGATTCTCATATTTCAATCTTATGCAAATACGCTACACAGTTGATTACATTTTACAAACATTCTTAAGCTCTGAGGAGATGAGGTATACCGCTCATACTCCAACCGACCACTGTGAAGTCAAAATCGGTACCATACATAGTCAATGGAAGAGCCGACTTCCATGACTTCCCACATCTCGGTCAGTGTGAGATCACATGCAGGACATCTTGTGTCTTTTCTACATAGCTTGCCAGGGTATAGTGGCATCTCGCTATAGAGCTACAGTGGTGACTGTACTCTCTTCGCAATTGAGAGATTTTGTGTTCACCTCCATCGATCTGGCATTAACATCATTGGGAGATTCGTGATACATCCATCCCGGAAACATATAATGAAGGATTGAGAGGTTTAATGTTTACCTTCCATCAATTCCCCCATTAGGACGTAAGGATATTTTCACCCATTGACCCCCACATATTCAAAATATGCAAACTCTAGGAGATCTCGTAAGAAAACCTGTATCACCATCACCAACTACTGACGATGATGGATCTATGGTCAGAGCACTACTTGAATAGCTTTCACTTAATTAATTAAGTACATTATCATATTATTTTAGCATTAGTCAAGTTTTCAAACATAACTTATTAGGACAAATGATATAAAGATACATGTATTGTTTTCATCAGTTACTTCTCAGTCTTTAAAATACATTGGGGCCTCAGTCCCTCATTTCAAACTCAATGCCATAAACATATGGTTCTGGGTATTCAAACCCTTATCTCATCACTGAGCACTGTTACCACTTTTTTAGGTAACCATCACCTTCATGTCATCTGACCAAGGTACACATGACACTTGGTACACAAGCATATTATCTGGCACTTGAGGCCCATTAACTCTCTTGTTACATCTTACTAAGCAACAAGGCTTATTATGGCACACGAGGCCCAACAAATAATTTCAATAAATAAAGCATCATAGCTCATACCTGGCTATGTTCATCATCTCAGGATACCTGCATGATTAGCACATATGATAACAGATATATCAATCATGTTTCAGTTCCATGCTATTCCAAAGTAACACCACTATTCCCTTACCAGGGTTAGGGTTTCCCATTTCATTTAAATCAGGGTTACTCATCCCCTTTGTTCAATTAGGATCAATGATTCATCTTTTCATTGTCCAAGATTAGGGTTTCACACTATATAGTATAATCCAGAATTAGGGTTTCACACACCTTCACTATATTTAGAATTAGGGTTTACTATTCACATCACATCACCCTAAATTAGGGTTTATATTTGATAACTCACAATTAGGGTTTACTATTCATCCCAATTAGGGTTTATCATCAAAGTACCCTAAATTAGGGTTACTCGTGTCATTACCCTAAATTCATATCACATTATCCTCCTAAATTAGGGTTTCACTCAGAATTGCCCTAATTTAGGGTTTGAGTTCATCAAATAACTTAATTAGGGTTTCATGATCTCTTTATCAAGGATCATACCCTAAATTGTTCATCACACTTATTTTGAGTGTGTTAGGCTTGATTGCTATATGATTATTTTTTTCATGTATGAATCTCTCTCTCATCCTCTTCTAGGATGTCCAGAAAATTTGATCAATTGAACTTTCAATTACATGAGGTATCCAAATGAATTGACCAATTAAATCTTCAATTACATTATATATCAAAAGGATTAACCATGTTGAACCTCAAACAGTTTTGATTACTTAGACCCTAAACGGTCTTGGTCTCTTAGAGTTCAAACGGTTTGAAACTGTTTGGGCATATTGCCCTAAAAATGTTTAAGAAAGAATGTATTGAAACTGATTGGGCTTGGGTCTCCAAACAGTTTGAGATTGTTTGGACCCAAATGGTCTTGAGACAGTTTGGTCCAAACCCTATCAAAATTGAATGGACCAAAAAGATCTTTCAACACTTAATCGATTTAAGGTTTCCATCAATGAATCGCCTATCAATGGACTTCTTGATTCATTATTCAATTGAACTATTGCACCATCCTTCAATTGGACCATCAATTAGGGTTTTGAACCCAATTGAACTAGGATTTATTATCAAGAAACTGTAAATTAGGGTTTGGGAATTGAGGAACCATCAATGCTTAACATTGTGGAACTTAATCCAATTGAAACCAAAGAACCACCATCAAGTTATGATATGACCTAACCTCAAACGGTCTTGAGGTTGTTTGGATGCCCTCTAAATGGTCTTGAGGTCATTTAGATGAACTCTAAATGGTCTTGAGGTCGTTTGCCTCATCATTCATTTAAAATTTGTGAAATTCAATTAGAGTTTGCATCATTGGATTGATCATCAATTTAACTATTGATTGCATTTCTATTTGATATCTCTAACTCTTCAATTACTCAACCATACTCAACCCTAGACCTCCAAACGGTCTTGAGACCGTTTGGGCAAATCAACTCAAACTTTTAATTTAAACAATTGCAATTTCAACACTTAGTCGATTAGGGTTTCTAATTGGAGGATTGTCCATATATTGAATTAATCAATTAGATCAAATGGATCATCATCCAAAATTTACTAGGGTCCTGACCTCAAACGGTCAACCCATACAAACAGTCAACTCTTCTAAATGGTTTGGGATCCAAACCTCCAAACGGTTTGCAAACCGTTTGGTCTCCAAATAGTTTGGTGAAACCGTTTGGACCAAAGCTATTGAAACCATTTGCAACTCAAATCTATTGGAATGTGAACCTAGGATGATGTCATCATCATCAAGCCTTAGTCCATTAAAATCTACTACTATTATCATGGTAGTTGCATCAATTAATCAAAGGAATTGAAGAAAGAGCAATTGAACATAATTGATTGAGAAAGTGAATTCAATAACAATGAATACGGGTTCAAGTTATATAACCCACCTCCAATTGAGCTTCAAAACTTGGAGCTTCACGTCAACAATGGTGGAAGGATCTTTTTCACACCACAAGGTTCATTCCTCAAGCTTTTGAGTGAAAAGGAATGGTTAGAAGTGAAGATGGGATCGAGATAAGAAGAAATCATGCATTGATTTGTGATTTCCACCATGAAATCAAGATGAACGAAGGTCAAGAAGCTTACCAATAGGTTGGGGGTCGTCTTCCTGCTGCTCCTAGCTTCCTTTATCGTTTTTGCAAGCAAAGAGAAGAAGTGGATTCGAAAAAGTCCTTGGTTTGAGTTGTAAAGGGTGTTTTAATAAGAAAATCAATGAGAGAGAAAATGCCTCATATAAATCCTTTAAATCTAAAATTGTTGCCACCTCTTCCCCCTTGGTTCCTTGCATGCAAAGGTACATTTATCTCCACTGAACGCCCTTCCATTATCCATGGGGAAAAGAAATTAAGCACCTTAACCTTTATAATAATAATTATCCATAAGTGAGTGGATAATTCTTTTTAGTTTCTTAATGTGAGTGGGTTCTCCACTCACGAAGATCTTGAGCCTTAATTATTTTTCAAAAGATAATATCAAGCATATAATTATCCTTCTTAAAAAAAACATCTAGTGTTAAAGCATATACCAGGTCAGGGATGTTACACAGAGTTCCTATCTTCACTTAAGAAGGTCGCTACCATTAGCAAAACATGAAAGTCAGAAGGTGGAGATTATCAAATACAAGTAAGGCTAGGAGGCGAGACTCACATAGTCATGGAGGTAAGGCTGAACAGAATATTCACTGAGACAGAGGAAGAATCTCAGGCATGCTCCTCTGCCCCAAGTGAGAAAGAAGTCATCACCTATGAAAGCGATGAAATGTGGGAAGAGCTAACTGGGGAGGACAAGCATAGTTCAAAAAACTCCAAGGCCTCGCTAATTACATCGTGCTTTATCCGCACAATGCAGAAAATCACCACCCACACGATTCACGTGAGGTTAGAAATAGGAACAGTTAGCAAGGGAGATCTATTCATGATCTGTTTGATGATAAACTAGAAGCCAGTTAATATCGGAAAGATACTAGTTGACCATTTATCAGTAGCATTAGGGGGGGACGCAAAGAGGAATTTTGTGTACTACATGGGTGGCCAGATAACAAAGATCGCCAAATACTTCATGGGTGAAGGAGAAGTCCATAGATATAAAGAAATGGAGGGACAACAAAAAATAGACATAAAGTCCCTTATCAGCATTGGTATTCTAACACAGAAGGGGGAGAAGATGTACTTCAAACAAAGAGGGTTGAAAAGACTACTCCCCCTTCCAAAAATGGTGCTCTATGATGCCCACAAGCTACGTCCAACATAGGATGACATCGAAAAGATGTGCTCTGGGACACTACAGGCCAGCACGAATATGACCCAGTAAGTACAGCTGGAGAAAGCAGTGCTCAAACTAAATTAGAAAAGTGGAAGAGCACGGAGCTGCAGAAGAAGTTGGCAGTAGAGAAAAAGAAGATAGCAAAAACAACTACTCTGCTAACCGTGAGGGAGAAAACCGCAAAAAAACACACCCCCACAGTTCCACCTTCAGAAGTACCAATGGAATTCCAATACCCACACCTCTCGAGCCACATAAAGAAGCAACTTGTGTGGAGCCATAGGTGGAGAAAGAGAAGGCCACAACAGCCGACCCACAACCCGACAATGAACCAGAGGCAGATCTAGAAGGACAAGGCTCTCAGGCCATACTAGATATGGGAATCAGTGGAGAAGAGGTGCACCCACTAGATGAGCCAAAGGAGAAAGAACAAGGTCCACCACCACCGCCTCCACAACCTACGGTGCCAAGCTCGTCAACGACGTGCATGGAGCATTAGTTGTACCAGTAGCACCAGCAGGCACCTTCCTTCAGAGGTGGCTTAGGTACAAGGTTTGATGCAATGTGGGAACGCATGCATCAAACCAATACAATAAGTACCACCATTTCTCCTTCTATGTCTGCATTAACGACGTAGGTACAAGTCCTTGATGAAAGGACAAAAACACTCCCTGACTTCCTCCATGAAGTTGTAAACAACCAATGGATGATGATGGGAATGCTAAAGAAAATGAAAGGTGAAATGGAAGACCTGCAAAAGGAGAGGCATGCCATCTAAGCCGACAATGAGCACATGTGTCGGGGCTATGATGCAACTATGGCTAACCTCAAAGAAGAGTGTTGGTGACTAGAAAAAGACCGCCGGAAGCTCGACAAATAACGCAAAGAACTCGAGAACCAGTGAAAGAAAAAGAAGATCAAGCGCTCATCAAGCCCGGCGCACTCCTCAGCCAGCCCCACCAATCACGACGACAATGATGATGACAATGAGGGAGGAACAAGCATGGGAGTGGGCACACCAAAAGCAAGAAGTGCCAAGACAAAGGCGGAACCTGTAGCTGAGCCAAAACGAAACCATCCACCACAGCGGTTGAGATCCCACAATGAAAATCAAATGAAGAAAAATGCGACATCGTCAAAGGGGCTCGACCTCAACTGCAATCCAGAACAAGGTCAAGACGAAGTAGATGAAGATGGTGGGAACCTAGTAGAGCCTCAATTCTCACTGCCTACGCATACAATGACGATAGAAGAGAAGATTGATGTTGCACATCGAGAAGAAGTGCTCGCTGAACTCAGCACAGTAGGAGCGGTAGAGCTCGACAGAATGTTAGCTAAGCTGGGGGCCAGACTCAAGGAGAGTAGTGAGTTCCTCCTATTCCAACCACATCACGAGCACAATGACTATCTCTATGATGGGAAGATTGAGGCGACCCTGAAAATGATGGTGGAAGCCAAGTTGGGGCAAACTTCTGAGGAGAGTCATGTCAAAGACAACATAGTTGTTGAAGCTTCCTCAGAAGTAGCTGAACCTAAATCCACCACACAACCATCACACAAGGTGACCGAACAAGCGGCCAAGGCCATGCCGACAATAGATGAAGGTTAGACACCTTTGATGTAGGAAACAACATCTGATGACGAGGATGGCAGGATGGCAATCTTCTTCACATATGAGCCCTCCAGGGAGCGGATTGCACCGGTTGAAGTAGAAACACCGGGAGCAGCTCCCCCTATGCCTTGCAAGATGAAAGATATGCACATGACTACGGTATCACAGATCACATGCAGAGACATCCACATCTTGTCAGATGTCCTCAGCGACGATCTACCCTGGTGAGACATACTATACAACAATAAGGGTAGATGTCTATCCAGAGACCACTTCTGGGGAATATTCATGAAGAAGGCGCAAGTACATAAAAGACTATTCAAGGTACTCTGTGCCACCCTCCTGGAAGAATTCTTACACCCGGACAAGCCGCAGCCAGTTTTCAATAGGACAACACATCTAGCCAGCCTCCTCTACAATGAAGACTACAGGGAAGCAGATGTAGTTGAAATGAAGGCAGCAGTCCAGTGGAAGGAAACAAGACATGTGGTGCTGCCCATAAGGAATACAAAGCATTGGGCATTGATAGTCATTGATTTGTATGAGCAGAAAATGACAGTGCTCAATTGTTGTGCATCCGAACTGGACAACACCTCGCTAGTTTACAAGAGGAACGATTCCAGAGATGCCTTAAAGATATTGATGTGCCTACAATGAGCAATCAAGGATGCAGACAACAAGTTTTAAGCGTCCTAGAAGCTCTTCTCAATAAATAAGAAAGTCCCCCAAGAAGAGGTCAGTTCGGGGGATTGTGCCTTCATAGTACAATGAATGATGGAGGCCATCAACAAGGGAATCCCCCAGGAGAATTTAGACAATGAAGACCTACATGGACTATGGGGTATGTACTCTATGGAGGTCATCTATGATCGTCAGTTCTTCAACGACTCGGCGATGCCTGCAAAAGTTGTACCATGTAGGCTTCACATGGAAATCCCCCTACCTGAAAAGGTCACTTGGAGGGAGTAGCTAAAGACCATGTGGGTTGATCTAACTGAACCAACCAGGGTTGTAGCATGGAAAGAAGGTTGGCATTAAAGCTCTAGGGAAGCTGCAAAACACACATCAGATGAAGAACCAAAGAAGCCTCCAGTGACAGAAGCACGTGAAGAGTAGCCGACCAAGGAACAACCTGAGGAAGGAGAGGCTGAAGAAGAAGATCTAGGCGATGATAGATCAGATGGACTGGAAGGCGAAGTCACAACTTCTTTCAAGAATTTTGACAGATGGAGCTGCTTCAGTTTGTCCTTGGAAGAACTAACTATAATTATGACTTCTTTGAAAGAAGATGATTTGACGGGAGATTTCATCTTTGAGAGAGATGACATCTGTGTGCTAAAAGATGACCTCCGAGAAATGCTAAAAATAGGAGGATACCTTTCTGTAAGTATGATGTCAGCTTACCAGGCGATACTAGGCGACACCATGCCAAATTCCCACATGGCATACTTCTTATTGGTAGATGACATCCTAAAGGAAAAAAGGTTAGGAGAGAAGGAGCGGCTACAACAACGCCTGGAAACGTCCCCACTAGATCACATCTTCTCGCTTATTATTCACAATAATCATTGGACTTTGCTGCATGTCAACATCCTCAGGAGGACTGCAGTACTCTACAATAGCTCTGACGTAGCCTTCGCACTTAATAAGAAGACTAATATGAAAACAACAAAGATGCCAATAGAAGAAAAGGCAAACACAAGCGACGAGGCTATCTTCGACATGATAAGAAGTCACTACAGAGGGTACGACCACACGACAGGCAAAGACTTCAAGAAGACACAGTTCTTCCATAGGATCCCCCAACAGGTGCCCTTATCAAATGACTACAGTTTCTTCTGTTTATCCTAGATGGTAGCCATAGCCACCATTGGCTTCAAGGTGGAAAACATGCAATATGAAGAATACCATGTGTTAAGAGGTATATACGCAAAGCATGCTCCTCAAGTTCAAGTGGGCCTCCACCAATAACAACAAAAACAAATAAAAAAAGCTCGTTTATACATCTTGCTCAAATTTTGACACCCCGAAACATTGTGTAGGATAAGTTTGGGGGAGGAGTCATAAACGGGCTACATAGGTACATTTACCATCTTTTTACCTCTAAAACGTTTGATGAAATTTTTGAAATTTTGAACTTGTGCTAAATCTACCTTTTAATTTAAAGAAGCTCGCCTTCTCTCTTGCTAAATTTTCTGATTGTAGTGTTTCTGCCCTCTTAAAAAAGAGATACATGAGCAAGATATACATGTATATACGAGTAAAACAAGTCATAGCAATATTGATCTACCTCATTCTTGTAATAAGACGTTGTAAATGTGAAAACCTTAACTCAATAAACCCTCAAAGACTAGAGAACTTCACCTAGTCATACTCATGAACAACCACCCTCACCTGATACTTTTGACCAGAAAATCCTTATCTTTGTAGAAAGGGACACAGCTGCCCTCTTCAAAGCATATATAAAAGAGGCTTGGCTGCTTAGAATACCAAGTAAAAATCCCTCGCACCCAAGCCTGAAAGGAGATGTAAAAAGCCAAAAAGAAAGAAAAAAATAATGAGGGTTGTGCCTAAAAGATGCCAAAAGTTTCCACACGGTCGGTATATTGCTGCACTCATGAATGCAGATATGTCGTGCTCGTAAGTAGAATCTTGAAACTAAGCTTACACACCTCCAATACTGAATGAAAACTCACAAAACCACCTGACTTAAAGTCAGAAGCCCAAAAAGGGCAATAGTGTTCTTACGACAGTTGTGGGTGAGGAGTTTAGGAGGAAGAGGAAAACATCTAAAGCCTTAACCCTACCCAAGCACATTAGCATAGGGTCAACTGAAAAATAAGGAATTGGTGTGAAATCTACCGCTTGAAAAAGATCTGGCATTAGTATGGTCATTACCTAAGGGAAGGGGGTGATAAGTTGAGAAGGAGGAGCCTTTTACAACTGAAGTTAATGATAGGGAAATGAAATTACGCTACTCCGATTGAGGGGGAGGAATGAGACCGAAGGGTTTGGAAACATGCAACAACAGTCTTGATGTAAGAATGAGATATTTCAGTCATGTTATAATGTTGTCTTCTAAGATTGTTCATTCTCTCTCTGAGTTCTTGAACCTACACTTAGCCTGAGGACAGGCTTGATTCTATGTTTGGGGGAGTTGATAACACTCTATTCTACATACTTTCTATATATATTTTACACCACTTTTTGTATATCTTTTGTTAGCTTTTCACATAATTTTTCTATCTTTTTTACTAAAACCTCACTTACATGGTTTCAGGAACATTCACAACACAGGTCGCAATTCAGGAGACGCGACCGAGGTCCACTTATATCTCAACCATGATCACAGTTCTAGAGATCTCTAGAGATCACGATCGTCAGGCATCAAGGAAGGATCGCAACTAGTTTATAGGCCACAATCATTTCTTAACCACAACCTCAAGGATGGTTGTGATTGGGACATGCACCTCAAAGATAGACCAGTAGTCGCGGTGTGGATATAGACAGCGATCAAGAAGGATTGTGGCCAGCTTGGAAACCGCAGTCACTGACAAGTTCTTGCAAACCACGACCGAGCGGGAAGACCTCAACCTCGACCGCCCAGATGCAACCCATAAGCAGACCTCAGTCGCTGTTATCACCAGGATGCGACCGAGCTCAACCGCGGTGAAAGATAAATAAAGCACAGACCGCGACCGCGGTCTCACCCTCACTTAACCAAGACGGTGACCGCGGTCCAGGCTTAAGTCGGTGGAATGTGCCTATAAATAGCACACCCACCTATCTTGTCAAATCATCAGATCATAGATCAGATCCCGAGGACCACAAAGTGCTGCTATGTTCCAAATTCATCCTAGACTGTCCCATCCATTAGTCTTGGATCTTCAAAGGTGGAAGCTAAGGAGAGAGAAGATTGAAGACCCCTTCTTTGAGAGAAGAAGATTGTCCACACCATCCATGTGATAGATCCAGATCTGCAGAAGTATTGTGTCGTATCACGTCTCTTCCTTTCTAAATCTATCATTCCATCATGTTTTACTTCCCTCCTCTCTTCGTGGGCATCTCATAGATCTATCTTTTTGTAACGTTGTTATGTTGTCCACAAGCATGAGCGGCTAAACACCTTAACTTGGTTTGGGAGTAGCCACTAAGGCTCTCCCAACATGTATATTGTCTTTTTCTGTTGAATATACATATTCTTATCAAGATTATCTCCATGCACCTATTTTAATGCTTCACTTGCATGCTTAGCTACCATCTTGTGATGTTTGATTGTTGATATCTCAAGAGAGTAATATCACTTTTATCGTGTGTCATGGAGTAGTATGAATGCACGAGAGTGTTGGAATGCTAAGGCTTTAAAACCATATGTTTTGTTGTGAGGTTTATGTGTGGTCACCTTGAGAGAGGGACTACCCTTAGACTTAGATCTATCATCATCTTGAGAAAGAGTGGAATAGACGCTTTTGGTGGTTGCTTGTAATCTTAGTAAGAGTATTCAAGAGAGAGAGAGAGAGAGAGATGATGTTGCATGTTGGTGAGATGCTTTAGTAGGTGAACCCCAACCCGGGTTTCCTCTCATATACTTGTGCATCTTATTTCTGTGCATCTTATTTCTTTTGTTTCTTTTGTTCTTGTTGTTCTTGTTTCTTTTGAACTACTTTAGTTTGCGTGTTGTTGTTCCTTAGGGAACACCCTTTTATATACCCTCTTCGGCTGGAGTATATGAGTGTAGATTCCACATGCTTAACAATTCCAACCATGTCCCTGTGTTCAACCCCAATCGCTACATCAGACCATATTTATCATTGTGGGGGCCTGAGAGTCGAGTTGTCTCTTTAAAAGTCTGACTACTCTGAATCCACTCCTTTTGGATGTGCGATTTAGGTCGGTCATAGAGCACATTTCAAGAAAAGAATACAACTACTTGTAGGTGTTCACACTCTCTAAGCCATACAAGGTGGGCACGATCCAAGAAGACCATAAGGGATAGAGAGTTGCTCCCCTATCATTTGATCAACTCTACTTGCAATTGACAAAATGTAGTTTCCAGGCATGAAGTATTCATGAAATGACTTGTGAGGTGCATTCGGGTCTGCCATCTTGTCTTCCATGGGTTGGTTGTCACATGCAGAAGGCACAGCCAAACAAAATAAAACAAGTTAGCAAACCAATATACAAAAATAATACAAATAATAAAGAATGGCAATGATGAGGGGAATATGAAAAGTTAAATGTGAACTGACTAGGAATGACGAGAGGAATAGCAATGATGCAACGATGTTAGAAATCTTAGTGCATGCATGAGATGCAAAGACTAGGCCTTTAAATTTATGCAACCTTAATGATTGAATATGTTGCAAATACACATAGACTCACCCACAAGCACATGGGTTTGTTTTGTAGTATAGAAAGTTGGCAAGATAGGGGTTGATCCTTGGGGAGAGAGTGGCGCACTATAGGTAACTTAATTTTTGCTAGGTTCCTAATATGGAGTTTAGGGTTAAAGGATTTGGCTTTGATTTGGTTGATTACACTAAAGGTGAACAAGAAATTAAAGGAAAAATAAGCAAAATCTAAGTGAACCCTTGACATTTTAAGCCTAATTAGTAAGAAAAGGAGACTAAGAAAGGAAAGAGAGAAAATTACACTAAGGCAAGTAATTTGAAATATAACACTACACCAAACTTGAAATTTAGTTGGGGAAAGGTAATTAAGGTCCTAAACTACCAAGAGAGTAGAAAGAACAAAGACAATTAATTAAGAAGGCAATTAAAAAGACTTTCAAAGTAACCATTAACGAAACACCAGAAAATTAGGGTTTTAAGCAATTATGAGAAGTGTGGATTATTTGGGGTAATGTGACTAGAACCTAGGTTGGGGGATATAGCATGCAAGAAATTTTCATTCATTTAGATCACCAAACCAAAAAACAAGTAAGATGGTACAAAATTTCCCTAAACTGTTAATTGGCCATTGATGGGATAGGGTGCATATAGGGCAACTAGTCCCTATCACCTACTATTGACCCTTACAAGGCTCACTTGGATCAGGGTTTAGTGGAATTCTAATAGGATCTAATCAAGTCTAGGTTTCTAGGATAGAATCTCTTAGGGCAGTTGAGGGCCAAGGGTAGTAAAGGAGGGTGGAAATGAGGGTTTTACACCTCATATCACCTACCATCTAGCCTTCAGGAAGCTCCAAACCAATTTCACTAAATACTTTAATATAGCTACTTAGATCTCTGACCTAGGTGTAGGAGAATTGATTAACATGTAGGATTATGGTAGATAGCTAGGGATCCACTAATGGTACCTAGGAGCTTTTTCTTTAAAAATTTTACATACAAGCAAATTCCCTAGAATCTAGGTGATTTCAAGCATAAATAAACAAGAAATCCATGGGAAATGAGATGAAAGTAGAATATAAACATTATCAAATGAAATTATAGAGTTTACATGATACATTCCCTCAACATGGTATCAAAGTCACATTTTTACCTCAAACAACCCACCTAGGAGCTTAGCTATTCAAAACAAAAGAAAATACAAAAATGGAAACATAAGGAGTATAGGAGTGGAAAGTCATAGTAGCTTGATGGAGACTCCTCCTTCTCCACCTCCTAGTAGCAGCTCGAAAACCTCCCTCCTCCAAGGTAGGATGACATGGAAATGGGGTGGATAATGGCCAAAACCCTAAAAAGAAGAGTTTTTGGGTGGAAGGTGAAGAAGTGGAAGTGGAATGTAGTAGTGGGTCAAAAAAATGTATAAGGGGGTGCCAAGAGTGACTAAGAGGTATCTAACCTCATGCTCCAGCCGCCACCTGAATATATATAGATGGTGGGGAAGTACTAGGTCAAGTGGGGATATAATAAGAAATGAAGTGTAAAACTATGCTAGGTTTTCTAGACACCAAATCCACATTGGATATGGTGTAGAATGGTCGTGTTGGTGTGGAAAGGGTGTGATGTGAAGTGGGTGAAAATGTCAAGTTGCATAAAGTTTTTGAGAATTTGGTGGCATGACTGTGGTGATCACCACAGCTATGGTGGGAAGGTAATTCCATGGAAGCACAAAGCCACACGACCTTTCTCGGAGGAAAATATACTAGTCATTCTTTGGAGCACAAGCATGTTGGGATCTCAGCACCACAGTCGTGTTAGGCCACATAGCTATGTTGGGTATTTCTTGGCACAACCATGTTGTTTAGCACAATCGTTCTACTGAGTCTTTCTTCAATGCTTGATTTTTACTTGACTCTGTGATTTTGTTGTGAAATTGACTTTGATAGCACATCCATTCCTTGGCACCACATCTGTTTTGGGGTCTTCTAAGGCACTTTTCTCTTTAAATTTGGATTTCCATGGACATATTTGCTTGACATGACTCTTGGTCATTTGGGGTAGTTTGGGGGAGCTCTTAAACCTTTCATTCAACTCCTCTAATGATTAAGGAACCATAGGATCACCCTCCTTATCTCCCATCCAACCAAGTGTGGTCTAAGTACTTAAAAACATGTAAAGAATGTCCATAAGTGCATTTGATAGTGATAAGCATATTAAGGTAAATGGCATACATTCTAACAAGTTTAGATGTTATCGAAGTGAAAAAAGACACAAGATGAAGCCCTAAAATAAGGTTGCATCACCGATTGTTGGGTGAAGAAGATCAACAGGCAAGGTTAGGGGAAATATGGATGGATATATTGGGATTAGAAGGGTAGTCAGTTCCTAGGTATTCTTCAATGGTCGATGTGTAGGGAAATATGGTATCAAATATGGCATTGGAACCAAAAAAAATTTACTCAACGTATTCCCCTTAAATAGTAGGTCGTGTCAATAACTATAAGATGGGAAAGAGTGTTGAAAGGTTTATACATGGTCTGCGAGAAATTCCAGTGACTATCCCTTGATGTATCTTTCTACCTCCTCAAGTTGCACCTAGACGATTTTCATCATCGGCCTCCAGGTCGAACATCAATCGGTTGAAAGAATCCTCGTACAGGGCGGCAAAGCCTCCTCGCATCTAGAGTAGTCCACACAAACCATTGGGAACTCTTGCCCTTCTTGTGGGGTGGACAAGAAGGAGTTGTCCCTTATAGTCGACGTGTTATCCTTGACGTTCTCTCCCAATTGCCTCTCCATTTGATGTTCCTCCCTTTGACAGGTAGAACTTGCTTAGGCTCTCATAGTTACCATAACCAGATAAGACAAAAATTGTCAGAGCTTATTGTTGTGTTTGGGAAGCCCCCAGTACCCCTTTATTTCTAGGTGGGTCAGGGTCAGCATTTCTAGTCCATTCAGAAGTCAAAGAGATAGAATTTGATGAATTTTCCAGAACCTACGTACATTGCACCAATTGATTCATGAATGAACAGTTCAGTTCACACCTCAGACAATAGGTTCAACTCTTGAAGTGGTCATTTCACTATGTTTCCTATTCATAATGACATTCGATTTTATAATTCGGTCAAAGCACAACATGATGTCACATCGATCCTTGATCTATGGTATTGATCAACCAAATTGTCAGTTCACAACCTGAACTGATCGGTTCACACATCTAACCCGATCAATTCAGGTGTTAAATCGGTCATTTCAATGTGCATATTACCAATTTTGTTTAAATTTGAATACCTAACACTTTAGTAATCAAGTTTAAACATCATTCGTGAAAAAACTCCTATTCCAAATGCATTCCTGTGTGTGTGACCCTACAAGTTCCAAGTTACACTGGTAGTGAATTTTCATAACTAATTTATGAAATCACAAGCAATGATTGGTATCTACCAAGACATTATTTCTAGCCAAGTAATTAGGAAAGTTAGAGAACAACTTCAACCTACAATTCATGATTGGTGTTATAGTTATTATATAGTTCCCTTTTCTCTGATATCCAAATTGAACTCGAGGCATGGAAGTGTCATCCTCTTCAATGTTCAATCCATGTTCCTTGAACTTGAGCAGACTGTCTGAGATATATGTGAACTCAACATCATATATATTATTCACATGTGCATAGCCATGGTTTTCTTAGTCTCACTTATCAAGTGGATTGGATATCAAACTCATGTAGGAGGGACAAATCCCATCTACATCACTCACAACCATTCCCCATGTGTTATAATGCATATTAGCATCACCTTTATGGAAACCCTTACTCAAGGTCATGTTTGACGATGACAATGCACATCAAACAATATGTGATGAGTGTAGTGATTTTGGGTCAAAGAACTATAATTACCATGATCACTATGAGATCTGATTCTGACTACCATTCAATGATTTCCATGTATCACTCTCAATGTGGGTAATCTGATACACTGTTCTCTAACAAATATCTATGTTTTTAGTTTGATATCACATATCATGACTAATTAGATTCTATCATCAAACAACATAAACTCTATTCGTATGTGGTATTTTTGTATAGCTTGCTTCCATAATAACATTCCACTAGGGACATAATAAAGAATGTATATATAACATACATATGATCTCATGGTTTAGGTCCTCAACCCGAAGACATACATCATTGAGTAACATCATTATTTAGATATTTATTATGCCTCATAACAGAATAAAATAGAATAAATGGGAGATTGCCTTTTATTATTAATAATAAAACCATTTACAGGCCATGCCATTAGATTGGCTCTCTGTGCATACATATCAATGAGTCCCACTTGCACTTAGAGCCAATCACCCATGAACTTAATCCCAAGTGATCTAACATGAGCATAATGCTTCTACTATGAAATTTCTTTTGTAAAAGGGTCAATCACATTGCTTTTAGTTACTTTTCAAATTTTCACATCTCCTCATTGTACGATCTCTCATATGAGATGGAACCACCTTTTTATATGCTTGGAACATTGATACGATCTGGGTTCCTTAGCTTGTGCAATACCTCCATTTTTGTCGCAATATATCTTAATTGTATCAATGATGCTTGGAACCACCCAAAGTTCTAAGATGAACTTCTTGATCTATACATCTTCCTTTGTGTAATTGTGGCCATCATCTATCTAAACATAGACTGGAACTCAGGATTGGCCATTGCTTCCAGGTCTATCTGGGCATTGTGGGCTGCTCTGGTCCTGTCTCTGGCACTCTATCATCATGTGTCTACCTCCTAGCACCACCTCCTGGTGCAACATAACTACTTTCCACTTGTTCTTCATGTCCTCCAGACATATTTGCATAAGTACAAGCTAAAATTAGATATGTTGTATACATACAAATAGACTTAAACCCAAGTCCAATGTCCCTACAAACTAAGCGCACCTAGAGCTCTTATTCCAACTTAATTCTGACACCACATCACGCTAAATGAGATTACTAAAAACACAAAACACGATCAACTACTAATTAATCACATGATAAAAAATGTGGAATCATTAATGTTGGCTAAATTTGACATTATCAAACCCTTTGTTTTGATGATGACAAACATTTAATTCTTGTGGATCTAACTTGTTATTTGAGTGTTTCAGGGATAAACAAATAAGGAAGTGGATAGTTGAAGATATATACAAATTCGAAGATCAACACGCTTAGATTGCTTTTATTTTCATGGTTGTACTCAATGTAAAAACTTTTACAAGTATATAATATACAAGTACTTAGACATCATGTAAATCAAGCATTAGATTTTCCCTATCCACTCACAACACTTAGAAAGATCCTCCCTTAAGATATAAGAACAATTACACATTGATACACACTTAGTACATGGCTCAACACATTGGAAAAGGGACATTCTCGATCGACAAATTCCTCGATCGAGACACTCTCTGTCAACAATATTCTCGATCGAGAACAGTCCTTCTAACAAATTCTATAGACGTTAGACTGAGTTGAAAAGTGGTTGGTAGTTGGAAATGAACGTTGCAATACACTCATTCCAGACCTTCCCTTGATCGACAAATTCCTCAACTGAGAGACTCTCAGTCGACAAACTTCTCGACCGAGAAAGGTTTTGGACTACACTTTTCAGCATTAAACAACTAGTTGTTGCAATGTAATTAGTGAACACCTAACGGCTAGTTGATCACTAACAACACCCTATAAAGTGTATAGAATGTCCCTTAGCACTAGTAGGCCATTCCTATAAACAGGACATGCCTTAGGACACCCAAAGAATCACTTGTGCATACAATTACACTTGAGATTCATTCTTTGTAAGCAATAAGCTGAGCTACACTTGCAATCTATTTCTTTGAGCTCTACATTAGTGTCCTATATCCTAGTATCTCCTAGCCACCACACTAACACGTTCATCTATAGTGGATAGGAGATCAATACGCTTGATATAGGATCAAAGCATTGTACTCATTGGTAACATTGTTTCTTTCTTCCAATCTTGTTCCTTTGTTATTGTATTTTGTTCTCCTTGACTACTCCTAGTTTGGAGGTTGTCGGAAGGAGGTTCGTGGAGCTACTTCAGGTGGAAGGTCAGCACCTGGTGAATTGAAGCTACTTCAGAAGGCTGTATCAAAGGTTGAAGCTACTTCGGGTGAAGGCTACTTCAAGGGTGAGCTTGGAGTTACTTCAGAAGGCTGCTTCTACGAGGTTTGAGGCTACTTTAGGTGAAGGTTGCTTCAAGGGTGTAGAAGGTGATTGTATTTTATGTAACATCCTTGAGAGGTAAAAAAATAAATCACTTTCAAAATCCCAGTTGGAAACAATCGGGTAGTGGACTGACTCCCTTAGATTTCTAAGGGTGGAACCACTCTACATCCTTGTGCCTTCCTTATTTCCTCCTACTTCTTGTCCAAGTGCTTAATTGTTTTTAATTAACTTTACAAACTCCAAAAAACTCTATTCACCCCCCTCTTGATCTTTCAATTGAAACCAATTTTAACATCATAAACCCATTCTAAAACATTTACATACAGGTCCATCTTTTCCATTCTCATATATCATATTAGGGATTTACATCTATGCTCAATGGCTTCAACCACAACTTGTGTACAAAAGAAACATTTACATGTTCATGCTATATATACATACACTGGCATAATGTCAAAATCTCATGTCGATACAAGTATCTCATCTAGAAAACACCTCCATACCCCGACCTGAGAGTACAAAAACAACACTAGGACTCTACTACTATCATGTGCAGCTAAAAAACCTTTTGAATCTATTGATCACGAGGCTAATCCTCTTCAACAGCACAACTCGATCACGCTACCCCCGACCACATAAAAGGATGTGGTATCCCACGGGGTGAACCCAATCCCAGTGAGAGATATAACTCTCCCCAATAGATATTGATTACAACAGATTAGATAACAGTCAATAAACTGAGCAGATAGGGTATTGAATATACAATTTAAGCATATTGTACTATTTCAACATACTAAAAAGTTAAGTAAATAAGCTTTAGCAACAAGTAGAATTACTCAAATTTCATAAATTTTTGTCATGTATGAACTGTGTAGTATAGACAAAAGACAAGGGCTATTCAACCAATGTGAGACGTATTTAACCCTAGCCGATATACTACATGGCTTGTATTACATCTTTTATTATGCCCTGGGGAGTTTGAGTCATACCACTCAAAGTCCAACTAACCATTGCTTGGTCATAATCAGTTCCATATAAGATCTAGGAAGAATCGGACTCCAAGATCTTCTTCATACTTGATTAGTTTGAGTCTGCACCGCAGTGAAATCTCATTCAAACTCCAAAATAGCGACATATAGTCTTGTAAACAACTAGCCCACCTTGTCATAGGTCATGGGGCTAGAACCATGGTATGAAAAGTAAAATCTTTATCACATGATAACCAACGAGACACGATCGCAATCGTTCTCAAAAAGAGGGCTAGGTATGACCACAGTCACCCTCCCTAAGCACTTGGTGTCAGGATGTAAAACACCAAACATATTCATCAATATGTGCTCTGAGTTTCCCTTAGGAATACTCATTTCACCATCCAGCTAATTCTGACACTAAATATTGTTCTATGGCACAGTGCTCTACATGATTGGGGTTACACTTGATTAATTACTTCCAATTGAATTCATTAAGGCTTCATAATACAAGGACATTCAAACCCGAATTCATTTCTAGAAAGAGTATATGTATTGCAACTTCAGAAGATATAAAATGTTTGATGTATGAATCTTAATCACAGTACCACATGCTATTATCCATTGCAAATTAATGGACCACACTTGTCATCATATCATTACAAGATACCAATTTCTTATCACAGGTTCCAGGGTTTTAACCCTTATTGGACCATGAAGAGGATTTCACCTCAATCAGGGATTTAAACATGCCCAAATGTGCCAACAAGGAGTGGCTCAAGTGGTCAAACACAGTGTCCCCTAACAAAGGGACCCAGGTCTGAATCCCAGTTTCCGCCTTGATTTACCACCCTCCCGGGCGTTCGGCCTCCGCCATGGGAGTGGGAGAGGAGGAGAGAATTCCTCTCTTAATCCCAACATGCCCAAATGTCATTAAGACCGTTGCATCAATCCCTATAAGATCACAATTACCATTCTATAACTTAAACAAGGCTCAAAGATCATCAGCACACAAGTGTCCATAGATTTTAACATGGTAAGGCACTTTGATATTCAAATAGTACTACATTGTGGTTTCAACACAAGAAGAGTGTAATACATTGTCACATTAATCATTCAAGAGGATCGATTATAACCAATCACCATCATTTAGTTATATTAGGGTTAGGTGTAACAAGCTACATCACATTAGAGTTACACATCCACTTATTACGGTGGTTAATTAAATATAATTGTATGAGGGCAAAGGTAAGACTACAAATTAAAGGCATTAAACCATCAAAATCTCATGAATAGGACCCACATATAATACTATGGGATTCATTCTAACCCATTGGATGTTGAAGCATCCAATCTCATTCATTGGATCGGGTTCATTATTCAAACCATCAATTTGAGTATAGATCAAACCATTGAATCAATAACCAAGAGATTATTGATTTAGGGCTTTTAATTGAATTTACAATTACATCCTTAACTCATTGTTGGTGGTGATGACTGGATCCACCATTGGTTGTGATCATTAAGTTACCATCAGTTGTTAGATCAACACTATATTCATTTAACACCACTGAATATTAAGCTAATGTCATCATGGATTGATAGCATCATTAGGGTACTTAGTAGTTGATCATTAAGCTTCTAATTGAGCCAAAACCTAACCTAAGATGTCACCATCAGTTGTCACCATTGGTTAACACCATTGGTCACCACCATCAGTTCTCAAGATAGAAACACCATTGGTTGTTGTATGGTTTCACCATCGGGTCATATGATAGTGAGGGAAATAGCTTGAAAACTCTAATTTAGACCATGGATTGTTAGGTTCTTAGCACCATAGGTTGTGTTACCAATCTTTTGTAGTTCATATTCTAATTTAGGAATGACGTACACCTATTTGTAGGTTCATCTAGAATTGGAACAGAATGGGGAACACCATAAAAATTCGAAACCCTAAGCAAGCATGGTTTCTTTATGCTTAGATCATCACTTTTAAGCATGAACATGAACTAACAAGCTTTTAGTAAGCCATATAAGAGAAGAAGGTTATAAAACTCCTCTCTAAGAGAAAGAACAGACTTCTAGAAGCAAGAAACTAGATCATAGAAGGCAAGAAAACCCAAGTTTTAGATCTGAATTCGGCTAAGTAAGCACCTTTCTCCACAAGGATGCAAAACCCTAGAAGAAGAAGCAAACAAAAGGTAGGTTCTTGAGTTCCAGAGAACCTTCTACCACAGAATAGCAGAGTTTCGACATGGAGAAAGGTAGGAAGAAGAATAACATAGAAATAAATGGAGGAAATAAGGCGATACTTACTCATTTTGCTCAAGATCACCAAGAAGGACCTTTAGAAACCGTAAAGGAAGAAAATCGTAACCCTAGATGCTTCTACCAAGAAGATCCACACCTTATTCTTCCTTGGACAGTAGCTCTACAGCCAAATAGAGGAAGGATGATGATATTAGTAGGAGGGAAGTGGTAGAGAGAAAAAAAATCATTTGGGAGCTTACGGATAGGTATATAAAGCTTGGAGGATAAGGTAGAGAAGATGCATGAGGTGTACAAGCAGCTCTCCATGTGTCCATAGCTTAGAGCTTCAATGGACGAGCAAGCAGCAGGTCCTTCAAGTTTTGGGGACTGCTAAGCCATTGGCTGTTGGTCTCCTAGGCCATCCTTCAGTAGTGGGGTGAATGTACAATTGTTTGTTGATGGTTTAGGTCAATAGATGGTTGAACCATTGGTGGATCATGTCTATATGTGAACCATCTTTCCAAGTGAACCAAACCAGCATGAGCCATCAACCTAGACATTTACGATGACCTACGGATATCCCTTAGTGGTCCCTATGGTTGATGGCTATCGGTTGTTGCCCAAACCAATGGTACCATCGGTTGTTAGCCTTGAAGGAGGCTCATCCATGAAGGGTAAACCCTAAATCATCCTTGAAGCAAATCCCCACCAAACCAAGGTACAATTGAGTGACCCATGGCTCAAAAAGCTCAAGAATGATAAGATAACATCGAAGGAACATAATTGATGTAAAACATTGCAAATAAACCTCTCAATTCGGTAAATTGCATAAAAAGTCCAAAATGTATGTAAAATTGCATACATGATCAAACAATGTCCAAATTGGACCAAATTTGAAACTTAAGCTTGTCTTATGATTCCAAAGAATATTAAAATGTTAGATTAAGGTTCTAAGTATTCAATTATGGTAATTAATCTTGTTCAACACTTTAAGCATGTTTAGGGGTCTTACAGCTATAAACCCTTAATAAGGATTTCTCCCTCAAAATCCAATCTAGAGAGAGATGAGTACTTCCTACACGTCTCATCTTATAGATCCTACATTGCTTCCTCCATTCCATGTTGATGCCACAAAACTTTCACTAACACTATATTTTTCTTCTTCAACTTATTTACCCTCCTATCTAGGATCAACACGAGACCCAAAACATAGGAAACATCCTCATCTAACTCAACCTCTACTGGCTAGATTGTTTGCTCTGTGTCTGGATGACACTTCCTTAGCATGGAGATGTGAAAATCATTATGTAACATGTGTAGATGTGGTGGTAGCTCCAAATTGTATTCTACTTTTCCAAAAAGAGCTAATGCAGGGTATGGTCCCATAAACATAGGAGCTAACTTACCCTTTTTCCCAAACCTGAGCACACCTTTCCAAGGAGAGACCTTGAGATACACTATGTCTCCCACTTGGAACTCTAACAGTCTGTAATGGTTGTCTGCATATGATTTATGTCTATCCTGAGTTGCTTTTAACTATTATTGTATTACTTTAATCTGCTCTGTAGTCTGATGTACAAGGTTAGAAGCCAAAGTTGATACTCACCTATTTCATACCAATAAAGTGGAGACTGACAACATCTCCCTTACAAAGCCTCATAAGAAGCCATATCAATGCTTCTCTAATAGTTTTTTTTGTACGCAAACTCTATCAGACTCAAGTGTATATCCCAACTACCAAGAAACTGTAATACGCATGGCCTTACGAGATCCTCTAAAGTATGAATAGTCCTTTTAGATTGGCCATATGTCTGTGGATGGAAAGATGTGTTGCACCTCAGCTGTGTTCCCATTGCTGAATGAAAATGTTCCCAAAAATGATTGTGATTTTTAGACCTCTATCAGAAACTATAGTCGCAGGAATGCCATACAAACGGACGATCTCATCAACATACACTTGTGCCAACTTCTCAGCCGTAAATGTCATCTTAATTGGAAGAAAGTGAGCTAACATAGTCAATCTTTCAACTATCACCAATATGGAATCATGACCTTTGGTTGTCCTAGGCAGTCCAACCACAAAGTCCATGGTAATATGATCCCATTTGCACTTGATATCAGAAAAGGTTGTAATGTCCTTGTAGGCTTTTGGTGCTCAGCCTTCACCTGTTGACAAACTAGAAGCAACGAACTCTGGCACGTTACGCTTTAGACGTGACATCCAATACAAGTACTTCAAGTTTTGGTACATCTTGGTAGTTCCAAGATGCATTGCATACATACAAGAGTGAGCCTCCTCAAGTACCATCTTCCTCAACCAAAATTAGTCATGACACAAGTGAAGAAGATAGTGAAGAAGAAACTCTCATTGTAAATGGTAAGCAGTATAGAAGATCTAAAACTAACAAAACTTATAGTGTTTCTTCTTCCTCTAGGTTCTTTGAATGCGGAAAAAGGGGACATTTAAAAAGTGATTGTCCTAAACTCAAGAAAGGAAAGAAATCATCTCACAAGAAGAAGGAAAAATCCTACAAAGCTTCATGGGATGACTCAAGTGATGATAGTGAGGATGGAGAAGAAGAGGTGGAGTGCCTTATTTCTACAACAAATGAAGAAGAAGAAGTAAGTCTTTTTTATTTATCTAAAGAAGAGTTAGTTGATAGCATTAATGAATTGCATGATAAATGTATTGATTGTAAAAAGAAACTAAAAAGAGTTACTAAAACTAATGAGGAGTTGTATGCTCAACAAAATGATCTTGTTTCTGAAAAAGAAAGTATTATTTCTGAAAATTCTACCTTGAAATCATCTCTTAATGACTACAATACAAAGATGCTTACTCTAGAAACAAATTATGGTTTTCTTTCTCAAGAAAAGGTTGAACTACTTGCAAAATTGAATGATCTTCAAACTCGACCTATCTTGGGTACTCATTTAGATTATGATGTTGTTATCAAAGAAAAAGATAGTTTGTTATCTAATCTAGAACAAGCAAAGTTAGATTAAATGGAGAATGGATGAAATTACTAAGTTACAAAAGGAAATTAGTAGCTTGAAAAACAATGGTATTCTTGATAAGATCCTAAAAGATTCTTCTAGTCAGATTGGAAGAAGAGGACTAGGTTATAAGCCCCAAGGTAAATCCTATCAAAAACCTAGAGTGAGAAGGACACAAGTGCCCAAGACTAAAGTTATGTATGTGCCTAATGACAATCTAGATAAGAAGAGAAATGAAATTGATTCTATATGTTGTCATTACTGTTTACGTCTTCGACATTATTCATTTTCTTGCCCATACAAGAAAAAGGATGTTGATCTAGTTTGGATTCCAAAAACTTAGAGATTTGAATATGATTAGTTGATATTTGACCTAAAATGTTACTTTGATATTCAAAATGTCTTATCTCAACTAAATTGATCTTTAATTTGCATATTTCTATAATTGCATTGGAAATACCTTATGTTTTTACTTGCAAATAGTTACTAAAAACACAATAGAAACAATCATGGTTGACAACAATTTTGACTGAGACATTCTTCAGTCGAGAAAATTGTCGACCGAAGTAGTTTCTGTCTCAAACCTACATTTTCTAGAGAAATAGTAAAATTATCGACCGAGAAAGTTGTTGATCGAGAACATTCTGGTTGATAAAATAGTCGACCAAGTAAGTTACTGTCATAAGTCTACAAAAATCTAAGCAACAACTGACCGACAAGTACTTTGACCGAATATCACTCGGTCGAGAACTTTGTCGACTGAGGAAAACTTTGTCAGAACTATTTTGTTAGAATAAGATACTTCAATTGCAATTAACTTAAGTGATTGGAATATGCAATGAATTTTACATATTACATTAAATGTCTGAATGACCCTGATTAAAAGGAAGAATATGTGGGCATCAAAACTTTATACTTTGCAAACAAGCATACTTGAGGAAAAGATTAGTTTTATTCAAGAAAAGTACTAATGGAAAATCTATTTGCATAGGAGACTTTGTTCAACATTAATTGAAAACAAAATAAACGATCATACAAGGAACTTGGTTAAAATATAATCATCACCATTTTGAAAAGGTTTGAGCATCCTAAGAAATTATGACAAGATATCTTCTAAAAAATATTGCTCACAAGTGATAAACTTAAGTCATAAAAAAGGTTATATCTTAGACTATTCAACATTCATAAGTTCATATATGAGCAAAATGAAGAACTAATACTAATTGTACACAACAAGATCAAGTGGCCCATTGAATAATCTATGAAAATGCATACATTGGAAATCTATAGAAATGCCTCTCAGATGAAAAAGGAGCTCGACCGAGGGGCACCGCGGTCGAAGTCATGGTCGACCTAAAATAAGCCTGACAAAATGCTTATTTGTAAATCATTCATCTACACTCAACCTTAGTATATTTTCTCAACATGCTAAAAACAAATTGATTCATTATTTTACTTATTTAATTGCACTTCAAATCTAGTTATGACCTTTGTATCCTTAAAGTAATTCAAATAAGGAAGCTTACAATATTCTTGAATATGATGCTCTTAAATGAATTCTCTAAACAAATTTGGGCTTAACATACCTTGTATTTGGTTAAGAGATACATCAATTGATTCCACTATGAGCCTAAAGGAATATCATATCATTTCAGGTCTTAACATCCCTTGTAAATGGTTGAGAAACTATCAAAATATACTCCTAAGCCTAAAGGATTCTCATGTCATTTCAGGGCTTAACATCCCTTGCATATGATTGAGAAATAAATCATGATTTTTGAACTATGGTTAAATTTGACATTCTTATTATAGTATACAATTAAGGGGGAGTATCCCATTCAGGGGGAGCAAATTGGTTATATGGCTATCTTTTTGAAATGACAAAGGGGGAGAAAGAATATAAATCAAATAAATGAGTTTCATAATCTCTTGGCTTCACATAAATTATTGATATATTCCTTAAAAGAGTTCTATACCTCTTTGAATAAACAAGAGAATACTTACATAAGGTAAACATCAGGTATGAAACTCATGCTATTTAAATTTTCTTGATTTATATTTTAGAAATATTTGTCATCTTCAAAAAGGGGGAGATTGTTGGCTAAATTTAACATTATCAAATATTTTGTTTTGATGATGACAAACATTTCATTCTTGTGGATCTAACTTGTTATTTGAGTGTTTCAGGGATACACCAATAATGAAGTGGATAGTTGAAGATCTATACAAATTGGAAGATCAACACGCTTAGATTGCTTTTATTTTCATGGTTTTACTCAATGTAAAAACTTGTACAATTATATAATATACAAGTACATAGACATCATGTAAATCAAGTGTTAGATCTTCCATATCCACTCACAACACTTAGAAAGATCCTCCCTTAAGATATAAGCACAATTACACATTGATACACACACTTAGTACATGGCTCAACACATTGGAACAGGGACATTCTCGGTCGACAAATTCCTCGACCGAGACACTCTCAGTCGACAATATTCTCGACCGAGAATAGTCCTTCTAGCAAATTCTATAGATGTTAGACTAAGTTGAAAAGTGGTTGGTAGTTGGAAATGAACGTTGCAATACACTCATTCCAGACCTTCCCTCAGTCGACAAATTCCTCGACCGAGAGACTCTCGATCGACAAACTTCTCGACCGAGAAAGATTCTAGACTACACTTTTCAGCATTAAACAACTAGTCGTTGCAATGTAATTAGTGGACACCTAACGACTAGTTGAGCATTAAGAACACCCTAGAAAGTGTCTAGAATGTCCCTAAGCACTAGTAGGACATTCCTATAAATAGGACATGCCTTAGGACACCCAAAGAATCACTTGCACATACAATTACACTTGAGATTCATTCTTTGTGATCAACAAGCTGAGATACACTTGCAATCTATTTCTTTGAGCTCTACATTAGTGTCATGTAGCCTAGTATCTCCTAGACACCACACTACCACGTTTGTCTATAGTGGATAGGATATCAATAAGCTTGATATAGGATCAAAGTGATGTACTCATTGGTAGCAGTGTTTCTTTCTTCCAATCTTGTTCCTTTGTTATTGTATTTTGTTCTCCTTGACTACTCCTTGGTTGGAGGCTATCGAAAGGAGGTTCGTGGAGCTACTTTAGGTGGGAATGTTTCTCCCGGTGACTTGAAGCTACTTTAGAAGGTTGTCTCAAAGGTTGAAGCTACTTCGGGTGAAGGCTACTTCAAGGGTGAGCTTGGAGTTACTTCAGAAGGCTGATTCTAAGAGGTTTGAGGCTACTTCAGGTGAAGGTTGCTTCAAGGGTGTAGAAGGTGATTGTATTTTATGTAACATCCTTGCGAGGTAATAAAATGAATCACTTTCAAAATCCCGGTTGGAAACAATTGGGTAGTGGACTGAATCCCTTAGATTTCTAAGGGTGAAACCACTCTACATCCTTGTGTCTTCCTTGTTTTCTCCTACTTCTTATCCAAGTGCTTAATTGTTTTCATTTAACTTTAGAAACTCCAAAAATCTCTATTCAACCCCCCCTCTAGATCTTAAAATTAAAACCAATTTTAACATCATAAACCAATTATAAAACATTTACATATAGGTCCATCTTTTCCATTCTCATATATCATATCAGGGATTTACATATGTGCTTAATGGCTTCAGCCACATCTTGTGTACAAAAGAAACATTTACATGTTCATGCTATATATACATACACTGACATACTGTCAAAATCTCATGTCGATACAAGTATCTCATCTAGAAAACACCTCCATACCCAGACCTGCGAGTACAAAAACAACACTAGGACTCTACTACTATCATGTGCAACTGAAAAACCTTTTGAATCTATTGATCACAAGGTTGATCCTCTTCAACAGCACAACCTCGACCATGCTACCCTTGACCACCTAAAAGGATGTGGTATCCCATGGGGTGAGACCCAATCCCAACGAGAGATATAACTCTCCCCAATAGATATTGATTACAACAGATTAATTAGCAGTCAATAAACTGAACAGATAGGGTATTGAATATACAATTTAAGCATATTGTACTATTTAAGCATACTAAAAAGTTAAGTAAATGAGCTTTAGCAATAAGTAGAATTACTTGAATTTCATAAATTTTTGTCATGTATGAACTGTGTAGTATAGAGAAAAGACAAGGGCTATTCAACCAATGTGAGACGTATTTAACCCTAGAAGATATACTACATGGCTTGTATTACATCTTTTATTATGCCTTGGGGAGTTTGAGTCATACCACTCAAAGTCCAACTAACCATTGCTTGGTCACAATCAGTTCCATACAAGATCTAGGAAGAACCGGACTCCAAGATCTTCTCCATACTCGATTAGTACGAGTCTGCACCGCAGTGACACCTCAGTCAAACTCCAAAATAGCAAAATATAGTCTTGTAAACAACTTGCCCACCTTGGCATAGGTCATGGGGCTAGAACCATGGTATGAAAAGTAAAATCTTTGTCACATGACAACCAATGAGACACAACTGCAACCATTCTCAAAAAGAGGGCTAGGTATGACCTTAGTCACCCTCCCTAAGCACTTGGTTTCAGGATGTAAAACACCCAACATATTCATCAATATGTGCTCTAAATTTCCCTTAGGAATACTCATTTCACCATCCAGCTAATTCTGACACTAAAGATGGTTCTATGGAACAGGGCTCTACATGGTTAGGGTTACACTTGATTAATTACTGCCAATTGAATTCATTAAGGCTTCATCATACAAGGACATTCAAACCCAAATTCATTTCTAGAAGGAGTATATGTATTTAAACTATAGAAGTATAAAATGTTTGATGTATGAATCTTAATCATAGTACCACATGCTATTATTATCCATTACAAATTAATGGACCACACTTGTCATCATACCATTACAAGATACCAATTTCTTATCATAGGTTCCAGGCATTTAACCTTTATTGGAACATGAAGAGGATTTCACCTCAATCAAGGCTTTAAACATTCCCAAATGTGCCGACAAGGAGTGTCTCAAGTGGTCAACCATGGTGTCCCCTAACAAAGGGACCCAGGTTCGAATCTCAGTTGTCGCCTTGATTTATCACCCTCCCAGGCGTTCGGCCTCCGCCACGGCTGTGGGAGAGGGGGAGAGAATTCCTCTCTTAATCCGAACATGCCCAAATGTCATTAAGACCATTTCATCAATCCCTATAAGATCCCAATTACCATTCTATGACTTAAACAAGGCTCAAAGATCATCAGCACATAAGTGTCCATAGATTTTAACATGGCAAGGCACTTTGATATTCAAATAGTACTACATTGTGGTTTCAACACAAGAAGAGTTTAATACATTGTCACATTAATCATTCAAGAGGGTCGATTATAACCAATCACCATCATTTAGTTACATTAGGGTTAGGTGTAACAAGCTACATCACATTAGAGTTACACATCCACTTATTATGGTGGTTAATTAAATATAACCATATGAGGGCAAAGGTAAGACTACAAATTAAAGGCATTAAACCATCAAAATCTCATGACTAGGACCCACATATAATACTATGGGATTCATTCTAACCCATTGGATGTTGAAGCATCCAATCTCATTCATTGGATCGGGTTCATTATTCAAACCATCCATTTGAGTATAGATCAAACCATTGAATCAATTGAACCAAGAGATTATTGATTTAGGGATTAATTGAATTTACAATTACATCCTTAACTCATTGTTGGTGGTGATGACCTGATCCACCATTGGTTGTGATCATTAAGTCACCATCAGTTGTTAGATCAGCACTATATTCATTTAACACCACTGAATATTAAGCTAATGTCATCATTGATTGATAACATCATTAGGGTACTTAGTAGTTGATCATTAATCTTCTAATTGAGCCAAAACCTAACCCAAGCAGTGACCATCGGTTGCCACCATTGGTTGACACACTTGGTCACCACCATTAATTGTCAAGATAGAATCACCATTGGTTGTTTTATGGTTTCTCCATCGGGTCATATGATAGTGAAGGAAATAGCTTGAAAACCCTAATTTAAACCATGGATTGTTAGGTGCTTAGCACCATAGGTTTTGTTACCAATATGTCATAGTTCATCTTCTAATTTAGGAATGATGTACACCTATTTGCAGGTTCATCTAGAATTGGAACATAATGGGGAACACCATAAAATTTTGAAACCCTAAGCAAGCATGGTTTCTTTATGCTTAGATCATCACTTTTAAGCATGAACATGAATTAACAAGCTTTAAGTCAGCAATATAAGAGAAGAAGGTTATAAAACTCCCCTCTAAGAAAAAGAACAGACTTCTAGAAGAAAGAAACTAGAGCAAAGAAGGCAATAAAACCCAAGTTTTAGATCTGAATTCGGCCAAATAAGCACCTTTCTCCACAAGGAAGCAAAACCCTAGAAGAAGAAGCAAACAAAAGGTAGTTTCTTAAGTTCCAGAGAACATTCTACCACAGAATAGTAGAGTTTCAACATGGAGAAAGGTAGGAAGAAGAAGAGCATAGAAATAAATGGAGGAAAGAAGGAGATACTTACTCATTTAGGTCAAGATCACCAAGAAGGACCTTTAGAAACCCTAAAGGAAGAAAATCGTAACCCTAGATGCTTCTACCAAGAAGATCCACACCTTCTTCTTCCTTAGACAGCAGCTCAACATACAAATAGAGTAAGGACAATGATATTAGTAGGAGGGAAGTGGTAGAGAGAAAAACTTTCATTTGGGAGCTTATGGATAGGTATATAAAGCTTTGAGGATAAGGTAGAGAAGATGCATGAGGTGTATGGGAAGCTCTCCATGTGTCCATGTCTTAGAGCTTCAATAGATAAGCAAGAAGTAGGTCCTTCAACTTTTGGGGACTGCTAGTCCATCTCCTGTTGGTCTCCCAGGCCATCCTTCAGTAGTGGGGTGAATGTACAATCGTTTGTTGATAGTTTAGGTCAATAGATGGTTGAACCATTGGTTGATCATGTCTATATGTGAACCATCTTTTCAAGTGAACAAAACCAGCATGAACCATCAACCTAGAGCATTTAGGATGACCTACGGATATCCCTCAGTGATCCCTATGGTTGATGGCTATCATTTGTTGCCCAAACCAATGGTACCATCAGTTGTTAGCCTTGAAGGTGGCTCATCCATGAAGGGTAAACCCTAAATCATCCTAGAAGCAAATCACCACCAAACCAAGGTACAATTGAATGAACCATGGCTCAACAAGCTCAAGAATGATAAGATAACATCCAAGGAACATAATTGATGTAAAACATTGCAAAGAAAACGTCTCAATTGGGTAAATTGCATAAAAAGTCCAAAATGTACGTAAAATTGCATACATGATCAAACAATGTTCAAATTGGACCAAATTTGAAACTTAAGCTTATCTTATGATTACAAAGAATATCAAAAAGTTAGATTAAGGTTCTAAGTATTCAATTATGGTAATTAATCTTGTTCAACACTTTAAGCATGTTCAGGGGTCTTACAGCTATAAACCCTTAACAAGGATTTCTCCCTCAAAATCCAATCTAGAGAGAGATGAGAACTTCCTACACGTCTCATCTTATAGATCCTACATTGCTTCCTCCATTCCATGGTGATGCCACAAAACTTTCACTAACACTATATTTTTCTTCTTTAGCTTCTTTACCCTCCTATCTAGGATCAGCACGGGACCCAAAACACATGAAAAATCCTCATCTAACTCAACCTCTACTGGGTAGATTGTCTACTTTGTGTCTGTATGACACTTCCTTAGCATGGAGATATGAAAATAATTATGTAACATGTGTAGATGTGGTGGTAGCTCCAACTTGTATTCTACTTTTCAAAACAAGCTAATGCAGGGTATGGTCCCATAAATTTAGGAGCCAACTTACCCTTTTTCCCAAACCTCAGCAAAGCTTTTCAAGGATAGACCTTGAGATACACTCTGTCTCCCACTTGGAACTCAAACAGTTTGTAATGGTTGTTTGCATAGGATTTCTATCTATCCTGAGTTGCTTTTAAGTGTTATTGTATTACTTTAATCTTCTTTGTAGTCCGATGTACAAGGTTAGGAGCCAAAGTTGATACTCACCTATTTCATACCAACAAAGTGGAGACTGACAATGTCTCCCATACAAAGCCTCATAAGGAGCTATGTCAATGCTTCTCTGATTGTTTTTGTTGTACGCAAACTCTATCAGACTCAAGTGTATATCCCAACTACCAAGAAACTGTGATACACATGCCCTTACGAGATCCTCTAAAGTATGAATAGTCCTTTTAGATTGGCCATATGTCTGTGGATGGAAAGATGTGTTGCACCTCAGTTGTGTTCCCATTGTTGCTTGCAGACTTTCCCAAAAATGATTTTGATTTGTATATCTCTATCAGAAACTATAGTCACTGGAATGCCATGCAAATGAACAATCTCCTCAACATACACTTGTGCCAACTTCTCAATCATAAATGTCATCTTAATTGGAAGAAAGTTAGCTGACATAGTCAATCTTTCAACTATCACCCATATGGAATCATGACCTTTGGTTGTCCTAGGAAGTCCAACCACAAAGTCCATGGTAATATGATCCCATTTGCACTTGGTATCGGAAAAGGTTGTAATGTCCTTGTAGGCTTTTGGTGCTCCTCCTTCACTTGTTGACAAACTAGAAGCAACAAACTCTGGCACATTACGCTTTGGACATGACTACCAATACAAGTACTTCAAGTTTTGGTACATCTTGGTACTTCCAAGATCCAATGCATACATACAAGAGTGAGCCTCCTCAAGTACCATCTTCCTCAACCCATCAACATCAGAAACTATTGTCATGTTATGGAAACAATTTGTACCATCATCATCCTCATGGAAGCCATCATGCTTCTCAAGGGATAACTCTAAATGGATATTTTGTATCACATTATCATTCTATTGTGCATTATGAATCTACTATTCCAAGGTAGGTTTAACCTATAATTTTGCCAACAGACCTATCAGTAAAGAAACTTATAGTTGTACATTCATTTGTCAAAGTGACACTAGCCTCTCCTTGTTATGGCACACCAAGGAATACAATTGTACATTGTCTACATATGTGATGAAGATGAATTTCTACTTAATGCATCAGCCACAACATTTGCCTCACCTAGATGGTAATCTATTGTGCAATCATAATCTTTAATCAACTCCATCCATCTCCTATGTCTCATATTTAGTTCCTACTTTGAGAATATATATTGTAGATTCTTGTGGTAGGTGAAGATATGACTCTTCTCTCCAAAAGGTAGTGTCTCTAGATCTTTAAGGCATGGACCACTACTACAAGCTCTAGCTCATGTGTTAGGTAATTCTCCTCATGTTTCTTAAGATGTCACAAAGCAAAAGAAATCACGTTTTTGTCCTGCATCAACATGCATCCCAACCCATTCTTTGAAGCATCACAAAAGACAAAATAGCCTTTCCCTTTCTTTGGCAGCGCTAACACCGGTGCACTAGTCAGCATTTCTTTCAACTACTAGAAAGGACGTTGACATTTTTCATTCCTAGTAAAAGGAACATCCTTCTTGGTTATCCTAGTTAGGGGTGACGCTACAGAACTGAAGTCCTTGATGTACCTCCTGTAGTAGCCTACCAAACCTAGGAAACTATGAATCTCTATCGGTGTTTTGGGTTGTTCCCATTCTATAATAGACTCCACTTTCTTAGGGCCAACACAAATGCCTTTAGTAGATATAACATGCCCCAGAGAAGATATTTCAGAGATCTAGAATTCGCACTTGCTAAACTTAGCATATAATTGATGTTGTCTCAACAAAGTCAAGACTTGTTGAATGTGTTTCTCATATTGATGACTATTATTAAATATATTAGGATTTCATATATGAACACAACCACAAACTAATCAACATAGGGCCTAAACACCCTATTCATCAGATCCCATAAAGGCTATAGGTGCATTGGTTAGCCCAAATGGCATAACCAAGAACTCATAATGGCCATACCTAGTCCTAAAAGCTAACGTAGGAATGTCATCCACCTTAATCCTCAATTGGTGGTATCCTAATCTCAGATCTATCTTGGAAAACACAATGGCACATCTTAATTGATCAAAAAGATCATCAATCCTTGGTATGGTTATGTGTTTTTTGTTGTCACCTTGTTCAACTATCTGTAGTCTATACTTAACATCATGGAATTGTCTTTCTTTTTGACAAACAACATGAGAGAACCCTAAGGGGAAGTGCTCGATCTAATAAAACCCTCTCTAACAGTTCTTTCAACTATTTCTTTAACTCCTACATCTTTACCAGTGCTATTTGTATGATGAGTGTGCTATGGGTTGTGTTCTAGGAACAAGATTGATTTCAAAATCAATCTCTCTAGGAGGGGGAATGCCAGAAAATTCTTCAGGAAAGACATAATCAAATTCCTACACCACCGGTACCTCCTGGATACTAGGACCTCTTGCCTTGGTATCCACAACATGATATAAGAAAGTCTCACATCCTTGTCTCATCAACCGCTCTGATGTCATAGCTGACATCAAACATGTAGGAAGCATCTTCATGTCACCTTGAAAGGTCCATGAGACATCACCATCATGGAACGTCACTACCTTAGTACTATAGTACAAGACTACCTTGTACTTCTCCAAGGTATCCATTCCTAGGATCACATCAAAACCATGCATGTAAAGTGGCAAAATATCCACTTGAATGATGGGTCCTAATAAGGAAAGAACGCAAGCAGAGACACTTCTCGCAACTCGATGGAACCAATCAACAGAGTCTCTAGCCACAAGCTATCAGATCTATGACTAATAGGTAGATAACGACTACTTATCACTTATCTAGTGATAAAGGAGTGTGTTTCACACGGATCTACTAGCATAGATACGAAACAAGAAGTAGATAAACCAGAATGAAATAATTCCATCTGACCTGTCATGACTCATGGGTTGACTACTAATTCTGGATGGCTCATGGCATAGAACCTAGTTGTCACATGTTGTCACCCACATCCTCTACTAGCCTATCCAGAGGAACCTATCTATGAAACATGTTTTCGTGTCCCCTACCACCACTATTGTTGAACTGACATTGTTGTTGTGAACCTTGTTGACTCTATCTTGGATGTTGAGTCACCTCCTAGTCTTCAATAGGGAAATACCACTTTGTATATCCCACCTGTCGACACTTATGACATGTATTACTTTCCTAACATGGCCTCTGCCCTGTCACTAAAATTGATGATGTGTAGCAGGCTCCTGCAGGTGGAAAACTGCGATCTCTACCCCTACTCGGGGTCCACTGGGATGGAGTGTGTGACCTTTGTTCAGTAAAAGTCAACCTCTCCTGCAACTATGGTGGAATAAACCTTGGATTCTTAAATCCTCCTAATGATTTCCTTTGGAACTGAGGAGGTCGCTTCTTGGCATTAGATTTGTGCTTCTCTATGGAAGACCTCTCAATCCTCGTGATAGATTCCACAAAGGTGGAAAACCTTTCCCTATATTACAGGGTTGATGTCATTGTAGCAAACTTTATACTTAGGCCTTTCTCAAACCTATGGTTCCTTTCCTTATTTGTAGCTGCCATGTGAGGGCAGAACCTTAAAAGCTCCATAAACTTTGATTCATACTCATTGACAGTCATCGCTCCATGTCGAATCTTCTCAAATTGAGAGATTTTCTCATCTAAATATGTCTCTGGGAAGTATTGGCTGACAAACTCCTGTAGAAATTCCTCCCATCCTATCACATCTCCTGGCCTCTTTTCCTCCTCTATGGACCACTAGTGGACAACACTACCTTTCAACAGATAGACAACATGCTTAACTTTATCTTCTTTAGGGATGTTCAGGATTTTGAACACCTTTTCCAGTTCTGTCAGCCACATGTTAGCATCTGCTAGGTCAGAAGTACCAACATACTCGATCGCCCCAATACGTCTGAGATGTTCAAACATCTTCCCGACAACTTGGAATTCCACATTTGCGGTGGCTACCCTAGCTTGAGGTTTTGGCACTCTATCTACTATATGTGTAGTTGTGGCCATCATTTGTCTAAACATAGACTAGAACTCTAGATTGGTCATTGTTGTCGGGTCTATCTAAGACATTGTAGGGTTCTCTGGCCCTATCTCTAGCACTCTATCATCGCAGGCCTGCCTCCTAGCACCACCTCCTAGTACAACGCAGCTACTTTCCATGTGTTCTTCATGTCCTATAGACATATCTATATAAGCACAAGCTATGATCAGATATGTTGGATACATAAGAACATACCCAAACCTAAGTCCTAGGTCCATGTAGACTCAATGAACCTAGAGATATGATACCAAATTAACTATGACACCAAGTCACACTAAATAAGATTACTCAAAACACAAAACACAATCAACTACTAAATAATTAGATAATCAAAATGTGGAATAATTAAAACTAGTTTCAACATCAAAAACCAATTCTAATACATTTACATAAAGGTCCATCTTTTCCATTCTCATATATCATATCACGGATTTACATCTATGCTCAATGGCCTCATCCATATCCTATGTAGAAAAGAAACATTTACATGTTCATGCTAAATATACATACATTGGCATACTGCCAAAATCTCATGTCGTATCTCATCTAGAAAACACCTCCCATATGCCTGAGAGTACAAGGATGACACTAGGACTCTACTACTATCATGTACAGCTGACCAACGTTTTGAATCTATTGATCACGAGGTTGATCCTCTTCAACAACATGACCTTGACCACACTGCCCCTGATCACCTAAAAAGATGTGGTATCCCACAGGGTGATACCCAGTCCCAGCAAGAGATATCATTCTCCCCAATAGATATTGATTACAACAGATTAATTAACAGTCAATAAACTAAGCAGATAGGGTATTGAATAAACAATTTAAGAAGATTTTACTACTAAAGCATACTAAACAGTTAAGTAAATGAGCTTTAGCAACAAGTAGAATTACTCAAATTTCATACATTTGCATCACGTATTAATTGTGTAGTATAAAAACAAGACAAGGGCTATTCAACTAATGTGAGACGTTTTAACCCTAGCACATATACTACATGGCTTGTATTGCATCTTTTATTATGCTCTGGGGAGTTTGAGTCATACCACTCAAAGTCCAAGTGACCATCACTTGGTCACAATCAGTTCCGTATAAGATCTAGGAAGAGTCAGACTCTAAGATCTTCTCCATACTTGGTAAATACGAGTCTGCACCACTGTGACATATCAGTCAAACTGTAAAATAGTGACATATAGTCCTATAAACAACTAGCCCACCTTGGTACAACTCGTGGCACTCGAACCAAGGCATGCAAAGAAAAACCTTTATCACACGATAACCACCGAGACATGACCACAATCGTTCTAAAAAAGAGGGCTAGATATGACCGCAATCATCATCCCTAATGACTTGGTGTTAGGGTAACAAGCACCCCACATATTCAACAATATGTGCTCTGAGTTTTTCTTAGTAATACTCATTTCACCATCCAGCTAATTCTCACACTAAAGATGGTTCTATGGCACAGGGCTCTATATGATTAGGGTTACACTTGATTAATTACTACCAATTGAATTCATTAAGACTTCATCATACAAGGACATTCAAACCCTAATTCATTTCTAGAAAGTGTATATGTATTGCAACTTCAGAAGATATAAAACATTTGATGTATGAATCTTAATCACATTACCACATGCTATCGTCCATTGCAAATTAATGGACTACACTTGTCATCATACCATTACAAGATACCAATTTCCTATCACAAATTCTAGGGTTTTAACCCTTATTGAAACATGAAGAGGATTTCACCTCAATCAGGGCTTCAAACATGCCCAAAGGTCATTAAGACTATCACATCAATTGTTGTAAGATCACCATTACCATTCTATGCCTTAAATAATGCTCAAACATCATCAGCACCAAAGTGTCCATAGATTTTAACATGGCAAGGCACTTTGATATTCAAATAGTACTACATTGTGGTTTCAACACAAGAAGAGTGTAATACATTGTCACATTAATCATTGAAGAGGGTTGATTATAAATAATCACCATCATTTAGTTACATCGGGGTTAGGTGTAACAAGCTACATCACATTAGAGTTACACATCCACTTATTATGGTGATTCATCAAATATAACCATACAAGGGAAAAGGTAAGACTACAAATTAAAGGAATTAAACCATCAAATTCTCATCACTAGGACCCACATTCAATACTATGGGATTCATTCTAACCCATTGGATGTTGAAGCATCCAATCTCATTCATTGGATTGGGTTCATTATTCAAAACCATCAATTTTAGTATAGGTCTAACCATTGAATCAATTGAGCCAAATGATCATTGATTTTGGGATTAATTGAATCTACAATTACATCCCTAACTCACCATTGGTGGTGATGACCTGATACACCATTGGTTGTGATCATTAAGTCACCATCACTTGTTAGATCAACACTAAATTCATTTAACACCATCGAATATTAAGCTAATGTCATCATTGATTGATAGCATCAGTAGGGTACTTAGTGGTTAATCATTAAGCTTCTAATTGAGCCAAAACCTGCCCTAAGGGGCGACCATCAGTTGTCACCATTGGTTGACACCGTTGGTCACCACTATTGGTTGTCAAGATAGCAACACCATCGGTTGTTGCATGGTATCGCCATCAGTCATGTGGTAGTGAACGAAATATCTTGAAAACTCTAATTTGGACCATCGATTGTTTGGTTCTTAGCACCATCAGTTCTGTTAACAATCTATCTTATTTCATATTATACCTTAGGAAGAAGGACTTACACCTATTTATAGGTTCATCTAGAAATGGAACAGAATAGGGAACACCATAAAAATTTGAAACCCTAAGCAAGCATGGTTTTTTTATGCTTAGATCATCACTTTTAAGCATGAACATGAACTAACAAGCTTTTAGTAAGCAATATAAGTGAATAAGGTTATAAAATTCATCTCTAAGGAAAAGAAAAGACTTATAGAAGAAATATACTTGAGAAAAGAATGCAAGAAAACCCAAGTTTTAGATCTGAACTTGGCCAAGTAGGCACCTTTCTCCACAAGGAAGCAAAACGCTAGAAGAAGAAGCAAAAAAAAGTAGGTTCTTGAGTTCTAGAGTAACTTCTACCATGGAATAGTAGAGTTTTGACCTAGAGAAAGGTTGAAGGAAGAAGAATAGAGAAATAAATGGAGGAAAGAAGAGGATACTTATTCATTTACGTCAAGATTACCAAGAAGGAGCTTTGGAAACCCTAAAGGAAGCATATCGTAGCCCTAGATGTTTCTACCAAGAATATCCACACCTTCTTCTTCCTTGGACAGTAGATACACAGACAAATAGAGGAAGGACAATGATATTAGGAGGAGGGAAGTGGTAGAGAGAAAAAGTTTCATTTGGGAGCTTAAGGATAGGTATATAAATCTTGGAGGATAAGGTAGAGAAGAAGCATGAGGTGTACAAGCAGCACTCCATGTGTCCATGGCTTAGAGATTCCATGGATGAGCATGAAGCAGCTCCTTCAGATGTTGGAGACTGATAGGCCATCAGTTGTTGGTCTCCCAGGTCATACATCAGTTGTGGGGTGAAGGTACCATCATTTTTGCATGGTTTAGTACAATAGATGGTTGAACCATCTGTTGATCTGTATATAAATGAACCATCGATTCAAGTGAACCAAACCAGCATGAACCATCAACCTAGAGCCTTTAGGTTTACCTAAGGATGTTGACCAGTGGTCCCTGAAGTTTATGGCCATTGTTTGTTGCCCAAACCAATGGTACCATCGGTTGTTAGCCTTGAAGGTGGCTCATCCATGAAGGGTAAAACCCTAAATCATCCTTGAAGCAATTTACCACCAAACCAAGGTACAATTGAGTGCCTCATGGTTCAAAAAGCCCAAGAATGATAATATAACATCGAAGTAACATAATTGATGTGAAAATTTGCAAAGAAAACCTATCAATTCGGTAAAATATAGAAAAGTCCAAAATGTACATAAAATTGCATAACTTTCTCAAACAATGTCCAAATTGGACCAAATTTGAAACTTAAGCTTGTCTTATGATTCCAAAGAATATAACATGATTAGATTAATATTATAAGCATTCAATTATGGTAATTAATCTTGTTCAACACTTTAATCATGTTTAGGGGACTTATAGTTCATGCATCTATTTAATTGCATCTACATATTTTTATTTGATCTGGGTTGCTAACTCAACGGCAGAGTACTCGGCTTTTAAGTGTGACTATGATATTTTACACATTTGGATGAAGTAATGAATTTGTCTAGACTTTTGGTAGAGTCTATAAGACCACAACTGATCCTAAAAGGTAATGAATGGAAACAAGAGCATGTCGTATTCATTTTTCATGTAGAATTTTGAAGATAGGACATTCTTGAAGGATTGGTGCAAAATATTACTTTGATTAATTCTGATATTTATGATTATTATTGGTGATGGCTTGATTTGTAATTGGGTTGCACAAGGTTTTGGTATCAGAGCCTAAGGTTCACTGAGTCTATAGAAACATAGGATTAAGTTTGTTGAGTCTGTTCTAGTATCCTCCAGTGTATCTCATAGTGACTTCTCCTCTTATAGGAGAAGAGGTAAAACTAAAGATGGCTGGAGCACACAAAGAACATGCTGCTGAGAGCAGCATTGCTACACCAGGAATCGGTGTAAGGAATCAAGTTAGAGAAGAACTAGTTCCTAAAAATCCCCAGCTTGACCAAACTCTGATAGAAAACCCAGCTTTTCATGCTCTTTTCGGGTAGATCATGAATATGATGATGCATATGGCTGACCGGATACCAGCTCCAGCCCCTAGGACACTAGTTTCCAGTGAGGACATGGATCTGGTAAGACCTTTGAACAGTTACACTGGGTACAAGCCACTGAATATGCTGGCACGGCTGACCCAACAAATGTTGATTCATGGCTTACTGAGATAAAGAAATCCTTTAGGATCCTTGATATTCCAGAAGTTGATAAGGTTAAGCATGTTTTATACCTTCTTAAAGGAAGCGCTGGCCATTGGTGGGCCATAGAAGAAGAGAAAAGAACGGGTGTTGAGATCGGATGGCAGGAATTTTGACAAGAGTTTGTCAGTAGATGCTTTCTGAAGACTTATCTTGATGAGAAGATTTCGCAGTTTGAGTGGATTAGATAGGGACCAATGAAGGTTAGCGAGTATGAAGATAATTTTATGGATCTTCTATAGTTTTGTCTGCATATGGCCACCATAGATGAGGCGAGAATTCAGCATTTTGAGAAGGGATGAATCCTATCTTCCAAAGGTTGTGGAGCCCATCAAGCAAAGTCTTCTAGTTTCTTCCACTAGTTAATCAAACTATTTGCACAACTGAGACATTTTCTAATGAGGGAATCAACGACCACATTGGCCTTACTAGGGTGGTAGGATATGGTGAAATCAAAATCAATTAGATATTCCATCCAATGTCTTTAATGTCTAAGGCATCGTTGGTATGCTTACAATAAGAATCCACCTCTACCCTAGGTGCACCAGGAGTAGGCTCTTCTGGAATTGGTGTATCTAGGACATAGAGCTTATGTTCATCATTGAGAACCCTTCTCAAATTCCAAAATCAATCATGCAAATTTATCTTGTTAAGTTTTTCCTTCTTAAGGACTAGTCACAACGGTGATTTGTTTGCCATTTGATTCTATAAGAAAATTTTGCAATATGTCAAAACATTTTTTATTTTATAAAATTTGATGATGTTTAATTAGGTATTTAATTAATTATCACTCCCAATATTTTTTTTAAATTGATTGCCCTCACATGTCAATTTTGGAGATTGTGTCGTACATTCTTCTAGTGTGCCAAGATATGTATTTCATCAATTCATGAGTAAGCTTTGGTTGATCTTCCACAACTTGACTATTTAGGTAGGCAACTTTTTCCAATTTCATCTTCATGCAACTCTTGGATAGATGGTGTGCACAACCTTTTGTCACAATCCATCTTTATGCTTCTAGGTGCTTAATCTCATCAAGATCACCTAGTAAATCTTGACCTAAAAGCCAACACGATAGAATTTACACCCTACTTTGGTAGATCTACATATCTACCATCACACTTCCACGGGATGGAAAGCACAACATGCTTTGGCATAACCTACACTTAGTCAATCAAGTTTTTCATGTTTTTTGCTTTTGGAAAGCATCAAAGACTTAATATTTTAGTAAGGGATTTTATATATAAATACATATACATATTCTATTCACCACGTACTCATAGTGTGTATCATATGCATGCTACAACCACAACAAAAGCATGCAATAATAAACATAAGAAACAATTTTTGCCATCCTATTGTAATTTCATAGATCCACAAGGAGTTACTACCACCTAAGGTCCACATCATAAGTAGCAACTTGTTGTTGATGACGATTTATGTTAGAACCCGTCTGGGTTGATCGGTTCAACCCTTGAACTGGTCAGTTGGCCTCTTGGTTGGTTGGTTGGTTGGTTGGTTCGTCTCTCGAATTGGTCATATGGCCTCCGGTCCTTTTGACGTATGGACTCCTCCAGTCAACCGGTTGGGCCACCAACCGATCAATTACCTCCTATCATCAACCTCCTTGGTCCTCTAGTTGATCGGTTCATCTCCTGAATTGATCGGTTTTCCTAGTGCAGAATGTTCTCTTTGCCATAACAAGAAATAAAAGCTACCCTAATCTTATTTAAAACCTCAAGTTACATGCTAGGGGAGTATAGGAAGAAATGAATTAATATTTTTACATATGGAAAGGAAGAGGGAGGCTTGATATGCAAATTGAAATATAAATAGGAACAACCAACCATCCAACCAAGCACAGAAGGTCTAGGTATATAGGCCATAACCATGCTTCCAATTACCATAAAAATGATTTTACAATGATGGGTATTGCATATATATATATATATATATATATATATATATATATATATATATATATATATATATATATATATATATATATATATATATATATATGTATGTATGTATATATATATGTATATATATATATTTGTGTGTGTACATGTATATATATATGTGTGTACACACACATATATATTGGGTTCGTATGTGGTATGTAATAGGATATGCACATTAACCATTTGAATATTCACATCACATGTAATACATAAATGATAAAACCAAAATTCGATCATATCAATTAAATTCCAAAGCATAGTATATTGACGTGGCTCGAATAGCACTATAGGGAAATATGGAAGTAGAAACAAAAAAATTACTTGCCATATTCTCCTTAAATAGTAAATTGCATCAACAACTATGAGATGGGAAAGAGGATTGCAAGTTTTATACTAGTCCTAGAGCAGGTCCAACAACTATCCCTTGTTGTAGTGTGCTACCTCCTCGAGTTGCACCTAGACGGTTGTCATCTTCGACCTCCTGGTCAGACACCATAGGCGGCAGTTTACAGTGTCCTCCTAGAGGGTGACAGAGCCTTCTATCCTCTAGAGTAGTCCATGCAAACCATTGGGAACTCCTGTCGTTCTTGTAGAATGGACAAGAAGGAGTTTTCCTTTCTAGTCAACATACTAGCATCGACTTTCTCTCCTAATTGTCTTTCCCTTTGTTGTTCCACCCTTTGACGGGTAGAACTTGCTCAGGCTCTCTTGGTTACCACAACAAGAGAAGACAACAATTGTAAGATCTTATTGTTGTCTGGGAAGACCACAATACATGTTTATTTATAGTAGGTCCATGGTCAGGGTTTCCAGTCCATCTAAAAGTTGAAGAGACAGAATTTCATGAATTTTCCTGAACCTACAAATGTTGAACCAGTCTACTCACACATGAGACAATTGGTTCAACTATTCAATTAGTAACTTCATTATGTTTCCCATTTGCAATTACATTGGCTTTTATAATTCAGTTAATGCACAACATGATGTCAACATCAATCCTTGATCCAATTGTATTCATCAGCCAAATTGTTGGTTTACAACATAAACTGATTGGTTCACACATATGGGCCAATTGGTTTAGGTGTTAAGCTGGTCTTTTCATTGTGCATATTGCCAATGTTGTTTAAATTTGAATACCTAACACTTAAGTGATCAAGTTTAAACATCATTCATGAACAAAATCCTATTTTAAGTTCATTCCTAAGTGTCTGGCACTATAGGTTCCAAGTTACATTGGTAGTGAATGTCCATGACTAATTTATGACATCACAAGAAATGATTGGTATCTAGAAAGACATCATGGCTACCCAAATAATTCATAAAGTTGGAGAACAACTTCAACCTACAATCCATGATTGGTGTTATAGTGATTGTATAATTCCTTTGTTTCTAATATCCAGATTGAACTTGAGGCATGGAATTGTCATCCTCTTCAATGTTCAATCCATGTTTCTTGAACTTGAGTAGACTCTTTGAGACATAGTGAACTCAACATCAAATATTTATTCACATGTTCATGGCCATGCTTTTCTCGGTCTCACTTATCAAGTGGTCAGGATATCAAACTCGTGTAGGTGGGACAAATCCCATTTACATCACTTACAGTCATTCCCCATGTGTTATAACACATTTGAGAATCACCTTTATGGAAAACCTTATCCAGGGTCACGTTTAATGATGACAAAGTACATCAAACAACATGTGATGAGTGTAGTGATTTCTGGTCTAAGAAGCATAATCACCACCATCACTATGAGAATTGATTCTGACTACCATTCCATGGTTTTCCATGATTACTCTCAAAATGGGTCTGTCTGATACACTATTGTCTAACAAGTATCTATGTCTTTGGTTATATACCATATCATTATTAATGAGATTTTGTTATCAACCAACACGCACTCTAGTCTTATGTGTTATTGTTTTCTAGCTTACTTCCACAATAACACTCGAATAGGGACATAATCAAGCATGTATATACTCTTAACATTTGTATGATCTCATTGTTCATGCCCTTAACCTGAAGACGTACACCATTGAGTAACATCATTCTTTAGACATTTATTTGTTATATCATTATCTCATAATTGAATACAATAGAATAAATGAAAGATTGCCTTTTATTATTATTAATCAAATCATGTACAAGTTATGCCATTACAATCATCATATGATTGGCTCTCTAGGAATACATACCAATAGAATGGACATAATTATACATTTCGAAAGGTCATAGAAGACATGGATCTATATATGTTTCAAGAATAGGAAAGGAACAGGGGAACAAAAGAAGGAAGAGAAAAGATGAGATTGGTTGGGGTAATTGTTGGGTTTTAGGGGAGACAAAGAAGGTAGCGGAAACAAAAATTTTCTTCTCTCCAAACCCAGAATAAAGGAATCGCGTCAAAGTCTATACAGTAGGAAGGATGGTTTGTAGAGACATACCTTGTCCTGAGGCTTGCTCGACAATGTTACCTCACGGCTTGCATGGTCTTCACCTCCAGTCTTGGATGGTGTTTGTGCAGCTCCTGGTCTCACTGGAACTGTTAGGATTGATAGGTATCCTCCAAGCGGCAAAAGTCTCCCGCCTCCGTAGTAGTCCACACGGACCACCTAGAACTTCGATTGCCTTGTCGCACAAGGCACCAAAAGGATTTGTACCCTCCTATCAGTGTACTAGTCACTAACGCACTCTCCTACAACCAGTTGCCTTTCTGTAGTTGTCTTTCCCTCGATGTGCCTCCCTTATCAGGTACCACTTGCTCGGGCTCTCGTGGTTACCACAACCAGAGAGAATGGAAACTTTACAGAGCAATTAGTGTTCTGAGTTGTTGTACCTGAGAAGCCCCCAATACCCCTATATATATAGGAGGTCCATGGGATAGGGTTCTCTACCCCGGGAAATGCGGGATTAAAGCAGGAGTAGAAGGGTTCGAGATTTTCCACAAAACAACCAACTGCGCCAGCTGAACCGATCATTTCAAGCATGAACTGATTGGTTGAGGAACTAAGCTGATTGGTTCACACCTGAACTGATCGGTTGGGACACATGAGCCAATCGGTTCAAGCATGAGCTGATCGGTTCGTGGTCCTGTTCCAACTCGAATTGACTTTTCCATGTTTGTTTCCAACTAATCAAATATTAGTCCTTGTCCAAATCAAAATTATACAAGTGAAACAAATATGTATTTGCAAAAAGAGTCTTCTGACTATCCAAACAATCTCAGTTGGTCACAGGAATTGACCAGTTCAACAATTGAGCTGATCGTTTCATTGACACATGAGTCGATCAACTCACCACTTTGAGCCAATCAGTTCATCAACCTGAGCCGATCTGTTGGGGTAGTAGACTGTGCAAATCAGTCAATTGTAGTTCCAATCAATCTAATACTCTGAATCATCTGGTCCAACACCTTGAATACTATGATTTTGAGCTATCAATCAACTGAGTGTTTAATTGAACTACTAAACTCCTTTAGTAATCAATCCAAACATCGTTTGTGGATAAACTCCTCTTCCAGGTTAAATCCTATGTGTGTGACCCTACAGGCCCATTTCACGTTGGCAGTGAAAGTCTATAACACTTATGACTTCACAAGCAAAGAGTGGTGCCTAGTCGTACATCAGTGCTACCCAAGTGAAAAGGAAAGTTGGAGAACAAATTTCAATCCTACAATCCGTGAATGGTGTTACAGCGAATGTATAATTCCTTTGTCATTGATATCCTGAATGAACTCAAGGCATGGAACAATCATCCTTTCAACATTCATTCACTTTCTTGATCTCAGAGTAGATTGGAGGAGATATTTATGACATCAATATCACATAATGATTCACACATGCGTGCACATGCCTATCTCAATCCTACTCATCAAGTGGTCATGGATATCAAACTCCCTTAGGAGGGACAAATCCCATATCTATCACTCACCCCTCAAAATCCCCATGTGTCAAAGCTACCCAATCATCACCTTTATAACAACCCATGTTTCAGGACTACGTTTGATGATGTCAAAGTGTACCCAACGACATGTGTTGAGTGTAGTGATTTCAGGTCAAAGAATCACACTCACCACCATCACTGTGATAACTGAAAGTGACTACCATGTTATGATTCCATGTGTCAAACTCACAGTGGGTCTATCTAATACACTTGTTCTCTAACAAGTACCTATGTTTTTGGTTTGATATCTCCATATCATGACTAATGAGATTTTGTCATCAACCAACACCACAATCTAGTCTTGTGTGTCATTGTTGTCTATCTACCTTCCACAATGACATCCGACTAGGGACATAATAAGAATGTAAAAACTCTTAGCATCTGTATGATATCATCGTTCAGGTCCTTAACCTGAAAGCATACGTCATTGAGTACTATCATTCTCTATACATTCAATCTATTCTATCATTATCTCATATGACTGAACCAGAAAAAATTATAAGCTTGCCTTTGATGTTTATCAAATCAATCTTAATGTATCCCACCAATCATCCCATGATTGGCTCTCAGGGCATGCATACCAACAGTAATATAGACCCTAGAATTGATGAATATGGGATGAGGAGGCATGATATCATGTTTTTTTATGGTGTGACTGAGAATGGAAAGAGAGAATGGTCAAACAGGGAGAGAAACCATTAGGGAAAAGAGAGGAGATGCTTGTATGGTTTCCTTTATTGGCCAAGGTAGAAGAGGCATGGTCTGAGGTAGGATCGAAATACAACAAGTAAGAGAGAGACTGTAATTAGGAAAACTAATGCGACAAAGTCATTGTCCAACTTTTTAACATCAAATGCATCAAAGGATATAATGGATACATTAGGGTATTTTTATTAATTTCTCTTTCCATAATGAATTGTAATAGTTAGCAATATCTGATTTATGTTGAAATTTGCAGGACGACTAAATAAATCATGTAAATTCTGAATTTTCCATTAGTTTCTATATTTAGGGTAATCCAATATATCATTTAATATTTTAAATTTTAACTTATATTTTCTTTCCTATATGAAATTCAGGCAAGTATTTTTAGGACAAAAATAAGGCGTCTAGGATCATTTATTTAATGTGAAACTTGGCCCATAAGTAAACTAAAACATAAAGATTTTGACTATGGGTTTTTGTCTCTTCTTTTGAGACTATATATTAAGTTATATAATGGATTAACTAAATACGTAGGAGTGTTTTGGCATTCTATAAATAAAATTTATTCTAATGTATATATAGTTACAATCTTTATATTTATGATCATTTACAAATTATTCACTCATGAGGGAAATATAACACATCTTATGTTTCCTTAAATTCATCAATATTAGTCCAATTGTCCTTCAGTCTATTCATTTCTAATTTCCACAAGATAAAAAAAACTTCATTTACCAAGTTATGTTATTTTTTTCACTAATGTGAATACCAACCTCTAAAGGCAGATTACAATTAGCTTCCATTTAAGGTGACCCCTAAACATCTAGTTTACAACTTGTGCCCCAAGTCTATAATTAATATAACTAGTCTTTATTTAAGGATTAAGAGTCATATTTTGCATTCAAATTTTTACTCATCTAAATCTAGGAAGGTTCTAGAGTCCTTATTTGAATTTTTTTTATGAACCTAGCATGTTTCTCTTGTATTACCGCCATAAGTTTAATTACATTCGAGTGACCTAAGGCAGACCACTAGAAAAGAAAGGAAAACCAAAACAAAGGATAGTTATACAAAAGATAAGAAGGAAAGCTATATGTACACACATGTGGTATCTCTGAGGCATTTATGCCAAACAAAATCATAGTCTTTGTCAAAATTGTGAAAGGTACGGGAGTTTCTCTCTAGCCAGATGTAGTAGAGCACAAAACCAGTAGCAATTCTGGATTCTCCATTTAGCTTTAGCAGATCATCCATGGATTTAGGGGATGAAGCATACTTGCTAGAAAACTTGATCCAAATGGAAAGACTGAACTCACACTGAAAGAACATATGAACGAGGTCTTCAGATTTCCTTCTGCATAGATTACATCTAGAAACAGTAGAGTAACCCAGTCTCTTCAAATACTCCAGAGTAGGAAGCTTGTTGAGAAAGAACTTCCATAAGAAGCAAGAACATCTTTTAGGGATTTTGCCCTTCCAAACCCACTCACCTCATACAGTGATAGGGTGTTTAGATCTAATCAAATTCTAGGCATCATTCAGTCTAAAAGAAGTCGAATTACCAAATAGCAAGGAGTTAACACTATCTAAAGGATTGGGAAGCTTTGTAAGGAATTCCAGTAACTTTTTAGAACCTCTACAGTTAGGAACATACCAGGATCCATTCATGATATAGAAGCTTATTCTACCATTGATCTCATTGCCCATCCAAATCATGACTTGTTTATCTATCATTTCCATCAAGGTTTTACCCCTAGGAAGCCATGGGTCTCTCCAAAGCAAGGTATCTTCACCATTGCCAATACAGAAGTTCAACTGAGGGATCAGCACATATCTGAACTTGAGGAATCTTCTAAATAGCCATGGGAAGCTTGTCTTGCTTCTCATAGACCAAATAGAATCAGACAAGAGGTATTTACCACAAACCCATTTCACCCAAAGTGATTTCTAATCAGTAGCAATGTTCCATAAGTTTTTGAGAATGTCAGCTTTGGACCAATCTTCAACATGTCTAATTCTCAAACCACCTTCCTTCTTAGGTTTAAAAATTGTGTCCTAAGCAACTGTATGAAGGTGTCTTTTGTCCTTACTATCACCCCAAATGAACTCTCTCATCATCTTCTCAATCTGCAGAACAACTGACTTCAGGATAGGGAAGGTTGAGGTCCAGAAGATATGATATGAAGAAATGGTAGAGATAACTAATTCAATCCTCCCAACTTGAGAAAGAAGATTGCACTTTCAAAGGTCAATTTTATTTATCACTTTATCCAAGATAGGGTTACACATGGCTTTTGTGAGCCTACCTATGAACAAGGGAAGGCCAAGGTATGACGGGCAATTCAAAATTTTGAATATTCAAACAATTTGAGACAACATTAGCTCTTTCAACACTGACACTTGTGCAAGTAAACAGTTGACTTTTAAAATTGTTTAGCTTCATACCAGAGATTCTAGAGAACTCTTGAAACAAATCCTTGATAGGAAGTGCAGATTCATTATCAGCTCTATTGAAAATAAGTAAATCATCAACAAATATTATGTGAGAAATCTTCAGATCCATAGCATTTTGAATAGGTTTGATGCTTCCTTTAGCCACGTAGGCATTTATTAAAGAAGTAAAGCCCTGCATAGAAACAATGAATAGATATGGTTCTAGGGGGTCACCCTGTCTAACACCATTAGAAGCAAAGAAATGAGAAGAAGGGCTACCATTGATCAAAATCTGATAGGAGGTAGTGGAGAAACACAAATCAATCCACTTAATCCTTTTTGTAGGAAGTCTCATACAATTTAGAATAAAGAGGATATAGTCTTTGCACACAGATTCATAATCTTTCAAAAGATCAACCTTAATACAAACTTTCTCAGGGCCATGGGAACTAGAAAAAGAGTTGAGAATATCATTCTCCAAGAGAATGGCATCCCCAATTGACCTCCCTTTAATAGAAGCCATCTGACTCCCATCAATAAGCTCAGGAAAAATAACACTCAGTCGATTTTCCATAATTTTTTTAATGACCTTATAAATCACATTGCATAAAGAAATAGATCTAAAATCATTGAGACTAGAGGCACCAGAACATTTAGGGATTAGAGTGATGAAGGTGTTATTGCATTCACTTAGTAACTAACTTGTTTCGAAGAAACTTAATATAGTTTTACAGATATCATCCCCAACAATCCTTCAACAAGTTTTGAAAATATATCCATTAAACCCATCCAGGCCAAGTGCTTTATCCTTCCTTAAGCCTTTAACCACTCCATCAATTTCTTCTTTGGAAACATGTTTATTCAGAACCTGCAACTGACATTTAGAAATCTTTGGAAGAATCTAGTCTTTGGACAAATCAACATGATCTAGAGAGGAAGAGTTGAAAAGAGATCTAAAATAATCCATTGCATGCAAGCTAACCTCCTCCTGATCATACACATTTCTACCATTAATTGAGAGAAATTGAATATTATTGAAAATATGCCTGGTTTTCAGAGACATGTAAAAGAATCTAGAGTTCATATCTCCTTCCTTAAGCCAGAGAACTCTTGATTTTTATTTAAGCACGGACTCCTCATCTCTCAAAGATTCATCAGCTTGAATTCTTAGGCCATTAAGAAGCAATTGAAGTTCATTGTTAAGAGGATTTTGATCAACCTCCCATTGAGCCTCTAACACCAAAGCTTCCAATTCCCTTGCTTTAGAAAAGAAGTTACCAACTGATTCCTTATTCCATTTCAACAAAGCCCCTTTCACTGCATGAAATTTCCTATAAAACTTAAACATCAGAGCACCTTCAGAAGATATACTCAACCAAGAATTTTTAACAATGTCAGAAAAACCATCTTGCTTAACCCAAGCATTCATAAATCTAAAAGGAGGTCTTCTTTTTTTCAAAGTGTTAAAATGTAAACCAATCATACGATGGTCAGTTACATTGGAAGGAATAACCTCACCCTAGATCTCTAGAAAGTCATCAAGCAACTTAACATTACCAAGAATTCTATCAATTTTGGAGAACGTTGAAACACCATTTTTACTCCTACGTCCCAAGTAAAGAAAGGACCCTTTGTGCAAATTTCAACTAGATTAGACTCAAAAAAGAGCTCATTGAAATCTCTCATGCTTTTAGCTGATGGAGGGTGCTTCCCAACCTTTTCTCTATCAAGTTTGATAGCATTGCAATCACCCAAGATACACCAAGGACTAGGATAGTTGATAGAATGAATATAATTCCAAAGGACCATTCTATCATTGTCATCATTCGATCCATAGATAGTAGAAAGATGAAAAGATTTGTCCAAGAAACTCACTGCACAATGGATGATATGTTCATTCTCCATTAGTTTGTTTCCACTAATAGCATGGTTAAACTAGAGAATGATGATATGGGTATACTTATAGAAATACAAATTTGAAACGAAGTACACATCTTGCCACATTGTACTTAAAACAGAGGTTATTTCATTCTTATTCAACCTAGACTCTAGCAGAATATAAACATCGGCTTTGTTTCTGGTCACTACCTCTTTAACGCAAGTCATTTTTATTATGTAATCCTATCACATTCCACGAAATAATCAAAAGGGAACTACCCATTAGGGTGATTGATTGAGTTGGGACCATTCTCACACCCCTGTACTGATGTGCCTTCTTCCAAGGGTTTTTAAAACTCCACATTGGTGTCCACTCCCTCAAAGTTTGAGAGGGGAGAATACATGTTGAGAGAGCTCTGAATAATACTTATACCTGACTTTGGTAGCACTCTCGGAGGAGATTTCGATTTCTTTCTTCTTGTTTCCCATCCCTGATCTGGGAAGAGCTTGGGGTCAATAAGTGCTCAAAAGAACTCAATGGAGTTATTGGGAGCTCCTCCCCCATCAAGGTATCAGCATTATTCACCTACACGTTAGACCCTTCTACTGAAGAACCTACATCTAGAACAGAGATAATAGCTTCATTGCTCACATTGTTACTAATGACATCCACTGCATCAATGAACACCTCGCTATCCTCTTCAGTATTTCCAGCAATCTTGGACTTAGGAACCCAAATCTACTTATCAAAATTCATTGCCACCCGAGGTTGAACACATTCCTTGGGTGCAGAAGCACAAAGACCAATTTCATGACCATAGTTCCAGCAATCCTTATATTTCAATGGTTGCCACTCATACTCAAACATGATTTTATCAACTTGACCATCTTCACTGTAGATACTCAATTCCTTGGGAAAGTTAAAATTGATAGGTATCAGAACTTGAAGACGAGCATATTCAAGGTGTGTGAAATCCACAATCAGTTGATCAACTCAAAGAGGTTTCCCATGGAAAGAACCAATGAAGTTGATCATCTCGTCATCCCAAAGCTCCAAGGGTAGATCATGAATTTTAATCCAAATAGGGATCTTAAATAGTTTCATCTTCTCCATCGGCTCTCCTTATTACCACTTCTTCACGAACATAGGCTTACTAACAATAAACCAAGGGCCACCTTCCACCACTGTCATTAGATCTTCATCAGTAGAAAACATCAAGATGAAACAACCATTCCCTCTAGATCTGATCTCCAGAGAACCTTTGACATTCCAGATTTGTGCACGGTAATGCACTAGAGACGGCCAATGTGGGTTGAGACCAATGATGTAGCCCTCCGTGGTTCTACTCCATCTACTGACATTCCATTCTGCAATGCTTTTTGGATAGATGAGTTTCCCTTCTGAGATCTGGACTACTGTTTTGGTAAGCTTGGACTCACTCAGGATCCTCTTATTTGACACCAAATTTTCCCATGATCTTATTTCAGCTGTGACACGAATCAAACAAGAGACTCCTCCCCTATCTTTCTTCTTTCCAGGGTCCTCAAGCTTCCCTACATTGCCTTGATCCACCACTATCTCATCATATCTAGCATTCTCCACCGTCGTCACCTCCAGGTTCACCCTCAGAGTTGCCCTATAGTCCAGTGCGGGAGCCATCCCTCGTAAACCTTCCCAATTTGATCATCATCAAATTGTTTTTATATTTTAATAAGTCCTTATTTGAAATTCAAATAAATTTAATCATAAATTTTCATCCTAATCCCTTACTAATAGACTAAGTGATCCAATTACACCAAGGACACCTGGGAAAGAACAATTATCTTAAACACCATTCCTATAAGCATCTACTACACTTAGTTACCATCTAAGTTAGGGACCAAGGGATTAGAACCAATTTTATAAGGGAAATGGTAAAATGTTTTCAGGGTTAGAGATTAAATTTAGGTTTGAGTATGTTACAAGGAGTAACACTAGCAAACTTTGAGGGGAAATCTAAATCACATGTGTTATGGGTTATTACTTATTTAATATATTATGTAGATGGTCCAGGACATATTGTTGTCTTGCGTATAAGCATGTTTGAGTCACAAGTATGCTTGAGTCCCAAGCATTCTTGCGTCATAAGGCTGTAAGTGTCCCCCTTTCCTATATATAGGAATGAGGAATTTTTTTAATGGAACAACAGTAGAAAAACAATCTATTTTATCCTTCTTTATTATTTCTTCACATGGTATCAGAGCACTCAATCATGTGTCTCTAAACCCACATCAGAGAGCTAAAGTGGAGCACCCTCTTGCAGGCACCCACCACCCTTTGCAATTCTTGGCTTCCTGTAAGGATGCCATCCTATAACAACCCTCAAATATTAACCTATAAATGAATGTGATCAAAAGTATTTAGTCTTAGGATTTTATTTATGTTTAATAAGGTAAAACCCTAATTGACTTTCATATATTCAATTACCTATGTTAATTGTCATGAATACTTGTTATGTTGGATATGATTTAGTATGCTTCCAATATATCAGTAAACCCTCCAATGAGACATGAATATGATATGTATGTCTTGGTTTTCATCATACTTAGATAATGTAAAAAAACCTAGCTTTATTTATGTAATGATTATTATCTAGTGTTTAAATGATAAATTGACCCCACAAACATGCATAATATGTTCCCTAAACTTTTTGTACGAGTATATAGTAGGATATTAGTGATTTCCTTATATTTTGGAATTATAACTCCTTTCAAACAATTATTAATGCATTAGTGATCCTAAGTAACTAATATTTTAAATCACAAGTTACTTTGGTTGAAACCTAAAATATGATTGAAATTTTGGGTTCCTCGTGGTCTAATCAGGTAGTTTACCTATTTCATTATATTTGAATAATCATATCCATCTCAATTGTGTTAGCAATAAAGAGAATAAATTCATGTATAAGTTGACATAGTTATAATATTTGTATCATATTAACATACATATTTCTAAGTCTCGAATATTTTTTGCCTTGTGTGCATCACACGCTACAGTGATTATTTCATGTGCTTTTAGAACCATCAGAGTGTATTATAGCGCTCTTGACTTCCACTTATTCCTCCCAATTTTCTCACAATAAATAGCAACAACTAGGGAGAACCTTTGTTTATCATCTCTCCCTCCCTAGTCCATGTCTTAGACAAATCTTGTGACCATCAAACACATGAGTCTATTCTGAGTACAATGACCTCCAACTCAAACCCTAACTCCCATTCTATCCAAAACACCCACGAATCCTCTCTACTATAAGTTGACATGGGGAGTTCTTTAGGAAACCACATTGTGGTTGCTCTGGATTGAGACCATCCGTGGAGCATTGCTTGAGTCCTAGAAGATCTCCCCTTCTATCAAACTCAATTGTAACCCTTCGAAGTACCACCCCAAAGTCAATTTGCATCGATATCCACAACAATTTCAGTGACTCAAGCCTCCTAAGGCAAATTACCTTTGTAGTAATATTTCTAATCCCACAAGATTCCTTATCCCAAAAAATGAGCAAATCCATAAATCCTAGGTAGGACCCCAAACTCCCGCTACATATCCACATGTGGCATTGCTCTTCAAAAAAATTTAGTGATAGATTCTTCATGGAAACCAGACCAAAAGACTACATGAGACCATGCACATCCTTAGTTTCCCTCTATTTTGCTGAATATAGCTTGTATTTATGGATTTTGATATCAAATTCCCTCTCCATGTTTCTTGTAAATTACGATGATGTTTGAGTTTTTTAGGATCTTTATACATAGAGGTTTATTCCATTGGCTTTGTTGTATCCTTGTGAACTTGATGGATGCATGGTTTCATCTCTATTCCCCTTCATTCATGGTTTTGTCCCCCTCACCTCCTCTTGTCATGGCAGAAGTGTGAGATGGAATCACCTAGTAGTCCAAAGCCTCTTTAATAGATCTATAGGCCATAGGAGGATGGTTAAGGTCGTGGAGATCTTCTCTGCCACTCATGTTCTGAGTCCAATGCATTTTTATTCAAGTTTTTTAGCTATGGAGGGGCGTCGATCGTGCCATTGGTAAAGATGAAGAAGAAATCAGGTCTTTGTTTTACCCTATTACCCTCGTTGTGTTTTTTGATGTATCAATCACAAAAGGGAAATTTAGTCATTTTCATGTCTCTTTTTCTTAAGGAAACACTTTAGCTTTTCAGTGAACATGTGATAGGAACCAATTGGACCACTAATGTATGTATATTCATCTCTCCTTTTACATATCTTGCATAGTCTTTTTTTAAAACTTATCTCTTTTTTTCTAACTTTTTAGGACAAATTGCAATTTACATGGTGGTTGATTAATTGTGCAAATGCTTATATTTTTCCTTCACTTTTGTAGGTTTTATCTTTAATGCAAAATGCTAACCTCCTGAGAACATGAGACGACTGGTTCATTGTGCCAAGCAGTTAGTTAATCTCCAAGAAGATCCAAATTTTAGAGCCAGACGGCTATTTTGTCTTTGGTTCAACCTCCCACCCTAACACTTCAGACGGCCATCTCAATACAGCTAGTCAATCAGCTCATGTCACCAGTCGAGCATCTTAGTACACCAAAATGATCATCTCATGTACCTCATGACCACACTAAAGTCAAGCGTCCGTGTTGCACCCAAACCTTAGGGTTTCCATGTTGATCTACACGTGTAGTGGCACCAAACGGGTGTCTCACACTCAGACGACCAGTTTGACATTTTGCTTCATGACCAGGAAACATTCAAGTTGGACACCCCACCCCCTTGCCTAGGGTTTGACTTGCTTCTGAAATAGCCAGGCTACATCATTAGACAACCGACCAGTTCGGCTAGCGAGACGGTTGACACATGGTGCACCAACAATAAAACTAGTGTCGTCTCTCCCTTTGTCCCCCCCAGTGTTTCCACCCCTCCTTCCCCTATAAAAGGAGGGGGGACTCGATAAAGAAAGATATCCCTACTTTTTGTTCTTGCACCTTTACTTTGAGCACAGTTGTTTCAATTTTTGCATTGTAATTCTTCATTTCTTTAGTAAAGTAGAAATCCATCTGGAGATTTTTATCCTTGTTCTTGTTCTTTTTCTTTCTTCTTCTTAGGAAGCAAGAAACTAATACTGAAGGTCATTTCACTATCACTAAATGAAGATCCTTTGGGTCTTTCATCCTCTAGTCTATGGCCTGCTTGCTTTCTTCCATTGCTTCTCCTTCCCTTATTATGGCTAGTGAGTAGTCTTCTTATTGAGGTGAGGGGAGTAGCCCCTTAGCCATGTTTTACTTGAATCGATGTTTTATATGGTTCCAATAGGACACATGGTTTTTGGTTTGGAAATCGTCATTTTTAATGAAGTGACCTCTCATTTTTATTATATGTTAATCTTGGAAGATACTAATGTTGAACCCAAGATTTAGAATGACTAAACCAATGACATGGGGATTTGAATGAGACTTTACACAAATCCCGATTGGGATGACATGACGAGGATTCATGAACATCAAGACCAATTGGTTCACAAGGAGTTCATCATTTGTAATCCATTCTCAAATGTTTTACATGCCCCCTTTTATCCCGTTTTGACAGTATGATTTCCATTGATCAAGATTCACGTCGACTGAGGTGGTAAAACCCCATAGACTCGATATTCGTTCCATCTGATTTAAACCACGCTTTCTTTGATCGCTCATTTCCATCGCTTTCTGTACTTTATACATTTAAATTTTTTTCTTAGAATAAATTCATTTAATTGTTCTTGGTTAAACCTTTCTCTTTAATTGTTCTTAGAGTAACTTTTATTTATTTTTTCTTAGCATAATCTTATTTCATTGCACTTTAATTTGTTTCTTTAGTGTAATCATTAACCACCAACTCTGGAATTTACTTTCAGCATACTTGTGTTCAAAGAGTTTGGGGAGAAACTTGAATCTTAAAAGGTTGTCATGTGGGATCAACCATTCTATGCTAATAAACAACCTTAATTGGTATATTTCTGTTAAACTATAAGATACAACATCCCTAGTGAATTAGTGTGTAAATGGTGTGTATCAATTCTGGTATCGTTGCCAGGGACAACAAATTATTTTTTGAACCCCAAAAATATTTGAACAAAAACTTTGTTTCCTTTTTTCTATCTTCCGAGTACCATTCCTGAAGTGATACTCCTCTTTCTGCTAAGTCTCCAATCCAGTAGTACATTTATTTTTCACTCGATTATATTTGTTCAAATAATAACTCTACATGTGATGCCTGCAAAATGTCGATTCTGTGCCGCCAGTTTTTTACCATAACCAGAAAGAACTTTCCATCATTTGAACTGATAAAACCATTTTAGGATGGATGAGGAGGAATTTACCCATAGAATTGAGCAAGCACTTGCTACTCAAAGAGAGGTCATGATGGCTGAGCATGCTGCCCAAGAAGGCACTTTGTGATCTACTTACATAGCCGAGCAAGAGGCTTTAGAAACCACTCAAAGGGAGGTAGAACGACAGCAATAATTAAAAGATTTTTCTACCCTCAAAACAAGACATGCACAGGATCATATTGTGCCACCCAAATTCACAACCCTCCAATTTGAGATCCGGACCAATTGGGTCACTGTGCTTCAAGTCAATCCTTTTTTTAGCCATAAGGGTAAAAGTTGCCAAGATCACCTCCAGTGTTTTTCTGATCTATGTTCCTTATATAAGGTCCTAGGTGTTTTTGAAGATGCCATTCAACTAAGGTTGTTTAAATACTCTCTTTTAGGAGCAGTTGGTATAATGCCATGGAGGGTGAAGAACATGTCACCACCTAGGAGGCACTACAAATCAAATTTTTGGATAAATATTTTCCTCCTTCCCTTACTTATAAAATTACGGTATAAATCCTTCTCTTTTCTATGGTACCAAGTGAAACACTAGGATAAGCTTGGGAGAGGTTTAGGGATCTCCTTCAGCGTTTCCCCCACCATAACATTTTCCAAGCTGGACTCATTGAGATATTTTACCACATTGTTGATAATGACACCAAAAATTCCTTGATTCCTTATCTGGAGGAAATTTTATGTTCCAAAACCTAGATAGTGCATGGGGAGTCATGAAACGCACTTCTAAAACACAAGCGTGATGAGGTACCGATGGAATTATTAAGGTAGCAAAGGCATAAGAAAACCTTGACATCAAAAACATTGTTGAAAGCCTTAAGCTAATTGTCTTAAAACAAGATTGCTTGGAGTCATCCTTTAGTGCCCATGAGAGGAGAGAGAAACCTTTACAGGTGGTACTTGTAGGTTCTCTTTGTGGGATTTTCCAAGGGTATGATCACTCTACCCTATAGTGTCAATATCTCTATAACACTCCCATGCAGTGGGAAGCAAGACAATTAATGGAGAACCTCAACTCCATTCATAGCAACCCAGATTAAGCATATTACAACTCCAACCAAGCCAAAAACCACCCTAGATTCCAATATGGGAACCCATCGGGTGCTGAAAATGCTTCCCAATTGCCCCCCAGCAAAGACCCCCTAATCCTCAAGCAAATAACCGTCCCCAGCTAGGCTTCCTTAACAACAATCAGAGGAACTTTGGGAATCAAGGAAATTACAGGAGAAATTTCCAAAATCATGGGACCTACCAAGGGAAACAATACCAAAACTTGAACCAACCACCACCTCAACAAAACGCACCTACTCCTCTTTCTGACAGTGATAGGATTTCCCTTGAACAATGCATCATTTTCCCTAAAGGCTCACTAAAAGGCAACTAGCCCTCAGTTAGCCCAATTATTTTCCCAACAAAAAACCCCCAACCGGCACCTTCACTGACCAACCTAAACCCAATCCTAAGCATTTACAACAACTTAAGGCGGTTAGAACCAGATTCAGCCTTACCACACAACAAAGGGAAGGTTCCTTAGACATTGATTTTGACCAAAGGGAAAACAATTAGGTGGTTATCCCACAACCACTGTTATCATCTATCCCATAGGTTGAGGTCTCTGTTTATAGTCCACGTGTACCCTTTGTCAGCCATCTAAGGAAGACCCAGTTAGACTCTAGGTTCAATAATTTCAAGGATATTATGAGAAAGTTATGTGTCAATATCCCTCTTATGGATGCCATGACAGACCTTCCTGAATAGAAAAAATTCCTCAAAGCCCTTCTGAACCTTAAATACACAAATAAAGAATCTAAAATGGTAGAATTGGAAAGAACTACATCTAACATAATCTAGAATAAGATGCCATAGAAACGTAAGGGCCCAGGATATTTTTGGATCACTTGTTCTATCAGACATTCTACTAGCCATTTGGGGTTATCAAACCTTGGAGCTAGCATATCTATCATTCCTTTGAAAATGTGTAGGAAGCTCGGTCTCACAAATGCTAGACCCACTCTGATGCACATTCAGCTAGCTTACTTTTTGGTTAACAAGCCTCTTGGCATTATTGATGATGTGTCAGTCAAAGTCAGAAATATTTTATATCCCTTGTGACTTTGTGGTACTCAATATAAAAGAAGACAGTCGCTTCCCTCTCGTCTTTGGCAGTCCTTTTCTTGCCATGGCTAGGGCACTCATCGATGTTGAGGTAGGACATCTCACACTATGAATAGGAATGGAATTCATCAATTTCCAAGCATGTGGGGGTCACTTGAAGTATACCCCAAAAGAAGTCTATTTCCTCAAATGCATGGACCAGTTCAATCAGATGTAGCAACACTTCCTTAATTATGAATGTCCACTTGTGTCTAAAACATGTATTTCTCTGGTGAATAATCAATTTACTATTTAAGGCCAGGTTTCCCTAGCTGGTCCTATTCAGATTGATGTTGCTCCTCCCATTGTTCCCATTGTAACAAACACCAACATCACCATTCAAGAATCCCATTATCCTACATCCTTTTCCCCCACCTCAGCCCATATCCATCTTCTCTTCCCCCTCTTCCTTTGAGGCATCTATCTATGATACCCATCAAATGCCTTACGAGTCCCCGTCTCATGCTACAACTCAAGTAGCACCACTAAATAACAATGATGGATTATTTACTTATCATCCTTTCAACCCACTACCCATTGACATAAGTGCCCTATATAGTGCAATGATTGGCCATCCACACTAAAATGAAAACTCTAATAACTATCATTTTTCAATTGAGAATCCCCATAACTATTCCTTATCACATCTCACACCATGGTAACCTATCTGTCCTAATTTTTGTCCTTGGTATACATATATATGCCAAGCAATCCATGATACTCTTTCAAACACCCAAAAAAGATGATGCAGTGGTTCGAAGGCAGTCAATTAAGTCCATACTTCAACCATGCCTCCTCCGCTCCTCCACCACCTTATTACCAACTACCTCTGCGATCATCTTCCCTCTATCTCAAGTTTAGGTTTTTCTCAGGACAAGCAAATTAGCGGTCGAGGTGGGTGGTATGTTTTTATTACACCCCCTTATCTTTCCCTTTTTGCATTATTTTTGTCTGCTATTTTATGCATGTAGTTGATTTGTTTTGTGGCCTTTATCTAGTGGGCCATGCCCTTATTTTTCTTAGTTTTTTTCATGGCATTTATCTAGTGGGTCATGCCTTTATTTTTCTTAGTTTGAAAAAATGGTCTTTATCTAGTCCGCCAATACGAGTAGATGTCTATCATTGTACCCCATTTGAATTTTGTAAATCTTTTGCAAAAACTTTTACAATATGAGTAGATGTCTATCATTGTACCTCATTTGAATTTAGTAAATCTTTTGCAAAAACTTTTAAAATGCCATGTCTGAAAACACCATGTCACTTAGGTCCCCAAACTCGCCACTCCTTGGAAAAGTTGGCAAATTGTATGGAATCAATCAAAACCAAACAAAAAAGTTCTCTATCTTAAACTATGCATTAACTTGTCATAATTCTTGTATAATGTGATTGACAAGAATAATCTATATAATGTAATGACACTTTAAAAAATAAAAGTGAAGTTTATAAGTACAGGAACAATTCTCCCTCCTTTCTCAAAATAAATCAATGAATCACCTTCGGACAAAATCAAGTCTAGGGTGGCATGCTACCCATATCAACATTTGCATACCCCTTGGGATGTACTATCAACAGATGCCAAAAGAGCACATGAAAAAAAATTATGGTCAATGTAACCACAAGTCCATAAATAATTATATCCCGAGTCGAATAGAGGAGGGGTCAATTTTGTTTCGCACCTCCTTCATACTATTCCTGAGCAAAAAATCAAAAAGAAAAAGAAAAAAAATGGAGTGTCAAAGTAGAAGTAAGAAGAAGCTTGTTTTTCTACAAAATCTTGATTTACAATCATAATATGAAATTTGCTTATATAGGGAATATAGAATTTTGTGTTACATGGTTCTAGCAGATTGGGTTACTTGGCCAAATTTGGAGGTAAGGAACAAGTGACAATACAAGGGTGAGGATAGACATGTTTCTAGTATAAATTGGATCTATTTGTAATTTTATTTGCTTGAGGACAAGCAAAGATTCAAGTCTGGAGTATTTTGATGAATGTATATTCATCTCTCCTTTTTCATATCTTTTATAGTCTTTTTTAGAACTTATCTCTTTTCTCTAACTTTTGAGGACACATTGCAATTTACCCAGTTGTTGATTAATTATGCAAATACTTACCTTTTTCCTTCACTTTTGTAGGTTTTATCATCAATGAAAAATCTTGAACTCCTGATCACATGAGATAACCGGTTCACTGTGCCAAGCAATCGGTTCATCTCCAAAAGTTCCAAATGTCAGAGCCAGACGGCCATTTTGTTATGGGTTCAACCTCCCACCCTGACACTTCAAACGATCATCTCAAAATGACCATTCGATCAATTTTTGTCACCAGTCGAGCATTTGAGTACACTAAAACAATCATCTCATGTACCTATGACCATGCTAAGGTCAAGCGTCCACGCCACACCCAAACCTTAGGGTTTCCATGTTGATCTACACACACAGTAGCACCAACCGAGTGTCTCACACTAAGACTATCGGTTTGATATTTTTCTTCATGACCAAGCAACGTTCAATTTAGCACTGCCACACCCTCACCTAGGGTTCGACTTGCTTCCGAAAATAAAGGGCATGTCACTATCCAACCAACCAGCTCGACTAGTGAAACAGTCAAATCACGGCACATGGACAAAAAAACAGCGCCACCTCTCCCTTTGTTCTTCTCCCCCACTTCAGGGTTTCCACCCCTCCTTCTACTATAAAAGGAGGGGGATCCAATAAGAAAGAGATCCATACTTTTTGTTCTTGCATCTTTACTTTGAATCTAGTTGTTTCAATTTATGCATTATAATCCTTCATTTCTTTAATAAAGTAGCAATCGTTCAGGAGATTTAAGTTTTCATTCCTTTCTTTCTTCTTCTTGGGAAGCAAGGAACAAAAAGTGAAGGTCATTTAATTGTCACCAGCTAAAGATCATTTAGGTCTTTTGTCCTCTAGTCTATGGCCTTCTCATTTTCTTCCATTTCTTCTCATTTCCTTATTATGGCTAATGAGTAGTCTTGTTATCAAGGTGAAGGGAGTAGCCCCTTAGTCATGTGTTGCTTGATATGATTATTTATATGATTCCAATAGTATGCATGGTTTTTGGTTTGGAAATTGTCAATTTTAACAAAGTGAACTCTCATTTTTATTGTATGTTAATCTTGGTGGATGCGACCATGGAACCTAATATTTAGAATGACTAAACCAATCGCATGGGGAGTTGAATGAGACCTCAGACAAGTCCCCATTGTGATGACAGGACTAGGATCTATGAACACAGGACCAATGGGTTCATAGGGAGTTCATCTTTTATAATTCATTCTTGAATGTTTTACATGCCCTCTTTTATCCCATTTTGACCGTATGATTTCTATCAATCAATTTTAATGTGAGATAAGTTGGTAAAACCCTTAGCAACGATATTCCTTCCATTTGATTTAAACCACGCTTTCTTCAATCACTCATTTCCATCACTTTCTTTACTTCTTACATTTCAATTTTGTTCATAGAATAAATTCCTTTAATTGTTCTTGATAACCTTTCTCTTTAATTTTTCTTAGAGTAACTTTTCTTTATTTTTTCTTAGCATAATTATATTTCATTGCACTTTAATTTCGTGCTTTGGTGTAATCATCAACCAACAACTCTGGAATTTTCTTTCTGCATACTTTTATTTGAAGTGTTTGGGTAGAAACATGAATCTTAAAAAGTTGTCATGTGGGATCAACCCTTCTATACTAATAAAAAACCTAAATTGATAGTTTTTCTGTAAAAAAAAAGGTTAAACTCTAGTATAAAACAAGCCTAGTGAATTAGTGTGCAAACAACATGTATCAACCACCTTAGTTGGACCAGCTAACTAGATAATGTTTTGCAGATTTTATTCAAATCAAAATATTCTTTTTGTGAATTTTATAAATGGCTAGACTTTAGACAATATGTATCTTTTTCATACAATGTCAGAAAAGTTAGTCTACGTACTCCTTATAAAGGGCTTAAGACAAGGCACCTCCCTAACCCATTATCACCCCGAGTCTTAATCTAATTCTCATATTTAATTAGAAATCATAAACCAATGGTAATTGATCTCAAAAAAAAAAAACCAATGGTAATTAAGTTTAATTAATTCATGATTATGTTGCATATTGGATAGTTCAGGTTGAGTTGGAAATCATGATGTCACTAGACTCCCTCCTCGAGCTCAGATGAAAGGTCATGCACACTGAGTATTAGATTATATTTTGGGGTTTATTTTATTTTCTTATGTATTCATAAGGGCTTAATTGATATGCAAGTACATTAGTACTCATTTTATGCTTCTAAAAGATCATGTGCATGCATGTTTCATACAGTTTTAATGTATATAATTTTTAGTGGAACATTAGGTATCATTGGCATGGTAATGAATTAAGATAATATCAAAATCATGTTTAAGATTAAGAAATCATGTTATGTTGACATAGTCCTCTTGATCATGTTATGTGATCCTTCATCGGCCTTATGTGAGCCTTAGTTGGTCTTATGTGATCCTGAACTAGCCTTATGAGCTATATGGGGGCATTATGTGAGACTTAACTAATTATATGTGTGCTTGAACCAAGCTCATGAGCTTTGTGGGAGCATTATGTGAGCCTTAGTCGTACTTATAGGAGCCTTACCCAACCTTATGAGCATTAAGTTGGTGCAATTAGGAGAGTGACTATATCAACTCAAGTTAAAACACACGTTATTGTGAAATCATATCAATTTACTTAATTTTCCATGTAATCATGTTGACCATGTTAAGTTTGTAAGATTTTAAAGTCATTTTAGGTCATTTCAATTATATGTTATTTTCATGATATAACTACTCAGTTCCAGTCACACAAGTTTTTACGTTGGTTTGCATGGTTGTGGATGAGGTGTCCATAGGTTGTGAGAAGAAAAGGATTATGACATCAGTCTAACGATATGGAGGAATCAATGGACCACTAGGATGTCTATGGTGGGTGCCATTATCCATACAACTTTTTGTTATGCATTAAGACTAGTTTATCTATGTATATATATTCTGATTATGTCATTGTTGTATTTTTTCATATAAGATACTGAGAAATGAAGTGTGATCTTCAGATGGTTATTATTCCATTTTTTTCTTTGCACATTATATTCAATTTAGGGACCAAACCAATATTTTGAGTTAGGATTGACGTTTCAACTCATGTATATGTGTGAAGATTTGGGGTGTTACATCCTGGTCATAGTCAAAAAATGATAGTTGGCCGCCAGGCACTCTCAAAACTCTCATTTATTTAAATGTAAATTTAGGTCCACTAGCCGAAGATCTATTGTGCTTCCTAGATTGGTTAAACAAAATGAAGAGGTTTGAATGAATATCCCTTTTATTTTAGTAATAACTAAAACTAAGGAGTCTGATGTAGAATCCAAGTCTTGGGATTTACTTAAAATACAACATGAGTGTTAGGGACAGATGCCCATCTAGATTGGCTCTTATGTGTTAGCCTTTGCATGTGATGTCTCCCTCTTTTTCTCAATGGTTAGTGCAAGCCAATTGAGTGTTGTAATGGATATGTCACAAGTACAAAGACTTGTTGTGCATCTCAATACCACTTATTACTTCATGTGGTATGGGACATGTGTGTTATTATGTTGGTGGAGAATAGTATAATACAGCATCACATAATTGACATGGAACCTTAATTGACATGAAACTTGAGCCACACCATGACGGGCCATAAATTAGTAAAAGATCATCACATGCACTAATGAACAACTTTTTGAACCCAAATAGGCAAAAACTCTAAAATTAAGTTGGTTAGGGTAATGATGAGAATATAATACATGTATTCAATCTCTTTATTAATCAAGTTTGGATTGTAGTCTAGATGGTCAACAATAGGTTATGAATCTTTGAATTGGGTATAGGATTTAATTAGTTATATGAATATGGACTTCTTGATTGCAAACTTGATATGTATGTATGTTTGTTTACTTTCTCAAATACTACCATGTAGTAATTTGAACTATCTCATTATTTTATAACTTGCAAAAATAATATACAATTCCATCATACAAACCTAACTCACCTCTTGTATTCTCAGGGTAAGGGCACCAGGTCAGGATCCTTACTTGTGTTGTTAAGATAGGGTGGACCGCGACAATAAAAAAAATAGATAATCTTGAGCAACCTTATAGACCCTTTTGATGGGAAGTTAGTCAAAGTCCTTATGGACATGATATTGTTTCTATAATTGGAGTAACATGACATAAAAAAATGGGCTCTCATTTTGATAAGAACTTAACTTTTTATTCTTTTTCATTTATGCAAACCTTATATATATATATATATATATATATATATATATATATATATATATATATGTATATGTGTATATATATGTATGTATATATGTATATGCATCTTTCTACCATATACTTAACACTTCATGCATTGACCAGCTTGTTTCATGTATGTTTTAGGTCCATAGATGGATAGCGAGTTGATGGATTGGTGAGTTGCGTTCAAGTGAATATGTTGTAAATCCTACATAATGTATATGAGCATACTTGTATAAATTTACTCTCAACTTTAATTACAATCTTGTAATAAAGGACATTATTAGTAATATACATTTTTATTTTGAGATTTATTGGTGTCTTTATCTTGATATTTTTTCATATATGCTAAGCTTTCATGCTTCTACATTTGTGCTTTGATAATACCATGCTAGGGACGGACGTCAGGGACCTACCTCCATTGATTTTCTAGTCATTTGGAGTTAGGATTTGGGTAATAAATAGTTCTTTACAAATGGTATATGAGCATGAAAATTAACTACACACAAACATTGCTCACATGAAATACAAATTAGTTCTACCTTGCATCTCAACCATAGAAACTTAATAAGTTATCCTTAGTGAATTAATTTGACTTAGACTCTAGGGTAGAACCTAGATGTTCTATAACTAGGTCTAGGCTTGTGTAATCCCTAGAACCTTTATTTTCTCCTCCTTCTGTCATGTAGTATGGGATGTAGGTTTTCCGAGTTGGTGATCGAAGGGAGATCTTACTACAGCCCCAGACATATATTTGTGGAATGTGCTTTGGGTAGCTACACAAGTGTGAACCATGTTCTTGTTAGTTCTCTATATGGCATGGTGCTAGGCTGCCTAATGAGTGTGGTAACTCATTTCAGTTTTGGTTTTGTTTGAAAGGAGTATGGTGGTTTTCTATCACATTTTTAAACGTTGATGAAAACCTATGTCAAATATTAGAATAAATGGGCATATGAATATTAGTACCACACGTAGAAAGACAGGGTGTGTCCATGCAACCTAAGATAAAGAGATGTAACATTAGTCTAGGTGAGAGTTTTTAGATGATAGATGTAGTCTCTGGATTTATCTACAGCCATGATAAAGTTTAGGCTAGCCTAAGTTGATGATGAAAATGATGACTGTGATGACAATGATGTTGATGATGATGAAGACAATGACATGGTGTTGTTCTCATTGTCATTGTTGTTGTTTTTTATGATGATGATGATGAGATGATGATGATCACGATGATGATGATGACAACAACAATGAAAAGTGGTGTTGGTGATGATGATGAAGTCGATGATGACGATGACAACGATGACGACAATGATGATGATGATATTGACGATAACGATGACAATGACGATGATGATGACAATGACAATGACAATTGTGATGACCCCAATTTGATGATTATGATACCCAATATAGTATTTGAAGACCATGAGCATCATGTAGATGATGATACCAAATGAAGGAATTGGTTACTCAATTATTGTATATTTCCACCCGAAAAGAGTAACTATATATGCAATTGACAATTAGAACATTAATTGAGTTCAAGTATGATGAATAGGTTTGATTAATTGTTTGGGTACATTTGAGTCAATGGGACCCGTTTAATAGTACTAATGGACTCAAGTGATATATTAGTGAACTTTGAGGTATTAGTATCATAACAAGTGTTCTAGACTTGTAGGATGAAGATTTTTGATGATTTCCTAAATTGAATTCAAGGTTTATATACTTATTAATGAGGTTATCTAAGGAATTAAGTCAGATAACCAAATTTTGTAAGCATGGGTTCAAACTTGGAAATACAAGGATTCATGTGACGAGGAACATGTGGATTAAAATTCCATCTAAATTAGGGCTTCCTATTAGGAAATATAAGAGTTTGGCTATGAAAGATTATGAT